>VDFB02252616.1:66541847-66699639 GCA_007258455.2 Sequoia sempervirens
ATATATATATATATATGTTTGTGTTTTTTAGCACTATAGAATGCAAAATAATATATACATGGTTGTAGAGGTAAATATTATTATGTTTGTAAATGTAATTATCATAAAGTGTATATACAAACATATATATACACATATATGTGTGTGTGTGTGCACAATTAATTAAATATATCATTCCACGAAAATATAATAGAATGTATGCCTATAGTTGAATCTAAAAAAGGAAATTACTTTAGTTTGTAAATGTGATTTTCTGTTATATATATATATATATATATATATATATATATATATACATATACATATACATTATGTGTAAGAGCTAGAATTAAATTTTGAAAAGAATAGTTATAAAAATCTAACTTAGAGTGATATATTTCTATTTTTAATTGATACATTACTGAATATTTACATATGCGTATTCGTGAATGGGAAATTATTACTTTCTAAAACGTAAATATATATTTATGATTTGAAAGTATTTCTTTCGATTACGTATAAATATGTAATTTTTAGTTTAAACCATTAAAATTAGAATTGAGTTATTAGATTCTTTGTGAACAAATAGTAAGGTACATATGTGCATTTAATTACTATTAGCCATTGGAGTGTTAGAAGATTGATCAAATCGAGTCAATTATGAAATGTAAAACCAGATGTAGAATTTATTTCTTGTAAATTATTTTCTTATGCAAATCAAATAGTGAACTTTGGAGATATAATGTGTTTTCAGAAGGAATGTTTAAATTAGTGAATGTTTGAATCATATGCAACTTGTGAGAAATTTTGTATTATTTATACTTTTCATGAGACTACTTCCGAGACATGATGCTGAATGTGGGCACATAGAGACAATAGTTTAGCCTTTTCATAAACTACCATTTATGTTTTAATGCTTGGCCAAGCTAATGAACCACTGAAATAGATGGATAAAAATCCTATAAATTTTATGTTATATATGTTTCTACCACATCTTGCATGCAAGAAATATGTTGTTCTAGTATAGGAATGCATATAGGCATCAAACATGCATTGAGAGTTCCCTCTTGTTTTATTGTTCTAGGTTGCTAGGATCCTCATGTAGGGCTGGGTATTTCTTCAAGTTAGGAAGAAACCCGAGGAAGTCATGTACTTCATGGTTGGGAAGAAAAGGTGCCTTAACCTCATTCTTGGCCTTAGCTTGCAAGAAGACCGGTGGTGTCAAGGAAGTTGAGGATCAGAGAATCTTTATGCTATGGATGTAATCTTTGTATTACTTTGTATGGCTTACATAGAAAATTTGTTAAATGTAACTTTACTTCAGAAATGTATTGATGTAACATTGAAATAGATGTATTGATGAAAGCTTATTGATGTAACATTAAAATAAATGTATTGCAATACCATCTTGGTGTATGTAAATTAAATTCATTATTAGAATTACTTTTGAGCATTTATGGATACTTAATGTTATACACATGTTTCACTTTTTCCTTACTTGGAATGTGCATTGTTCTTGGAAATAATTTGTTCAGTATATGAGTTTTTTTCTTAGCTTTACATTGTCTTCTTCTAAAGTGGTTGAAATGGATTCTTTTGAAGGGTCTTTTGAATTTTGTGTTGACATTACTGCTTTTTTTCTTTTCCCTTTATAGAATCTTTTGTTATGATCCTATATTCGTCCATGAATGTTGGTGTGAAATCCAAGTAACCCCAACCATCTTCTAATAGCTTTGTGACTTTTTCAATATGTTTCTCTTTGTATTTTTCTTGCATGAGTTCGACTTGTGTAGTTGGTGTCAATGTTTTCAAAGGATTTTCCTTGCCTTTTTCAATGTTTAAACAACTTTCTGGTTCATGGTCTATTTCAATTTGGTATACTTTATTGTTATAGACATATTTCATGATATAATGAAGAGTTGAAGGTACCGCATGCATCTCATGAATCCAAGGTCTTCCTAAAAGGATATTTTATGAAATATCATGAGGCATTACATGGATGTGAGTTTGGAATGTGGCCTTTTCAACTATAATAGGAAAAGGGATCACATGCAGTAGTTGTTTTCCCACATTGTAAAATCCTTGAATCAATAAGGAGTTAGGTTCAATTCTTGATTTATCCATACCAACTCTATCTAAAAGGGTTACACTACACACATTAAAGGTTGATCCATTATCAAAAAGGGTTCTTTTTATCCCATTCCTATTATATATAGCTATTATCATGAAGGCATCATTTTTATTTCTCATCTCCAAGGGAGGTAGCTCATGTTGATGAAAAGTAATGTCTACGTTGTTTGGTGTTATAGCTTGAATTTTGGATGCCACATCATTTGATTGCACATTAGGAGTAGGAACTTGTTGTAAGGAACTTTGAATTATGTTATGATAATGAGGGGAGGCTTGAATAAGGTCCCATAAGGATATCTTAGCAAGAGTATTTTTAATTTGTTCAACAAGATCATACTCCTTTCCACTTTGTAAAGGAAAATGAGGAGCACTAGGCAAGATATGGTTATGGAATGGGAGGGATGTTGAAGGTTTTTGTCTTGGTTGCGGATTTTTTCTAGTGTTATATGTATGAGCAACAATATTATAATTTGATTGTTGTGAAACATTATTCTTAGGTGGTTCGAGGATGAGGATATGTTTATTTTGGGTTTAAGGTTTGTGTGAAGGTGGATAAATGATGAGTTGAGGTTGAATAACATTAACTTCTCTCAGTGAAGGAGACTCTAATATCACCTCATCATCTTCATCTAAGGAATCCTCATTACTAGTGTTTGAAAGACATGTCAATGTTCTCATTTTCTTGCACCATGATATCCTCCCTAGTAGGAGAGGTTTTAGGAGAGCTACAAACTAGATGTTCATGAAATTAAATGTTTGGTTCTTCTAAAATAACTTCATCACAAGTAGGGGATTCATCAATGGTGGTATTCTCTTGTTCAATAATGTTTTTCCTAGGAGAAGAGAGAAAAATAGGACTCTCATAACTATTATTGGGTTGATCTTCTAACACAAAAATATATTCTTCACACATAGGGGAGATACTAGGAGAACAAAAATTATGATTATCATGGTTATCTATGATTACATTTCTTGTCACATAATTCTTCCAAACTAGGATAGGTAGGAGAAGAAAAATAAATAGGGTTGTGGTGTAGGGCACCCATGATACTTGATGCTTTGATTTTGGTTTTTGTAATTCCTTGATGTAATAAGGTCCTTGAGACCATTTTTCATGTTTGTAAAGATATAAATAGGGTCTTAGGGGTTTCAGTTTGGTCAAGTGGTCGAATGGTGAAAAGTTGTTCTATTTTGTAAAAAATGCAAAACAGTTGCATTGCAACTTTTACATTTTTTGTATGTAGGGGAAGTTGAATGGTCAAGTTTTGGTTTTTGATGGGAAAGTAGTTGGAAAGTAGTTGAAATGTTTTTTAATGTCTTTAAAATCACTTGTGTACATTGGGAAGAAGGTTGATGATGCAAGTTTGAAATTTGAGTAACAAAGACTCCATTTTCCTACATTTTTGAAGCAAATTTACTGCTACAACAACTTGTGTGGCCTAGAAGTGCTCAAAAATTGGTTGGAAATCATGGAGTATTGAACCTTTGTTCTATTGTTTTTTGTTTCATCAGATTTTATTAAGTTTTGAGTAAATTAGAGCAAATTTATTGAAAGGTGCTTGAAACCCTCAGTTAGGGTGTTTTTTGATAGTAAATCATGGATTTCTCCTCATTCAACCATTGAATAAATATTAAACCTGGTGGAATTAGGGTAAATAGGTTGTGTTTTGTGTTATTGAAGTTGTAGGATTAGGGGGGTGAAGATTGGTGAAGATTTGTTGATGCCCTAGGTTGAAAACTCATGATTTTGGGTAAGTAAAATGCATATGAGTTAGGTTTGGTAGAAAAACTCTTGGGAAATGGTTTGTAATGGTTGGAAATATTTGGGAAGAGTATTTAGGAAATATTTGTGCTATTTTCTTGAACATTTGATCCCTAGTGTGTGAAAACCTCATTTTGACTTAGTGGAATAAGCCTATTAGGCCTAGTTTTAAGTGTAGCAACAATTTTTTGACCTTTATGCTTCAAAACAACCCCACCTAAAAATTTGATATGTTTTCAAATGCAATAATGGGTATCCAAAATATATTTTATATTGTTATTATGAATTTTATTTTGATATTTATGGTGGGAAAACAATTTATGAAATGTTACAAGGGAAATTGAAGAGTGGTAGAGAAACCCACTTAGTTTGGGTTCTAAATTTGAAAAGCTTGTTTTGTTGAGTTGGTTTTGAGTTTTTTTGTGATATCTCACCATAATTTTCTTCAAATTGGAATCAAAGCATAGGTCTGATCTGAAGAAGGGAAAAAGGCTGAGTTGAAAGAAACACAAAGATGTCTCCACAAGGGAATGCCATTGCCAAAGAATTGAATGAATTGAAGGAAAAATATGCTAAAGAGATGAGAGAGATGAGAGAGTTGAAGGAGATGTTTTCTTCCTTGAAAAAAATTCAAAAGAGAGGTGTGGTCACAAGTGATGTGAGTGACCATGAAGAAGAAGAGGAAGAGGAAAGTTCCCAAGGGTTCGAGGAAGAGATGGATCTTGATGACTTGATGATGGAAAGGATTTTAGAAGTAGTCAAGGGAGATGATCATAAGATCAAAATGGATTTACCTATATATGGAGGAAAGATGGATAGTGAAGAGCTCCTAGATTGGATATGAGCATTGGATAACTATTTTGATTATGAAAATGTGCCAGAGGATGACAGGGTGAAGTTGGCCAAGATAAGATTGAAGGGCCACACTTTAATTTGGTGGGATTATGTACAAAGTGAAAGGAGAAAGAAAGGAAAGTCCAAAATCACCTCTTGGGATAGGATGGTGGCTAAACTCAAAAGTAAGTTCCTACATGCTAATTACATTATTCAATTGTTTAAGAGGCTTCAAAATCTCAAGCAAAAAGAGATGGATGTGCAAAAATATACAGAGGAGTTCTATAGGTTGAGCATAAGAGAAGGTCATACAAAGGATTATGAAGAGACAATAGCAAGATACATGAATGGGTTGAGATACAACCTCCAAGATGAATTGAGTCTCACCACTCCAAGAACGGTGGAAGAATGTTACCAATTGTCCATTAAGGTTGAAGAAAAATTGAAGAGAAAGCAAGAGAAGCAAGGTAGGGTAGAGGCAACAATTCTAGAGGAAGAGGATCATTTTATAACTCAAGGAATCCATATGAGAACCAATAAGATGAAAGAAAATTCCAAGACCAAGTTTTTGATCAGAGAAGTGGATTTAGAGGAGGTAGATAAGGTTTTAGAGGCAGATTTGGAGGTCAAGGAAAAGGCTCTAGTGGATTCACAGGAGGGTTCTATCAATGCAACAAGTTTGGACATCAAGAATGACAATGTAATGAAGGTAAATCATCTAGTTCACATGGAGGAGAAAGAAGGACTCATTTGGTGCAAGAAGAAGACAATAAGAGTGTAAACTCTCCATAACAACACACTACTTCATAAGTTGGTGAATTGCACATGGTAAGGAGAAATCTCATCAAGGCATCAGTAGAGAAGGAGCCACCAAAAAGGAAGACTCTCTTAAAGACAACTTGGAAGTGCTCAGGTAAGGTATGTAAAGTTGTAATTAACTTAGGAAGCATAGATAACATGGTTTCAATTGAGATGGTTGAAAAAATCAAGTTTCCTAGAATACCACATGATACTCCTTATAAAGTTTCTTGGTTGAATGAGAATTAGTATGTTTTGGTAAATGAACAAAGTTGGGTGGAGTTCAATGTAGGAGGGTATTTAAGGACATAATTCTATGTGACATATTTCCTATGGATGTGTGCCATTTGTTGCTAGGGAGGCCTTGGAAATTTGATAGACACGCTATGTATGATGGAAGAAGGAATACCTATGAGATTGTAAAAGATGGAGCTTCTTATACTTTGACACCATTGAAAGAGGAGGATAAAGGGAAAACCATGAAAGCTAATGTGATGATGGTAGGTAGGAAGGAGTTTATAAAGGTAGAGGAAGAAAATCATATGAAGTTTGCAACCACTTCTAAACTTGGAGGTATTGAGACAACAGACTTGAAAAATGATTTGATTTTGGAGGGAAATTATATTGAGTTGAAGGTCAAAGATGAATTGATCTTGGGGATTCAAGATTGGCTTAAAAGGTATGTTGATATGAGGATAGAAGAGGTGTTCCATTCAATATTTCACAAGGGGATTTTGTTCAATCTTTCACACTAGAGGTCAATAAACCTGAGCAAGCAGCAACTATAGGGGTAGAGCATCAGATGGAGAGATGAAAAGAAAAGGTGAATAGATCAAAGATAAACTACAAGGGAAAAATAACAAGTGCAAGCATACATAAAAAGTGGAAAAAAAGGAGGTTCATTACAAGGATGGAAGATATATGGTTGTAGGTGATAATGTAGATTTGACAACACTCTCAAATGAAGGAGGAATCAAAGATCATCCATCAAGTGAAGAACAACATTCTCAAGTGAAGAACCAGTCAAAGCCAAAAGACAATGCTTATTTTCAGTATTTGGTTCATTGGAAGGGTTTACCAAATGGAGAAAACACTTGGAGGTTAGAGAAGGAAAAGATCACACATGAATCTACTACTGCAACACTATCCTCAGTAGGACTTGAGTTTTTTTTGCCTGGGGAGTATGGTGCAGGGCACCCATGATACTTGATGCTTTGATTTTTTTTTTGTAATTCCTTGATGTAATAATGTACTTGAGACCATTTTTCATTTTTGTAAATGTCTAAATAGGGTCTTATGGGTTTGAGTTTCATCAAGTGGTCAAATGGTGAAAAGTTGCTCTATTTTGTAAAAATTGCAAAAAGTTGCATAACTTTTACATTTTTGTGTGTAGGGGAAGTTGAATGGTCAAGTTGTGGTTTTTGGTGGGAAATTAGTTGGAAAATAGTTGAAATATTTTGTAATTTCTTTAAAAATAACTTGTGTATGTTAGGAAGAAGGTTCATGATGTAAGTTTGAAATTTGAGTAACAAAGACTCCATTTTCCCGCATTTTTGAAACAATTTTGATGCTACGACAACTTGTACAACATGGAAGTGCTCAAAAATTAATTGGAAATCATGGGGTATTGAATATTTGTTCTATTTCTTTTTGTTTCATAAATTCATTAAGTTCTGAGTAAATTAGATCCAATTTATTGAAAGGTGCTTGAAACCCTTATTTAGGGTGTGTTTTGATAGTAAATCATGGATTTCTCCCCATTCCACCATTGAATAAATATTAAACCTGATGGAATGAGGGTAAATATGTTTTTTTTTGTGTTCTTGAAGTTTTAGGATCAGGGGAATGAATATTGGTTAAGATTTGTTGATGCCCTAGGTTGAAAACTCATGATTTTGGGCAAACAAGATGCATAGGAGTTAGGTTTGGTAGAAAAACCCTTGGGAAATGGTTTGTAATGGTTGGAAATATTTGGGAAGACTATTTAGTACATGTACGTACTATTTTATTGAATATTTGAACCCTAGTGTGTGAAAACCTCATTTTGACTTAGTGGAATAAGCATATTTAGGCCTAGTTTCAAGTGTAGCAACAATTTTTTGACCTTTATGTTTCAAAACAACCCCATATAAAAATTTGGTTAGTTGTCAAAAACCATAATGGGTATCCAAAACAACTTTTATATTGTGGGTATGAATTTTTTTTTGAAAGTTATGTTGGGAAAACAATTTATGAAATGCTATAAGGGAAATTGAAGAGTGGTAGAGAAACCCACTTACTTTGGGTTCTAAATTTGAAAAGATTATTTTTTTGAGTTGGTTTTGAGTTGGTTTGTGATCTCCCACCTTATGCTACATCATGTTTTCATAGATATTAAAGTTTTGATCCTCCAACACCAACATGTCCTCCCCACAAATAATGTGATTTTCATGACTTCGTACAATTACTTCTTTTGCCATAACATTCTCATAAGAGGGCAAGATTTTGGGAGATGAATGTAGAATAGTTTAAGTGGTATTTAGGTAGGTTTTAATCATATCTTCTTGGTGTGTTATGTGATCATCATGATTACCTATGGTTGTGTCCTCTTGTTCAACAATGTCTTGCCCAATAAGATAGGTAGGAGGAGAGAAACAACTAGGACTCTCAAAACTCTAATTGATTGGTTCTTCTAACACTAAAATATTTTCCTCACAAATAGGAGAGATATTAGGATAAGAACTAATATTATTGTTATGATTTCCCAAGGTTGTATTCTCTTTTAGTAGACCAATCTCACTCATAATAGGGATACTAGGAGAGGGATCAATGTTGAACAAAAAGAGAGAGGAGAGGACTTCATATTCATATGCATATAATTTTTTTTTCTTATAGTACTCAAAAATATTTGAAAATAGAACATGAAGTATGATAAGCATATATTTTTGCAATGAAAACATAATGTAATACTTGTCCTACAAACTTGAAATGTGACAATGATAAAAAAAAAACATGCAAAAGGATAATACAATTTTCAAATTTGGAACATGATAATTGAGTGATTATGCTATGTAACAATTTGAAAATGAAATTTTGTAAATTCCATTTTGAATTTAAGCAATGCAATTAATGAACCAAATAAAGCTAGATCTAATGAAATGAATGAAACAAAAGATCAACAAACTAAAATAGAGATTTGACAATAGCAAACATAAGCACAAAAATGAAGCTTTAAATGTTGTAAATGACAGTTTTAGGTCTGATCTGGGACTAAATCACCCAGAGGGGTATATGAGTCCTAGTTAGGGTTTTTGACAAGTTCAAATATTGTAAAACACACAACACAGATTTCCTAGAAATTAGACAAAACAACCTATACAGGGACTAAATCACCCAGAGGGGTGAATGAGTCCTAGATTATGGTTTTTGCACCAAATTCAAAATATTTTGAGTTGTTTCTAACTTGTGTGTTGATGTGACTATTTGGAATTGCATAATTTCAATGAAATTAAATGATCTAAGATGCAAAAAATGCAACCTATATGCACTTTCACCAATGCAAGATTTAGAATCCCTAAATGAAAATTAACTAATGTAAGTGTGACCGATGGATTAGTATGGGCTAACTACACTTGATCAATGAGGATTCAAAGTATAATTATGTCACTAAACATCAGTCCAATAAGATCAATCAATGAAAACTAGACTAAGAATCTATTAAAACTTAACATATTAAACTACAAAAGCTTTAGAAACACCTATTCTTATCCATTGAAACTTATCCTATTGGGGGAGTGGTGTTGCATTGATGTGGAATAGAAACCCTATCCCAATCCAATGGATAAATGGGCCTATTTCAATTGATTCTATTAAAGAGAATTAACGAAACTAATGAAAGATGTGTATGAAAACATGATTTAAATGCTAAATTAACATGATGCAAGCTATTTTAACATGATGCAGACTAAGATGATTAATACGGGTGCATGCAAAGCTGATCTAAATGGAATCTCAATTAGCACCTCTAGAGTGCTTATTGGAAATGATTAGCTATTGCAAGTGTGTAGTAACTACTCTTCAAATTAGGAGGGGAAGCTATAATACCCCCATGTTGCTGATACTTTTGCTACTATATGTTACTCTTATGTGTTAGTGTGATACTGGTTTGTGAAGGTGATTAGCTCACCGTCTTGGTGTGTGGATGCATAGTTAGGTTGATTGAGGATTATGTTACTTCAGTTGATGACATTATGATTACATTGGATTGTGATGTTTAATTTGATTCAGTAATATAGTTTGATGCAGTGATTTCATAATTTATTTTACAATGTGATCAGTTAGTTAGAAATGTTATTTTATTATTGATATTATAATTATTAGTATAGTTTTGGTGAGAAGACAGTGTAGCACCACTCGTTTATGAGTGCCCTGCTACGCTGCAATTCCTTCTCACAATGTAATGTTTTAATTATATATATATATATATGGACATGTACACGCCCTTGTTGTATGTAGGGATTGCAGGTACAGAGTCTCGATTCCACCTACTTCGGTAGGATAGGATGAGCATCAAAATAAAATCAATGGGATTAATGTTGAAAAGGAGTGGTTAGGAAAGAATTCTTGTCCCAAGTTCATCTTCTATGAGTCCATTGTTGTCTTTGTTTCTATTTTTCCTTGTGTGTAATTGTGAAGTATTGATTAATATTTTAGTTGTGATTTAATTAATTTCTGTTAAGTGTGATTAATTATTATGTTTAATTAATAGTGTTATTATAATTAATTATGGTTAAGTTGATTGAATAATATTCTTGATTAAAGGGATAGTTTAAATAAAATAAAAATTGCTTTGTTGATTTGTAGAATGTAAATTTGCTATTTAATTTTGGAGTTAATTAAATAGCTTATAAAGCTATTTTATTATTATTAGAAGAGGAATAAATAAAATAAAATAAAATAAATAAATTAAATTGATTTAAAATTTATTAAATTCTTTTATTTGATGGTTACAGGAAGTAGTGGGGAATTAATGAAATTCTGGTGGGGAAATTATTCCCAGAAAGAAAAGGGGCATGAGGTAACAGAAATTGCTCACGAGAATTTTTGGCTGAGAACTAGGTGTGGTTTTCTCTGTGTGGGTTTTTGCTGAGTGTAGTTTTGTCAAAGAATTTGGAAAAGGCTGCAGGAGTTTCAGAAGTTTTATATTTTGGCTAGAGGAGAAGCTTTGGGAAGAGCTTCATAGCTGGAGTTTTCTGTGACAAGGTTGGGCACAATTTTTGCTTCTTCAGCCTGTAGGAAACATGTTCCTTTCTATTTTGCTTCTTTTTTGTTTATAATATGGTTTGAATACTTTCTTGTTTGATAAGTTTTTCTGTTGGTGTAAGAGGAATGGTCTATCTTCTCTATTGAAATATAGAAAAATTAGCAGAAAACAAAATTCCCGGCTGCAAAAAACTGCCATTAAAATATGGCTACCTCTATAGATTGTTTCCCCTGTAGAAAAATTACACAAGTTTAGAGAACCTTGTTAAATGAAATTCTTTCTTGAACAGTAGCTATGAATGTTGCGGAAGAAATCTCTATTTAAAATTGAGGAAATTGGAAATAAAACCTTTGTAGATTTTTAATTAAAAACTCTCTAGTAACACTCAGGAAATTAGAAAAGCTTTTGTGCAAGGGAAATTGGGAAAAACTCAAGAAACAAGAAAACTTTTGTGCAATTTTCAAATCATTACCTGTAGTTAAATATGGTGATCTATTTCCCAATTTTTTTTTATTTCATATTGAAAGGAAAACAAAATTCTCTTAAAATTTTTTGCTGATAAAACCGTTCCTCTAAAATTTAATTTGCTTGTGAATATAAATTATAAATTTATACAAGTTCCATGATATATATATATATAAATTATATACTCATATATTTATATACAATAAATATATGCTATTTATTTTTATATTCAAACTTGAATTCATGAAATCTTCTATAAAAAAAATGCATTCTATCCATACGGAAGCGATTTTTAATTTTTTTTTTTTAAATAAATAAATATAATAAAATAGGGAGGGGTTCGAACCCCCCCCACACCCCAATGGGGGTGGGCACAACCTTCCAAGGTTGCACACAACAACCATGGGCTGCCGGGCGCAACCTTGGTGGGGGCTGCGTCCTCCCCACAAGGAGGCCGCAGCTCCCAGCTGTGCCCCCTCTATAGGTTCTATATAAGTTTCTTTGTATTCATAATTTTTATGTTATTATTTTGTTAAATTGATATTATATATTTGAAATTAATAATAAAATATTAGTTTTATATATATGTGTATATATATAAATTAGTAAATATTTGTATATTTATTTAGTTATTATATGAATTATTTTGTAATGTTAATTTAGATTGTTATTTACATATATATATATATATGATGAATTATGGAAGTTATTTATAACAATTTTATATCCTTTTTATTGGATAAATTTGAAGTAAGAAATTTATCAAATATAATTGAGGGCTTTTAATTCAAATATATTTAAGTGTTTTCTTTTAGTGAAATTAACTGGAAAATTAGTAGTTTGACTTTTGAGATGGTATATCAATTTCTTCTTATTGAATAAATAGTTGGTTTATTTTATTGAGTTCTTCATTAGGTCTCTTAAGTTGGGTTTGTCAACATGTGGGTCCCTTATGTTAGTGAACCTAATATAGGAGACATGGTTATTGTTATAACTTCCAGAGGTTTTGGAATTTGGCATATAAAGTTAGGAGGCATTTATAATGGATATTTGATTTCATTTGGTTTATGATTGTGATCTTGTGTATACTTTAAGTTGTATCACTTTGTTTAGTTAATTGAGTCATATGTCTATAGCAAGATGGTTTTGCCTCGCGATTGTTTATTCTATGTTTTGAGTACATGAGTGTACAATCCCTTTGATTGTGATGTGTGTTGGGGGTTCTAGAGAGAGTGGCTCTATGTGGGCGCCAGTGCACATAGGGGCTGCCAGGATAACCCATGTTAGAGTTAGAGTAAAAAAAGTGAAAACCTAACTAATTAATTAGGGGTTGGGTAGTTAAATATTAATAAGATAAATATTTTTTCCTTGTTCACCTGATAGGGCTTCCATAGACTATAGGTGTCTGAGAAGGCTGTGGTTGGCATAGTCATGATCTTGTCTTCACGAGAAATGCATGATTCCACATGAGTCACCCTATGGGGTGGCGCCTTGAGATAGGCAGTTAGGATAACCACAGATGGAGGCGACACCTTGTGATAGGATGTCAGGATAACCCATGAAGGCCATGCGATGATACTCTCCTCTAGCTCTCCCCTTGTTGATTTAATTGGAATCCTTTGGAAGTGATTTATTATTATGACTTGGTGTATATCATTGTCATGTTTTGTTGGTAGATCTTTGTTGTTATGTTTCCTATGTGTGTGAATTCTCTTTCCATGTTTGGAGTTGAGTCTTATGTGTTACCTTTGACGTCCTTGGTCGAGAATCCTTTCTTAACTACTCTTAGCACGGGGGTGGTCAGGTGGAACGTGCTTCACACCCCATTGGGTTTCCCAATTGGTAGTTGTTCCTTCACTGCAATGATTGTTGTGACAGATTGATCTAGAGCAATGTTCCTTCATATGTATATATTTTTGTACTATTATCATATCTTGTAATTTGAAATGTAATTCTCCCATGTGTTGGGAAGATTTATGTTGTAACTTGGATAATTGTTTATTGAGATTTAATTAGTTGAATGATGTATTGTATAAGTACACTTTGTAATTTAAACACTATTCATGGATGTAATTATACTTGATGTTGTATTATATTTGAGAAAATGAGTTCTATTTATTTCTAAGTTGAATGGCTTAGGAAATCTTGTATAACATCTTTATGGTTCATTCTTGTTGAAATGCTCAATGTTTATAAATGTTTATATGGGAACTCATATTAGTAGAAACAAATGTTAGATTAGTAAAAAAAATTTATGGGTACATTACGTAATGACTCTTCGTGTACCCCAAGAGACTTAGGCACTTAGTTTGTATTTGTAATTATGTTAGTTGCAATATTTAACATGGTACTATTACTTTGTGTTTAAATTTTTTTTGTTGTGTACTTAGTTGTCCTTTGGGGTTTGCACGACAGGGCATTACAAAAGCTCCCTCTTTTTGCTAATGTTTGTGTAAAAAGTATAGTAAACTAAAGATCCTATATTTTTACTCAGTGTCAGGGCACAAGGGTGTATAAAGCACAATGCGTTGCAACTAAGGTTTTCTCTAGTTTATACAAATCTTAACTACAACTAAGCTAACTTTTAATCTATCCTATCTCCTCTAGATAAATAGAGCAAGAGAATATAGGAGAAAGAATGTAATGGTTTGATCACTTAGATGAACTGTCTCTCAGTATGCATATGAAGGCTCTAAACTTCTAGATTTGCACTAAAATAGAATCCGCACAAGTAATCTTCAAATTATAGGCTATATCTTAGGATTCCCAAGGAGGCACTATGTCCTTTCTGAGGTGTAGGCTAAAATGCAGACTACTAGAAACAACAAAGACCGATAATATTATTGCCTAAATTCCCAAGGAGAGACAATGCTCTTTCTGAGGTGTAGATCAAAAGAAGATTATTGAAAACAACATACAATGATAGATTTTGAGATTTTGAGATCAAATGAAAGGTAGCTCTCTTGATTTATTATCTCAATCTTTGATCCAAGGTTACACTTTGGGACAACAAATTGTGTCAAAGAGACAATCACACATGAAGTGATCAACCAAGAATACATGAACATGGATTGAAAAAACCTATTTGAATAGAGAGAACACAAGCTATACTTGGTTTTTAACTATAACAAATACAATTCAAGAACATATACTAAGTGAACAAATTCAAAGGATTTTTAACTTAGTGTTTTGTTGTCGTGAAGCAAAATTCCAAAATAATGAGCAAAGGATCTTATTTATAGAACTCAAAGGAGTAAGCAACCCTAAAGTATCCTTGAGTTAACATTGAGTTCTTTCCAATCAATCAGTAAGATTTATTCCTATGTCTAAAAGCAGGTAACCTAGCAGTTAACTAGAAATCTACTTCAGTTAACTGAAATGAAACTAAAAGAGAACTCCAAATAGAAAAGTGTCTCCAAAATAGACATCCACAATTAGTAGAGATAGATAGCCATAATTAGTGGAAGTCAAAATAGACATCCATAATTAGTGGAAATAGACATGCATGATTTGTGTGATAGTGAGTTAACTTGGAAAGAGGCATAATGTTAACTCCCGTTTGTCATTAATGCTATTTTGGAGAGTAGGACATCCTATCTGGGTGTTTCACACCTCTTCACCTCTAGTCAATAGCTCCTCTAGCCAGTCGTTGAATTCCTTTGCCTCTGGAAAATTGATACTTTGTAGGATGATGAAATGTTGCCTCAACATCTCTTCACTACTCAAAATTTGTTGTTGATATTCAATACACTTTACAGCTATGTCATCCAACTTTGTTGACATGACTACAATCTTACTTAGTTCACAACCAGTAGGATCACTGTAAAACTGTCACAGATGAGATTTTGAAACTATGTTTGCACTTTAGCTAGCTCGATGTATGCACCTCCTTTGTGTTGGTAAAGGAAAGGGATAGATGTTACCAACATTCTTATGAACTTGATAACACCTACTACAACCTGTTGGTACTCAATCAATTCTATAGAGTTGGTGTCATATGCTTTCACCTTGTATGCAAGCTGTTCTTTCCAAGCAAAAAGATGTTGCTTGTTCTCCACTGTAGCAATTGATTGGTATACCAACTACAAGTTTGAGATAGTGATCTCATCCCCAGGCCTCTTCTCTACTGTCTTTTGTCTTGATTATTAAATTTTCATGAGAAGATCATGAGCTCTGCACCTTAACTGGTACAACTTTTCAAGTATACACCTTCCTTTGATGACAAATTCTTCCACTTGACTATTCAAGTGTTTTCCATATAGGATCAGTTGGTGATGATTTTTCTTCGTGGGGACGTCTAGCATCTTTCATGGCAATGTAGAGACATTTGGAGTACCATGCATCAAGATATATATTTATAATATCAGCTACTAGTTTTTAACCTTTAAATTTGATTTATCTTTGTTGTCCTTAGCCATTCTCTCCTTGAAACTCACTGACGCAACTTCAAGGAGGTCTACCTCCACCTGATGAGTGGTCTTACCAAGGTTGACCATTGACAAGGTAAATTTATTAACCTCTACCTCATGTCCATTCATGTCCTTAGGTGGTACAATTGTCTCTATGAAAAATTCATTGTCAACATTCTTTCCTACATGAACCTGCTTCTTCAACTTCTTTACTGGCATGTCTTGAGGGACATGATCAAACTATGTGAAGTCTAGCTGTAGGATGGCCTTTCTCTCTTCCTTCCTAGGAGACTCTCAAGCAAAATGAATCCTGATTAGTCTCGCTAGAAGGAATGTTAGTCTCTTGAATTCCTAACGAATGGGATTGCATAATGATGTCACATGGTGGCGAGTCCAAGTCAATGGGGGCCAGTGAGTGCTACAGTGGTGGTGAACTAGGAGGTTCTACTTCCACCTTTGGTATTGTATCCATTGCAAGTTCCTCCAACATTAGCTCTATCTTAGTGGTAATTGTCTCAATCACCAGCTCTATCTCAACTGTAGTTGCTTCCATTACTATGGCTAGGTCTGCCATGTTTATGGCATCTCCACATGTACTTCTTGTTGATTTGTGTCAGCAACTTGTATTCTTCCCCTTGTGTACCCTAAAATTCTAGGTCCCCTAGGAGGGTTATTCCATTTCTTCTATCTCATCTTAGCTCTCAACATGGAAGGTAGTGAAGAATGAACAAGTGGCAGCTCTGTGCGGGGAATAACTACATTCCTCATCCTCTTACTATCCAAGTAGAGTTGACTATTTCTAACAACCCTACTTGTTATTTCCTCTATAGACATACTTTCCTTGGCATACCAATCCACTTTTCCAAGTGGTTGTGAGTCCACCTAATCTACGAAGAATGAATAACTTCCCCATTATCATTAGATAGGCCTTCCACATCTTCTGTCATGAAATCAACAATTTGCGAAAGTCTAAACCAGTTGTAATTGCATGTTTGTACATCAAACTCATCTTCATAGTTGACCCAATACTCCTCCATGGATGACTCATGTGAAGAGTTTTTCTCAAGGTGTGCTACATAGAGACCTCTAGGATCATATGACCATCTCTTGATGAGATACTTAAGATTAAGTCTCACTATCTCCTAGCCCATGGTCTTGGCATCTATTGTTGTCTTGCACCTGTAAAGTACCATTTGGAAAGAAAAGTTCACAATCATCTTGCATTTGTTACACAAATGAGAATGTACCTTGGATAACTACAATAATAATTCCATGAAGACCATCCTATCTGATGGATAACGAGGTAACATGGTAGGATGGCCATTGTATCCATGTACATGTATGTAGCTGAAGGTGGGGAACTGGATGAACCAATTTTCCCAATCCACCATTACCTCCTTGGCTACCAGTGATATGCATATATGCATCTCATGGTAAAGGTATCTCATGGTGTGCATTAGGAAGAGATCATTTATTTTCCTGAAATTCCTTTTTTCTTGTGTGAACTCAAGTCGCAAGAAATGTTTGTGGACCTACACCCAAAGTTCCCACAGTGTTTAATTCTCTGAATTTGCATTGGAAGGAAATTAGGTATACAAGATATGAGCACATGTGAAACCTATGAGCCTCTAATAACCCAATCATTTGATTCTAGAGTGTATCACTGATGAGGGTGGGCCAGTGATAATGCTCTTTGTTGCTTACAATTTTCACAATGATATAGTACATCCATGACTGAAATTGGTTTGCCTCCTCCTATCCAATGATATAGTTGAGTAGATTGATCATCACTAAATACTCATCTTGGAAATCTCCATGTCCCACATTTTTTGAAAAGTTGTCCTTTTTCACTTTAAGCCATATTTACACCATTCTCTTATAGCACTTGTCATTTGACACTTTGAATTCCTTTTCACATTCTCTCATAGATATGACCACATTTGTTGGACATGGTGGAATGGAAAAACACTTTTTGACATCCCTGGGCTTAAGGCTACATATCACTCATCCATCCACTAAATGAATCTCTCATGTGGTAGGGTGGTAATGCTCAATGCAAGCTATTACAAATTCCACACTTTGTATTGTGATGGGGATTGATGCAGCCTTAAGCAATCCAGATTGTTTGATGTTCTGTAAGGTGCATTGGTCTATTCCTTCCAACCTTTCCAAGTCGACCTCTGGGTGTACCTGATGTAGATTGGTGTCAATCATTTTTTAGGAAATCATGAACCAAGACCATTTTGGTCTTGTATTCAACTTAGGAGAACTACATTTTGAAAAACTTAAATTTTGATTGTGCACACAATACTATTCAGGTAAATTTTTTGAAAACCCCTAAGAATAACACTTGTCGAGAAGTATTTTTTGGAAAAAATATAACACCTAGGTATTGTAGGCACTTCAAAGTTGAACAAACCCAGTTTTTCTAATTTTCAAAATTGTGATTTTTTTAGGAAAACCCTAAAAATAGGGGCAACAAGGTTACTATTTCTAGAAAAATTCAACAAGTGGGTTTTGTTGAAAAAGTTGTGCTAATCATACCCAATTGGTCAGATATGTGATTATTTGTTATTTTCTTGGAAATGAAAGAAGATCTAAGAAAAGAAAAGAGGAAAAAGACAAGAAGAAGATTAGAAGTTATTAACTATCTTTTTGGAAAAATTATACCTTTTGATGCAACTTTTGATAAGTTGTCCCTCTGTGCAATTGGTCTTCAAAATATGAAGAATGATGAAAACCCCTTTGTTAGATCTTCAAGAGACGTCTTGGAGAAGAAAATGTTGTTCTTGGCTTCAACTTGCAAAGAAATATGTTGAATTATGATGCCTAGGCTTGATATATAGTGATTGATGTTGAAGCAATCAAGTTTGGGCGCCAACTTATGATGGAGGAGTCTTTTTGATTGATATGGAGTTCTTAGGACTGATTTCCACCAATATGGGGACATTCTAGACATGAAAAGGTTGTCTAAATAGACAACTTCAGTCAACAAAATCTTACTTTGACTTTAGGTATCCCTTTGAATAGTTGAAGATATTTTCACCCTTTTTCATGGTGAAATGCCTCTTTTTAATCCTCGTTTCCAGTTGCTTAGTTGATCTTGATGTGTTGTTCATAGATCCATTGTTGAGGTGGAACAAATTTGATGAAGTGTGCTTGGGAGCTACAAAGCTAAAAACTTGAGTCTGATGCCTCTGATTCTTGGGCGCCTTTTCCCAAGAAGATGCATTTTTCACTAGACTTAGTCAATATTCTTGAGTGTTCTTCAATTCCTCCATTTTGACCCTCTATGCTCTGATTTGAGATCACCGTTGATTGATGAGTCTGATGATCTTGTTGAAACATGGGATGGGTAACTAGTTCAGTCTTGGAAAGGATGAATTTCTTCGTGAATCCTAAAAGTTGATTTAGGTGCTTCAACAACTTTGGCACCCCTGGCCTATAGGGACGCCTTTGACCTTTTGACTTGTTATTTTCATGTTGCAAACTTTCATGAATGGTCCCAGTTTGATCTCTGTCATTAGACGTTTGATTTGTCTATCATCTTTGCTGATGGTGTCATTATTAAGATTGATCAAGACCAAGAAGGATTTCCTGGAGGTCTTTGAGCTTGTAGAATACATCTAACTACCCAAAAGGATGGGAACCTATTTCTAGGAGGATGCATTTTCCTTGAAAACCATTTCTTCATGTCTTTCATTCTGCCTTTGCTTTTAGGTGCTATCTACTTGATCTTCATTTGTGAATGTTTGACAGGGCCTATGATCATGCAACTGGATTGAACACAAACTTGAGGATGCTGAGTAGATGCCTTGTAGAAAGCTATTGTTAAAAATATCATCATGTGACTCATAATGAAGGGCGCCCCTAGCCTACACGGGTGCATTTTACCTTTTGACTATAGTTCCTTGATGATACATGCTTTCAACATCTCTTGTCTCTAGTTTTGTTTGTCGGTGATTAGTGGATCATGTGATCTTGCTTGATGATGCATCAAAAAGACAAAAGAAGCATGAAGAAGATGACTACCTCAAACAAACTTGATGATTTCCTTTGACCTTTTAACTTCATGGGCACCCCTCGCCAAAAAGGGAACTTTTAGCTATGGTTTCATCATCTTCATTGAAAATATTCATCTCTTCACGCTTTATGTTCGCTGTGTAGCTTGACTGGTTTGAGCATTGTCATTGACAAAACATATGTGTGCATCCTAGCAATCACCTTCACCATGTTGCGTGTACGAGAATTGGAAAAATGACTAAGGAATTTGACTACATATCCTCCTCTTGGTAGTAAGGTGTGCATGCATTTTCTAGACTTAGTCAATTTTCAAAATTTTCACTTTTGAAAATCCCCTCGGTCATAGAGCATCTTTCCCCATGGATTCTTTGTTGAAGATTTTGAGGCTTAGATTTTGATACCTAGTACTAGCCATCTACAATTAATAGCTGTAGAGGTCCTAGCTTTTCTCTTGAAAAAATGAAGTAGATCCACCAAAGTAAAACAATTTTTTTGGTGATTTTGACTTGACCAATCTAATCATGAAGTGAATTCATCCTATCAAAATCATTTTCAATCAATTCTAGAAAGGTCCTATTTTCATGGGTTTTCTTAAAAACAGGGGTACGAAACCCTAATTTTTAAAATTTTAGAATTTTGCACGTATCTTCCTTGGTGACCATGTCAAATACTTATGAAATAGGAGAACTGATAATATCTAGTTTCACAGACCATTATTCTTATCAGTTGGCTATGGACTCAGGATCCATTTCCTAATTCATCTATTAATTAGAGTTCTCATTATTCATTTAAAACAAGACTACCTAAGAAAATACCTAAAACAAGACAATACTTTATGGAATAGAGATATACATTACAAAAATATGTTAAAGCAAAAGAAAATTATTTACAAAGAACTCACCCCATCCCTGCAGGGATGAAATGTTTCAAATATTGTCCGCTATATGGTAGTGGGAAGAGCCTTCCATTTTGAATGTGAGAGAATATAGGAATTCTCTCCTGCAACATCACAGATCTTGAATGGCCCTAGCCAAAGGGATTCAAGCTTGACATGCATTCCCTTTGGATCGTGTCTCTTGTGCCATAATAAAACTTTATATCTGATCTCAAAGTATCATTTTTGACCCTTCTTGTCGAAGATCTTCTTCACTCACTCTTGATGCTGAGTGATCTTATCAACTACCTCCACCATTTCTTCGTGTAGTTTCATTAGGCACAAGATGAATTTTTTGATTGGATCTTTGAACTCTTCATCCTCTATTGCGGATGCCAACTGTTATTGAGACAAATCTTGAGTGATAGGTAACATAGCTTCCATGCCATATAAAATAGTGAACGGGGAGGTGCGAATAGCTCTTTTGGACATGATTTTCCAGCCCAAAGAGTATTGTACAACTTTTTGTGCCAAGCCTATTGATTGGAGTCTACTAGCTTGCACACAATCATGACAATGTTCTTGTTGGATGATTTGGCTTGTCTATTGCCTTGTGGATAGTAATTTGAAGAGTGGGACAAGGTGATACCATAATCAAAACAAAACTCCACTAACTCCTCTAATGAGAAGCTTGTTGCATGGTCGGTCATGATCTTTTGTGGTACTCCAAAGCATGTAATGATGTTTTCCTTGAGAAAGTCACACATGACTTCATAGGTAGCATGCTTCGTAGGAATTGCCTCAACCCATTTAGTGAAGTAATCCATTGTTGTAGGGACATAGACATGTCCTTTACTGGAACACAGATTGATTGGACCTACAAAGTCTATACCCCATTGCTGAAATGGAGCATCTATGATGGCTGGCCTGAGTGGGATAGTTGCCAGTTTGAGCTTGCCAAAAAATTATTGGCACAATTGGCATCTATGCACCCAATCATATGCATTGCGAAAAAAAGTCGACTAGTAGAATAATGCTCATAGGATTTTGCACATAGTAACCCTTGATGAAAAGTGGCCACTGCATGCTTGATTATGAAATGCCTCCAACAACAACCATTGTTGGTCCTTGTTGACACGTAGCAAGAACATTCCATCAAGCCCACGCTTGTAGAGAATATCAACTCTAATCACATAGCTTTGTCCTTGTAACTTTAGAGTTCTTTTCTACTATTTTCCCAATTGTGTTGGAAATTCCCCATAAGTTAAATATTACCACAATTCAGTGTACCATTTTTTTGTAGAATCAACTAGTAAGACCATTAGAAGGCCTTCTTAAATTTTTATTCCTAGGATGCCATTAGTAGCTTGGTGCTTTAGATCATCGTCTTCTGCAATCAACTGACATAAACTTCTCCCATGGGAAAGTTTGGTAGTATGATCTCTAAGTCATATTCCTAGACTCTTGCAATCCAATTACCTCTTTTAGTGTCCATCTCCTGTTGAGTTAGGACACTCTTGACCATAGGGTTTATAATGTATACAATGGTGTGGGAGTTCAAGATGTAGAATCTAAGATTATTGACTGCCTTCACAACTGCATACACATTATTTTTGATCTAGGAGTACCGAGACTTACTATCCTTGAAGCCATTGCTCATAAAAGTGATTGGCGATTCAGTCTCCTCATTTAGCTTTTGCGTCAATATGGTAGAGAGAGTGTGTTTCAACGTGTAACGATAAAGAATAAACTATTTATCGAAGTCGAGTCAAACTAACACCAATGCTTTACTAATGGCTTCCTTTATTTGCTCGAATTGCATTCTTCCTTCCTCAGTCCATTTCAAGGTGGATGCCTTCTTCTTGATTGCTGAAATATCTTTGGTCAGCCTTGAGAAGTTGGGTAGAAATATCCATATGAAGCTAACTTTGTTGAAGGAGTAAACCTTGGGTTTGTTTGTAGGGAGAGTTAGGTTCTTGATTGTGTTGACCCAATTAGGATCTATCTGAGTCCCTTCCTTGGAGACGATGTGTCCTAGCAACTTGCCTTCTATCACCACAAAGATGGATTTCTTTGGATTCAATGATATGTGGTGATACCTGCACCTCTCGAACACTTTCAGTAAGTGTTGAAAATGGTCTTGTTGCTTCTTTGAGAATGCAGTAAGGTCATCAAGATAAACGACAACCAGTTTATCCTTTAATTCCCCAAATGCTAAATCCATGGCTTGTTGAAAAGTGGCACTAACGTTGAAGAGGCCGAAGGGCATCCTCTCATAGGCAAACATTCCCCATGGGGTGGTGAACGCCATTTTGACTTGATCTTCTTCGGCCACTACAATCTAGTTGTATCCAAAAAATTTATCAAGTAATGACAACATTTCTGATCTGATTACTATCTGCAATGTGTGCTCCATGATTGGTAAAGGATAGTTATTATTTAACGATGCTTGGTTGAGATTCCTAAAATCTACGCTGATCTAGATTTCTCTATTCTTCTTACATAGAGGAACAATGTTAGACACCCAAGTAGAATAATGGATTGGGAATATGATCTTTGCATCCAGCATCTTCTGTACCTTTGTGTAGATTGTTTCTTGGATACACGGGTTGTAGTGTCTCTGCTTCTACTTGAAGGCTTTGACATCAGATTTGAGTAGAATTATGTGAGACAATTCCTTAGGTGTGAATGCTTTCAAATCCTCATAGGACCATGTGGAGATACCTCGATAATGCTTGAATAGGGAGATGAAGTTGTTGCTTTCTTCTATAGGGCAACATTTTCCCAAGTTGACAAGTCGAGGCTTGTCTTTGGTACCAATGTTGATTTGATGGTAGTCAACTAACGTCTTGTTGGTTGAATTCCTTTGATCTTGGACATTTCTATCACGTCTATCAAATATATCCTTAAAGGATACTAAACCCTTGGGGATATTGTTTCCCTTTAGTTGTATGATGTCAAATTTCGTTGCTTTAGAATATGCTTCTATAGATTCTTTGAAGGGAGAAGCACTACCTTCAAATAAAAAGTCTTTGTAATCATCTACTACACAAAGGAATTCTTTGATGTGATCATCATCATTGAAGACTTGCCAATTGTTACAATTGTCCAGGATAGCCGGCCTGTACATGAGCTCAATAGAAAAGACATTCTAATGAAAGTTAGAATATGGGATGAAAGGAGCAGTCGATATTGCAAGGGCATCTGCTTTGCTATTTTGCTCCAGTGGAATGAACTTGATGTTGAATTCCTTGAACTAGTCGATTGCATTCCACACTCTTAGTTGGTAAGATTAGAGATGAATTTTCTTTACTTGGTAATGATCTATGATCTATTGCATGATCAGTTCTATTTTTCCTTCGACTTGGAGGAATTTTATATGCATATCCCTTGCATTTTTTAGACCTAAAAGAGGCACCTCATATTAAATAGTGTTGTTTGTATGATCAAAATACAAGCAATAATAAAATGGGTACAAATTACCTTTGGGAGAAGTGATGACCACTCATGCTTCTGAGCCTTCCATTGAGCAACTTCCATCAAATTGCATTGTCCACATCTTTAAATTTTCATTCGATGTTGCTGTGGCATATGCAAAATTTTGCTCCTTTTATGTCACTTTAGATAACATGGCATATGTTCCAAGAAATATTTTTTGATATAACACTTGTACTTGGGGGTACTGCGATTTAACCACCGTGAAAATTGACTTAGCCTTAGCTTCCAACTTGAAGCTACCTTTCTTTAACAATATTGTCATGTACGACCAATCCAATTGGACTTCACCTTCAAGATCCTTGCAGAAGCTTTTGCTCAATAGAATCCTGTAACTAATTGGAATGTCAAATATCATGATGGTCATCATGATCTTCTTCTCTAGATAGGATGCCAACCTCACTTGAGCATCTTTTAGTTGACCTACTAGTGGCACCAATTTGGACTCAAGTGAGTAGCACTTGTCGTGAGTCTCACTGCATGAAATTCCCAACCCATTCATGATTTGTAGGGCATTGTATGAAGCTCCTAATTCTATTATATAGTTGTTGAGTTTAAACCCTCCCATGTATAGAGATATGTAAAAAGTCTTCGAATTTTCTTCTGATGATATGGAAGACTCTAGCAATGTGGGTTGGATTACAACTTGCTTCTTCACTACCTTGAGAATCTAATATGTTTGATTAGGATGATCTTGGAGATACTCTAGCTATGAGATATGTACCTTGATCATCATGGAAGACACTATGTCAAAATTAGCTAAAGACGTATCCTAAGCATTTGGCATGGTATTCTCATGTGAAGATTTGGGATTACAAGTGGAAGTCACTTCTTTTCCCTTCTCATTTGACTTCCATATTTTTTTTTCTTCTTTCTATACTTTGAAGTGTCGGGCATGTGTGAATAGAGGTGTTGAACAATTCTCGTGGTTGAAAAAGAGAGAGTACTAATGGTAATCTTCTTCTTCTTGATTTATGGGTTCATTCTTGAATTATCCCATTGCAGAGTCACCATCAAAGTTTCTTGTTTGTGGTGAGATAATGTTTGCATTTGAAGGTATGAAACTTGAGCTTGGTGCAACTTTGGTATACCCCATAATCTAATTCACTCTCAGATTCTTAGGGTAGTTGGATCCGATGTGTTCTTTTGTATCATGGAAACAACAAAACACATTAGACTTCTCATCCTCTACTTGTCTTGGTAGAGGGCCTAGAAATCTAGGCTTGTAGTTATTAAAAGGTTGGAAATTGTTCCTCTTTGGCTGATAAGGTTGTTGAGGCTATTACTATTGTTTTTTTTTATACTATGGTGGTGTGGGTGGTTCTTGCTGCCCTTGATTGGATGACTATCTCTTGTGGATAGTCACCTCATTTACTACCTTCTATAGCAGTGAATCTGTTGACACTTGGACTAGTGGTCTGACAACATCATCCTTCATCTTTCTAGATGTGATCATATTTTCCTCTAGTTCGATATCCTTTTCTTGAGAAAATAGTAGGTCCACTTTGTGTCCTCCTTTCAAGAAAAATACTATCTCCAAGGGGAGGGCATTGATGAAGCCGCTCATTAGAATATTGTCTGATGGATTGAGTGTGTGAGAAAGACATGTAATGAGGAAATTAAACCTCACTACAAACTCCCTCATCGGTTTAGTGGGCTCCATCTTTGAGTTTGATAAATGTGCAAATAGCTGATGGCTATCTTTAATAGGTTTGAACTTCTCACTCATGACTGCCTAGCTTGTGATAATAATTGGTTATAGATGATTGAACTAGTTTGCAAAATTTTCCTTGAGAGTTTTGAAAAAGAGTCGAACATCGATATCTTCATGAGGAATAGACCAAACAAAGCAAGCCGCTATGAATGTTGAGATATGGTCATTGGGGTGTTGAGCCCCGTTGCTATAGAATCTCAAGAAATTATTTTGTGATCCTTTGGGAAGTTCATGGTTTCCTTGTAGGGCCAATGGGCCTATGCCATTTCCCTAAGGTAATGGGTTGGATGTCTTTGATTTATCACATTACGACCATTGTTGTTGTTGATGACATTGTCGCCCATTGCTTCTATTAGAGGTTCTTGCTGATATTTTTCTTGAAAGTGATTAGGAACCTCTTGGAATATTTTCTCTACGTTGTATGCTTCTCCAATGTCTTCTTGAAATGGAGGATTTATTCTCTTCCTTGTATATACTTGATAAGACAGGGTGCTTATTGCCATGTAGGAGGTGGTAATACTGGCCTTTCAGTTGCAAGATCAACTTTCTTTTCTTCCTTGTCTAGAGTAGTAGTTGTGTTTCTCCACTGAGTAGGTGATGTATTGTTCTCAAAGATGAAGATGTGTAGACTATTGATGATATCTGATTGCTCTCCTTCAATGAATGTGATATCTGGTTGGAGAGTCACCAGAGCAAGACCTAGTTGTTCAACTAGAGCCCAAGGATGCCAAATCAACTCAAAATGACATTTATCACCCCATGGGGAACATTCGCCTATGAGAGGATGCCCTTCGGCCTCATCAATGCCAGTGCCACTTTTCCATGAGCCATGGATTTGGAGTTTGGCGACATAAAGGATAAACTAATTTTCATCTATCTTGATGACCCCACTACATTCTCAAAGAAGCAAAAAAACCATTTTCAACACTTAGTGAAAGTGTTTGAGAGGTGCATGTATCATCACATATCATCAAATCTGAAGAAATCCATCTTCATTGTGATAAAAGGAAAGTTGCTAGGCCACATCATCTCTAAGGAAGGGACTCAAATAGATCCTAATTGGTTCAATGCAATCAAGAACCTGACTCTCCCTACAAACAAAACTGGGGTGCACTCCTTCGGAAATTTTAACTTCATACAAATATTTGTACCCAACTTCTTAGAGTTGACCAAAGACATTTCAACAATGATGAAGAATATTCCTTCAAATGGATTGTAGAAGGAAGGAAGGCATTCAAGAAAATAAAGGAAGCCATCACTAAAGCATCAATGTTGGTTCGACCTGAATTTGATAAAGAGTTCATTCTTTATTGTTACGCATCAGAAAACACTCTCTCCACCATACTAACACAAAAGCTAAATGAGGAGACTGAATCATCGATAGATTTCATGAGCAATAACTTCAAGGATAGCAAGTCTCCGTACTCCTAGACTGAAAAGAATGCATATGAAGTTGTGAAGGAAGTTAAGAATTTTAGATTCTACATTTTGAACTCCCACACCAGTATGTACATTACATACCCCATGGCCAAGCGTGTCTTAGCTCAACAAGAGATGGGAACCAAAAGAGGCAACTAGATCACAAGAGTCCAAGAATATGGCTTAGAGATCAAGCCTACCAAACTTGTTTGCGAGAGAGGTTTATGTTAGTTGATTTCAGAAGATAGTGATCTAAAGCACCAAGTTGTTGATGGCATCCTAGGAACATAAATTGAAGAAGACCTTCCAATGGTCATACTAGTTGATTTTGCGAAAGAATGGTACACTGAATTGTGGTACTATTTGACTTATGGGGAATGTCCAACACACTTGGGAAATAAACAAAAAAGAGCTCTAAAGTTACAAGCACGCAGCTATGTGCTTAGAGGTAACATTCTATACAAGCGTGGGATTGATGGAACGTTCTTGCTATGTGTCAGCAAGGACCAACAATGATGATTTTTTGAGGAATTTCACAATCAAGCATGTAGTGGCCACTTTTCATCAAGGGTTACTACATTCAAAATCCTATGAGCACTGTTTGACTGGCTCACTTTGTTTTGCAATGCATACAAATAGGTGCATAAATTCCAATTGTGCCAACAATTTGTTGGCAAGCTCAAACTGGAAGCTATCCCACTCAGGGTGGTCATTATAGATGCTCCATTTTGGAAAATGGCATATAGACTTCATAGGTCCAATCAATCCACATTCTAGTAAGGGACATGTCTATGTCCTTATAGCAATAGATGCTCCATTTTGGCAAATGGCGTATAGACTTTGTAGGTCCAATCAATCCACATTCTAGTAAGGGACATGTCTATGTCCTTATAGCAATGGATTACTTCAATAAATGGGTTTAGGCAATTCCTATGAAGCATGCTACCTTCGAAGTAATGTGTGAATTTCTCAAGGAAAACATCATTATGAGCTTTGAAGTACCACAAAATATCATGACCAAAAATGCAACAAGCTTTTCATTAGTGGAATTAGTAGAGTTTTTTTTATTATGGAATCACCTTGTCCCACTCTTTAAATTACTATCCATAAGGAAACAGAAAAGCTAAATCATACAACAAGAACATCATCACAATTGTGCACAAGCTAGTAGAATCCAATCAACAAGCTTGACACAAGAAGTTATACGACGCTCTCTGGGTTGACAGAATCATGCCCAAAAGAGCTATTGACATTTCTCCCTTCACTATTTTAATGGCATGAAAGTTGTGTTACCCATCACTCTAGAGTTATCTACATTACAGTTAGCTTCCACAATAGAGGATGAAGAGTTCAAAGATCCAATTGAAAAATGCATCTTGTGCCTAATGAAGCTATGAGAAGAAAGGGTGGAGGTAGTTAATAAGATCACTCAACATCGAGAGTGAGCGAAGATCTTTGAAAAGAAGGCTCGACAACGAGACTTTGAGATCAAACATAAAGTCCTATTATGGGACAAGAGACACAAGCCAAAGGGAATGCACAAAAAACTTGACTCTCTTTAGCTAGGGCCACTCTAAATCCATGATGTTATAGGAGAGAATTCCTATATTCTCTCACAATTAGATGGAAGGATCTTCCCATTGCCATATAGTGGGCAATATTTGAAACATTTCATCCCTTCAGTGATGGGGTGAGTTCTTTGTAAATAATTTTCTTTTGCTTTAATGTTATGTTGTAATCTATTTCCTCATTCTGTAAAGTATTTTCATGTTTTAGGTGTTTTCTTAGGTAATCTTGTTTTAGATGAATAAGAACTCCAATTGTTAGGTGAATTAGGAAATAAGTCCCGACTCCAATGCCCAACTGATAAGAACACTAGTCTATGAAAACTAGAGATTCTCAGTTCTCCTATGTCATAAGTATCCAACATGGCCACTAGACAAAGCCTAATGTTGTACCCATAGTATTTTTTTGCTTCAATTAGGAATTTTGCTAAAAATGAGCTAAATCATGCAATTTTTTTTTTCAAAAATCCATTCTAGGTCAAACAAAACATATGATTTTTGTGGGTTTATGTCAAGGAAGATACTTGCAAAATTCTAAAAATTTGAAAATTAGGGTTTCAAACCCTTTTTTTAAGGAAAACCCCTAAAAATAGGACCTTTCTAGAATTAGTTGAAAATAATTTTAATAGGATAAATTGGCTTCACGATCACGTTGGTCAAGTCAAAATCACCAATTTTTTTTTTTTTACTCTGGTGGGTCTATTTTTATTTTTCAAGAGAAAATAAAGGACCTTCGTAGCCATTAATGGCAGATGGCTAGTACCAAGTTTTGAAATCTAAGCCTCAAAAGCTCAAACGAAGAATCCATGGTGAATTTTTTTTGAAAAGATGCTTCATGATAGAGGGGATTTTCAAAGGTCAAAAAATACTAAAAATATTCTAAGTCTAGAAGACTCACACCTTGCTACAAGAAAGATGCTTCACGGTCAATTCCTTGGTGAAATTTTCAAGCACCCATACACACAGTATGGTGGAAAAAATTGCAACAGTGAATGTGTTCACATCAACGACAACGATGATCAATGCAGTTGGCGAGACAATGAACACAAAGCATGAGAGGTGAAGGTCTCTATAAAAATTGATGACACTGAAGCCAAAAGAGTCCTTGCTAGCGAGGGGTGCCCATGAGTTTAGAAGGTCTAATGCAGCTATCAAGTTTTTCCAAGATAGTCATCTTCTCCATAATTTTACTAGATTTACGATGGATCATCAAGAAAACTCAACAAATTCATCAAACACCATCAGACGAAGGCAGAGGCAGAAGGTGCTAGAAATGGAATTCATCAAAAATGACAACCTAATAAGGGAAAAATTTCCCTTGTAGCCTAAGGGAGCACAAGAAGTGAAGAGTATTTGGATTGGAAACTCCCAATGAAAAGTGGCCACCACATGCTTCATTGTGAAATGCCTCCAACAACTACCATTGTTCATCCTTGCTGACACATAGCAAGAATGTTCCATCAGGCCCACACTTGTATAAAGCATTACCTCTAATCACACAACTTTGTGCTTGTAACTTTAGAGTTATTTTCTGTTATTTTCCCAAGTGTGTTGCACATTCCCCATAAGTCAAAGAGTTCCACAATTTAGTGTACCATTCTTCTACAGAATCAACTAGTAAGACCACTGGAAGGTCTTCTTCAATTTCTATTCCTAGGATGCCATAAACAACTTGGTGCTTTAGTTCACTGTCTTCTGCATTCAGTTGACATAAATCTCTCTCATAGTCAAGTTAGGTAGGCTTGATCTCTAAATCATATTCCTAGACTCTTGTGATCCAATTGCCTCTTTTTGGTGCCCATTTTCTATTGAGTTAGGACACTCTTGACTATGGGGTTTGTAATGTACACAATGGTGTGGGAGTTAAAGATGTAGAATCTAAAATTCTTGACTGCCTTCACAATTACATACACATTCTTGTTGATTTGGGAGTACCAAGACTCATTTTCCTTGAAGCTACTACTCATGAAAGTGATCAATGATTTAGTCTCCTTATTCAACTTTTGCATCAATATGGTGGAAAAAGTGTGCTCCGACATGTAACAATAAATAATGAAATCTTTATCAAAGTTGGGTCAACCCAACACCGATACTTTATTGATGGCTTCCTTTATTTGCTTGAATTCCTTCCTTCTTCGGTCCATTTGAAGGTAGATGTATTCTTACTCATTTATGAAATGTCTTTGGTTAGCTCTGAGAAGTCAACTACAAATCTTTGCATGAAGTTAGATTTACTGAAGGAGTGCACCCTGGTTTTGTTTGTAGGGAGATTAAGGTTCTTGATTGTGTCGACCCCATTATGATCTATCCAAGTCCCTTCCTTGGAGATGATGTGGCCTAGCAACTTTCCTTTTGTCACCACGAAGATGGATTTCTTCAGATTCAATGATATGTGGTGGTACTTGCACCTCTCAAACACTTTCACTAAGTGTTGAAAATGGTCTTGCAACTTCTTTGTGAATGTGGTAAGTTTGTTAAGATAAATGATGATCAATTTATCCTTTAAGTCCCCAAATTCCAAATCCATGGCTCGCTAAAAAGTGGCACCAGTGTTGATGAAGCCGAAGGGCATCCTCTCATAGGTGAACATTCCCCACGAGTTGGTGAACTCCATTTTGAGTTGATCTTCTTTGGCCACTACAATCTGGTTGTATCTAAAAAATTCATCAAGTAATGATAATGTTTTCGATGTGGTTACCATTTGTAATGTGTTCTCCATGATTGGTAAAGAATAGTTATCCTTTAGCGACAATTGGTTGATATTCCTAAAATCTATGTAGATACAGACTTCTCTATTCTTCTTACATGCATGAAGGATGTTAGACACCCAAGTAGAATAATGGATTGAGAATATGATCTTTACATCCACCATCTTATGTACCTCCATGTAGATTGTGTCGTAGAAATGTGGGTTGTAGTGTCTCTACTTTTTCTTGAAGGGTTTTACATTAGACTTGAGTGGAATTGTGTGAGACAATTCCTTAGGCATGAATGCTTTCAAATACTCATAGGACCATTTGATGTTATCTCAACATTGCTTGAATGGGGAGATGAAGCTTTTTCTTTCCTCTGTGGTGTAACATTTTCCCAAGTTGACAAGCCGAGGCTTGTCTTTGACACCAATGTTGATTTGATGGTAGTCAAATAATGTCTTGTTGGATCAATTCATTTGATCTTGGACATGTCTAACATGTCTTTCAAATATATCCTCCAAGGCTACTAAACCCTTGGAGATATTGTTGCCCTTTAGTTGTATGATGCCAAATTCTGTTGCTCCAAAATATTCTTCTATATATTCTTTGAAGGTAGAAGCACTACTTTCAAAGAAAAAGTCTTCGTAATCATTTTCTATGTAGAGAAACTCTTCGATGTGACCATCATCATTGAGGACCTACCAGTTTTCATAATTGTTAGGGACAATTGGCCTACACACAAAGTTAATAGAAAAGACATTCTGACAAAATTCAGAATGTGGCATGAAAAGAGTGGCCGATATCGCAAGGGCATTTTCTCTACTATTTTTCTACCATAGGATGAACTTGATGTTGAATGCATTGAACCAATTTATTGCATTCCACATCCTTATTCATAAGATTGAATGTGACTTTTCTTTACTTGGTAATGATATACGATTTGTTGCATGATCAATTCTACGTCGCCTTCGAATTGGAGGAATTTTATACCCATATCCCTTGCATTTTTGAGACCTAAAAGAATTGTCTCATATTCTATAGTGTTGTTTGTATTATCAAGCTACAAGCGATAAGAAAATGGGTACAAAGTACCTTCAAGAGAAGTGGTGACCACTCTTACTCCCGAGCTTGCTGTTGAACAACTTCTATCAAATTGCATTGTCCACATCTTTGAATTTTCATTTGATGCTTTTGTGGCATATGCAAACTTTTTCTCTTGTCCTATCACTTCAGGCAACATGGCATATGTTCCAAGACCCATGTTTTGATATAACACTTGTGACTGGGGGTCCTATGATTTAACTACCATGATCCTTAACTTAGCCTCAGGTTCCAACTTGAAGCTACCTTTCTTTAATAAGATTGAACTACGTACAACCAATCCAATTGGATTTCACCTCCGAGATCCTTTCAAAAGCTTCTGCTTAGTAGCATCCTGTAACTGATTAGAATTTTGGCTATAAGGATGGTCATCATGATCTTTTTCTCTAGACAAGACGCTAATCTCACTTGAGCATCCTTCAGTTGGCCTACCAATAGCACCGGTTTGGACTCAAGTGAGTAGCACTTTTCGTGAGTCTTAGTGCATGAAAGTCCCAATGTGTTCATGATTTGCAAAGGCATGACGTTGTTTGATGCACCTTAGTCTATTATACAGTTGTTGAGTTTAAGTTCTCCCATACATAGAGATATGTAGAAAGGATTTGACTTTTCTTCTGCTAGTATAGATGATTCTAGCAATGTGTGCTAGATTACAACCTTCTTCCTTACTACCTTGAGAATCCTATCCAATTTATCGAGATGATCTTGGAGATCTATATCTTCATCTTTATCATAGATGTCACAATGTCAAAATTCTCTGAAGATGGATCTTGAGCATTTGGCATGGTATTCTCCATGACCTTGTGTCCTCTATCAGTCTCTTTTCAAAACAAGTAATACTTTGATCCTCATTTTCTATCTCTGACAAAGTCATAGAATTATCGAGATCGATTTTAGGATTTACTCCTGTTGGGACAAATGACTTGAGCAGAGCCCGCTTCTTTACAACATTGAGAATTTGATCTAGTTTTTCTAGATGATCTTGAAGATATTCTAGTTGAGAGATTTGTACATTGGTATTCATCATGGAAGCTATGATGTCAAAATTTTCTAAAGATGGGTCTTGAGCAATTGGCATAGCATTCTTCTATGGAGGACTAGGATTGGAAGTGGAAGGTACCTCTTCACCCTTTTCATTTGATCTCCATCTTTCTTCCTCTTCTTTCTGTGCTTTGAAGTGTTGAACATGTGTAGACACATGAATTAATGTTTTTTGATAATTCACTGCAAGAGAATATTGATGGTATGCTTCTTTTTCTTCTTTAATAACAGGTTCAAAGTATCCCATTTCAAAGTCACCATTGAAGTTATCCGTTTGTGGTAAGACAACATTTGAACTTGTTGTTACAAAACTAGAACTAGGAGTAGCTTCAGTTTATCCCATGATTTGGGCCATTCTCAGATTCTTAGGACACATGAATTCAGTATGTTCATTAGTGTAATGGAAACAAGAAAATATTGCACTATGTGCAGCTTCAATCATTGGTCTTGATGGAGATGTTGGAAACCATGGATGAAGATTGTCTCTCTTTGGCTAGTACGATTGTTGAGCTAGAGATTTGATAGAATCTATTTTCATCAAGCTGAAAGTGATCATATTATCCTCCAACTCGATGGCATGTTCTTGTGCACTCTTCAACTTTGTTTCTTTTCTTATCTTGAGGAAGAAGGCTATCTCTGATGGAAGAGCATGCATGAAACAAATTATTAGAATATTTGGTGATGGATCGAGTGTAGAATAAAGTCATGTAACAAGACAATTAAATGTTTCCCTCTCATATGTTCGTTGTGCTCTATCTTTGAATTTGCAAGTTGGGTAAACAACATATGACTATCTTCAGAAAGCTTGAATATTTCCAAAAACTTCTCTCTTATAGTTTCCCAACTTGTAATAATGCCTAGCTTCAGGTGATTGAATCAATACACAACATTCCCAACAAGAGTCTTCACAAAGAGATACACTATGATTTCTTCACGTGGCACATGCAAGATAGTGTTGTTAGAGTAATCATGCATTAGCTAATAATTAATTAATCTTTATTTGATTATTATTCTAATTTATTCTTGTGCACTTAAGCTAAACTTAGGAGTGTTTTTAATGCTTTATTAGTTGAGAAAATATTAGATCACTATGTCTCATCTCATGTTACGTTGACACTTATCATGATTTGATCCCTTTATAATTTAGGGCTTTGCTCTAATAAGCACTCAACCCTCATTGTAATTACTCTTAGAGAATATCTAGAGCTTTCATATCTTCTTGAAAGTATCTCACTTTTGTAGCTTTTTCTTGTTGATGAATATTGCACATATTGTTTGCAAATATCTTGTGTGGAAGGTGTATTTGTTTGTTTTTTGATATTGTGGCTCGTAGTTTTATGCTTTTTTCACAATTCTAACAAGCACAAGCTATTGTAAATGCAACAAAATGTTCATTTGGGTGTCGACTTCCATTGCTGTGAAATTGGGGAAAGTGCTTCCTTGACCCTTTAGGTAACTCAAGATTTACTTGAAAATCCAAAGGTCCAATACTATTACCCCAAGGAAATGAAGGTGGATTCCTCTCATTAGCATTATTGTTGTTACCATCCATTGCTCCTTATATGGATCATGCAATAGGATGCCGAACGATCATTCCCGTGAAATAAAGCGTTAGCTTTTTCTTGAAGTTTTATGCCTTGTTGCCCCATGGTGGGCACACAAAAACTATTGGCATTTCAATTAGCACCTTTAGAGTGCTTATTGAAAATGGTCAGCTATTGCAAGTTTTTCGTAACTACTCTTCAAATTAGGAGGGGAAGATCCCTTTTTTTGCTGATGTTTGCGTAAAAAGTACAGTAAACTAAAGTTCCTATCTTTTTACTCAGTGATAGGGAATAAGGGTACATAAAGCACAATGCATTGCAACTAAAGTTTTCTCTGGTTTTTGTAGATCTTAACTATAGCTAAGATAAAATTTAATCTATCCTATCTCCTCTAGATAAAAAAGAAAGAGAATATACAAGCAAGAATGTATGCATCTATGTGATCATGGAAGCCATTAATAGAAGCTAAGCTAATATGAAAATAAATTAAGCTAAAATGATGTTAAATGTGAGTGCAAATGAGAGTGATTTTAATAACATAAGTTTTCTCTTAAAATATGGATCCATTTCTCTCAAAATAGTGACCTATTTATAGGAGGAAAAATGAGAAATGAAGGGTTAAGATTAAAAAGGTTATTCAATGGTAAAAAATGGAGGAAAGATGAAACATGGATGATGGATTCTCATCAACGAATGAGAATCAATGATCACATGGATCAAGGAAAGAATCAAGGGTTCATAGTCTTCCAAAAAAACACACATTCAAAACTTGCACAAGAAGTCTTGGAAGTTTGTTATGAAGGAGAACATTCCTTTTTCAAATGAGTGAGGAGAGAGAATATTCTTTGGAATATTCTCATGGGTGAGGGGAAATTAGATATTTAGCAAATTAAAAAAAAGTTTTAATTTGCAAAAAGGGAAGGAATATTCCTTCTAGAGGAATGTGCAAAGGAGGAATATTCCCTTGCAAGTGGGGGGGGGAATTAGGTTAATTAGTAATTGATAATTAAATAAATGTTTAATTATGCAATTAGGGGATTTTCATGATGTTCATTAAATAAAGGATTTAATGAAAATGGGGGATATGATATGACATCTGATGAAATAACTTAGGGTTATTTAATTAAATAAGAGGACTTTAGGGACATAAATTAAATAACATGATGTATTTAATTTAATAAAATGAAATGTTAGCATGAAAGGGGGACAATTAACTTGATTAGATTAATTAGGTTAATAGGTGAAACTAGGGCATTTAATTAAATAATTAGGATTATTTTATTAAACAAGAGAAAATAAGATTGATTTTAGGATGAAGCAGTGCTAATATACCTGATTTGAGTGCATGATATCATTCTGGTCATTTTTAAGTGTCTACATTTTCCCCCTCTTTAAAGTGAGGTACTTGTTATGTTAGTTCAAAGATTGGCTTTTCAGATTAAAAATGCTACTCAGATCAATAATTTTTTATTTTTTTATTTTTTTATGCCCCACTACTACCCTAGTGGAAGGAATAAGCCAGTTCCCTGCCCCCTCAAGAAATCGGCCATAAATTTTGAATTTTGGGTTTATTTCTCGACAAAGGTTAAATGCTGCCTTAGGGGTCCAAAAAGGCTTTGAGATGCAAAAAACATGCCAAAAATCTAAAAAATGGTGCAAAATAAGCTTCAATTTGGCAAGATTGGAGAAATTGGTGAAAAGCCCTAGCTACATGATTAAATTAGGGCAAAAAACCCTAATTTTTAGGCTGAACTAAGTGGTGAAGGGTCACTTTCAATTCATTTGTGCATTCACACCTTAGAGAATTCTTGCAATTTGAGCCCTAACCTCCTAACAAAATGGCATAACGAGTGCTCCCATGAGACACTTCTGATCGAGTTCGAGAGTACTAGTGACATCTAGGCATAGGATTAGTAATATGTGATTCAAAACTTGGCTTGCATTTTGAATTTTTAGTGCATTTATTGCTATTTAAAATTTAGGTTAGGGTGGCGTCGCTATATTGCGATGCCATTTTAAGAATCGGTGACACTTTTTTCATTTTTTGTGACACTATTGTAATGAGTGATGCACTTCACGATTTGAAATCAGGGTTTCTATATTTCAAATCATGGTAGAGGTGTGAATAGTGACACACCTACCCAATTTGCAATTTAGAATTAGGGTTTCCAAATTTCAAATGGCGATGCAAGTGTGATGAGCAACACTAGTCATGATTTAGAATTTAAAGGTATATAGCATCGCTGTTTGGAATTTGAACTATAGTGACACTTTCATAAATAGCAACCATTTTGTCACTTGGGGGACAAAATCTCCAAACTTAGCCAATTTTATTGAAATTTGATGTACTGTGCTTCATGGATGTAGGAGGTGATCTAGCCTTTGATGTCCCCCAAGCAATGACCTTCCTTTCTATCCAAAATTGATGATTTATCTGAGCTTCGACAAGAGCACCTTGGAGAGATTGGATTGTGGTATGTTTCCTATATGCCCATTGTGTGGACCCACCTAGTGATGATGATAGCACTCTGTGAGACCTCATCATTCTACTTACCCACTAGTGAGGCAATAGTGACGTTGGAGGATGTATGCAAAATTTTGTGATAGCCCATACATGGAGAGTGGGTGATTTGCAACACTGATGCATGATATGATGCCTATCATGAGGTTCTTGATGAGGACAACATTGTCCTAGTCAACTCATAGATTGACCTAGAGATGTACATAGGTCACTTGTCGACCTTCAAATTGATTATTGTTGTAGTGATTTTAGGGTTGGTTTCCCCAAATTGACGAAGTAGGGGATTTAGTTCTAGATGGGGGCTGGCATGGCACCAGATGCTTTTTAGGAGGACCTAGTGTGCATGGGGGCTAGTGGTGTTGGCCTCCCTTTACCATGACATGCATGAATTCATGTACTACAATGGTAGAGCTATTGGTATAGGGGTCACACTTTTGCATATATGGGCATGGGAGCACATTGATGTGCTCTGATTGATTTTCCACATGGCTGATGTGGAGTTAGATGATTTGGTCATTTGGAGATATAGAGGAGCCATCACTCTTTAGCACACATGGAAGCTCAACATTCCTTACTAGCATCAAGTGATTGATGATATGGTAGTGTTTTGATTGAGGCCATGGCTATAGATGTTGACATGGTATGATGATGTACATCAATTATTCTTTGCTTTTCAGACCTGGTACATGGAGGGTTGAGATCACACTATGATCGAGAGGTACCTACCAAATAGAGTTTCCAGATAGTTTGGCAAGAGGTAGGACATGCTTGACATTGCTTACATGGCCATTTTTGCTAGATCGACACAAGAGGTGACTTGGGGGTACATGATACCACCCCACAAGGTCGTCAAGGTCTTCAAAAGGTTGGTTGTGAGGCCATGGGATTATTATCAAGGATAGGTAGATGCTCAGATGACACCCGCATATGATGCATGGTTTTATACCCCCTCGTAGACTTACAAATCCAGTAGGCATACCTCCATAAGGGAGTCCGAGAGGGAGAGGAGTAGGAAAAGGTCAAGGCTAGCCATAGGATGGGCAGTGTAGAGGATGGGGTGGAGGATAGGATAGCTAGGATGGCCAACAATAGGCTGGAAAGGTCTCAGGTGCACCCCCACAACCATTACATCAACAACCGCCAAAGCATAAGATTTCTTTTTAGTCATATCATATTTCAACTCAACAACTTGCAATGATTTACTAAAGAAGGCAATGGGCTACTCATATCCTTCATCATTTTTCTACAATAATACTGCAACAATTATATGAAGGGATGAAAAAGAGAAGATCTGTAGTGGCTTGGAGAAGTCAAGAGTTCTAAGGATTGGAGCCTCCTTGATTTCTTGTTTAACAATTTGAAAAGATTTTACGAGGTCTTTACTCCAAGTCACCTTCTCACCCTTCTTCAACATTTTTGATATGGGGTGGGTGATCTTTACAAAATTTGTGATAAATCTTCTTATAAAATTTATTTTTCCAAAGAATGACTAAATTCCCTTAACATTCTTTGGTGGTGGGATATTATCTATGGTAGCTACTCTTTTAGGGACAATTCTCACTCCTTCTTTAGACTCTATGTGTCTCAACAACTTTCCTTTAGTAACTCCAAAGGAACACTTCTTAGGGTTGAGTGATATCCTATATTCTAAATCCCTAATAAAAAATTTCTCCAAGTGCATGCAATGCTCTTCTTCCTTCTTGGAGTAAGCAGTTAAATCATCTTGATAAACTACTAGGAAAATGTTTATAAAATTAGAGAATGATACATCCATAGCTCTTTGAAAAGTAGCACCAACATTGGTTAGGACAAATGGCATCCTTACATATACATAGGTGCCCCAAGGAGTTGTAAATGCAATCTTATACTACTTAGACTCCTTCACTAAAAAGAGATGGTTCCCAAAAAAGGGCTTAAGTGGCCACTTTTTTTCTGAAATCAGGAAATACTGACCTTGGACGTGAAATTGAGGATAGCTACACTCAAAATTTCTTGATGGAACAAAAACAAGGACCCAATGCTCCGAGTCTACTTTCTAAACTACTAATTTATTTTGAAAATGGTTGAGATTAAGGGGTTCAAAAGAGGGACACACACAAATTGCTGTTGTTTCTGTCAGAAAAACATAACATAGCAACTCTTGTGTGACCCGAGCACGGTGGAATTTTTTTAGTATTTTTAAAATTGCTCAGTCAAAAGTTAGATAATAGTATAGGCCTCTATTTTTTCCTAAAGAGATTTTCATCTTCTTTAAGAGGAATCTCATGCTAAAAAAACTCCTCTCTATATGTCTTTAGGTCATCATATGACCAAGAAAAAACATTCCTATATATTCTAAGTAAAGCAATCAACATTGCTTTCATTTTCTTGTCCACACATAATTTATTTGGATCATTCTTAGTCCCTAGGTTCACCTCCTCCAATTCCTCTATATTTGTGGATGATTTTTTGGTGTTGCTCATGTTAGGGCCATCAAAGGACCTCTATAAGGCCACAAGAACTCTAGGGATCTTATTTGTCTTGAGTTGAATGACTTTGTTACCAAACACTATCTCCTTCCCATCCACAATTTCAACAAATGCTCCAAAGTCAATCTCTTGGCCCTCATACTGGTCCACACATGTCAAAAACCTTAGTATATCTTCATCAACATTAAAGAATTTCTAGTTTTGGATGTTGTTCAGGGCTGAAGGCCATGTCTGCACCTTAACCTTGAAGATTTTAGACAAATTGATTTCATCTAGCCTAAGAGCAATATTGGCTAATAAATCAGCCATTTGATTCTTTGTCCTCTCTAGCTAGTCTATGCCAAAAGCATAAAACTCCCCAATTGAGTCCCATACTACATTCCTCTATTATTTCAAGTGTTTCTTCTTAGATGCATACTTCAATCTAACCTAGGAAAAAACTAGCTCTGAGTCACTAATGAATCTCAGTTTCTTGATACCATGCTTTTTGACTAACCTCGACCCTAGTAGCAATGGATCGTATTCTAATACATTCTTTGTGAACACAAATAACAAGGAGAATAAAAAATTGAAAGTTATACCACTAGGAGATATCAATATTACTCCTACACCCAACCCATCCTCTGAACATGCCCCATCAAAGTGCATCATCCAAAGGTCATTATTATTTGACAACTCCATTATCTCTCTTTCAAGGGGTGCAAGTTGCTTGTCACCTTCTTCTAGTAACTTGCCACTCTAAAGTCATTAATACCAATATCTACAAAATAAATCCTATCATCTTTAGAAGCAAACTCTATCATGTGGGGGACTCTAGACTCCCTAACTAATTTGATGTCTTTACCATCAGTGGGGAATGTGTCATAAGGCATGTCACATTGCATACTGCCTCCCATGGAAGCACTCCATTTCCTTGACAACAACATCCCATAATTTGGTGGAATATCCACCACTATAATGATCATTATAAATTCTTTGTTTGGGAATGCAACAAGTTTTTAGGGAAGTTCTTTAATCACTCCAATAATAGGCACTTCCCTAGAGTCCATAGCATAGCACTTGCCATAAGCACTATCTATTTTCAGTTCCATCTCTTTCATGATCTCAACTTGAATTATGTTTGATGAGGATCCTGAGTCAATCATGTAATTTTTTAACAACTTTCCATCGATGATCAAAGTTACAAAAAATGGATCTACTTGGTTGGTACAAGTAGTGATTGTAGTTCCCAAGTATATTTGAGGGATCTCAACAATTACCCCCTCAACCTCTTTGTCTGTTTGAATCATTTATACTCACTCTGGGTGGAGTAGACACCACTTGATCAGTACACATTGGAGCCCCACCATTGATAAGGGTGACTTCCTTATGTTTGTGCTCATCAATCTTCATAATCTCCAACAAAGGAATAGTAACTTTGACTTGTGGTCCAACAATTGGAACATGTCTATAGAGGTATATTTAGGAATATCATGAAATGTATTACCTTGTTCATCAACCTTTACTTGTTGCTACTCACATTTCTGTTCAACCTTTGTCTTTTCCTTCCCTTTTCCTTCCTTAATGCTCTGCTTCAAAGCTTTGGTCCCCATCTGCTTTTGTTTTATCAATTTTATTAGCCAAGATTTTACTTCCCTTAGTTTCTTTTAGCTTTGATCTGTCCACCTTACATTTTGGCTTTGACACTTTGTTGTTTGTATTGTTTTCTTTTATAAGCATGCTACCTCCTTGATCTTGATCAGCATTTACAACCCTATTCTTGAGGTTATAATTATTTATTTCTTGCACAACTAAGGCAACTATCATTATTTCAATATCCTGATTGGATGGATTTTTGAGAGATACATCAGAGTCATCAATTTAGAAATTACAAAAATTGTAATCCATTTCAATTTCTTCATTAGAAAAGACTTTCTACTAATATGCATCCTCCCTTTGTCTCTGGTTATCAATGTGAATCTCATGAGAGTCCTCATAAGAACACTCCTCATTAGCAAAATTAGACCTAATCATGAGAACACTTATTTCTTCACTATGATCTTGAGATGGATCATAATCAAAATTTGTAACTTGTTCTTCCTCCAAGGACTGTGTAGCTACATATTGGTGAGGTGACTGTGGTAGCTGACAAGCCACACACCATGGAAGCTCATCAACAAAATTGGTAGATTTTTTCTACAATGGGCCAGGTCTAACCTAATTTTGTGTATTTATTTGGTTATTCTACACTAGCTTTCCATTGTGCTAATTTGTATTGTATGGGAAGTCTTGTAATCTTAGGGGATTCTAATTCTCTAAAACTTGGGTTTGTCATTTGGTAACCCCTTTTCTTACTTGGAAAGTCTATAATTCGGATCCTTCACTGAATTAATAAGCTTATCCAATTTATCTTCAAATGAAGAGGCTTTATTTGTCACTCCTTTATCCTATTTAGGGTTCTTTAGAATTTTAACATCATCCCTTCTACCTTGCATTCCTAATGCTCTTCTATTGCTCTCAATGTGTAATGAAATCATAAAGGCATCCCTCAGTGTTTGAGTGTTCTTGTCTCTTAGGTGGTAACTAATTTTAGAGTCAACTTAAGCATTGTAATAATTGACAAGACATACTTGATCATTCAATCTCAAATCAACAATCAGTTTGTTCATTACTTTCTGGAATCTAGTGTTGAAGTTAAAAACAATTTCATTATAACCTTTGGTGATGTTATTAAATTCACTTAACATGAAGTTTGGATAAGTTTTGTCCCCATATTGCTCCTTGAAGACTCTCTTAAGCTCCTCCCAAGAGCCAATAATTTCCACTATAAGCTTTGGTACCAATCTTTGGCATCCTCAATTAATGATTGCATAAACAGTTTCATCATTACATCTTCAAGTTCTACTTCAAAATAATCCATCATATTGATGAATGATCTTAAGTGGTCTTCTCCACTAATTGCATTATTTCCAGAAAATCTTACCAACACATTCCTTATATCCTTCGCGAGAGGGTTAGGATAACCAAGTATTCCAAGAAAGCATAGAACTGTCTATACCTATCCATTGGTCTCCTAGTAAAGGTATGTCTTCCACCTTCTTGACCAAAATGGGAAGAATGAGAACCAACACCACCCTGTACTCCTCCACCGCCACCTTGATTTCCACCACCACCACTACCACCAACATTATGATTTCCAGAGTTGGTGTTCTTTCCTCAACCTCCCCCTCTAAAACCACCACCCCCACTTCCTTGGCCACCACCTCCACTCCCACTAAGAATTCTTCCACTAGATTGATTACTGTGTGGTTGGGAAGTAGGGATGGATAACTCGACATGGAAGTATAACATTCATACCAGTGGTTTGTGTTGAGGAATGGGGTTGAATATAAGAACTAGATGCTTGTGGATCAAGAATTGATGATTTTAGGAAAGCAATCTTTCTTTCCATCTCTACATTTGCAGCTAGAATTTTCATTTTCTCCAATTCCTTTTTCAATTGTTCATTGGCTAATTGTAATTTCAAAATTACAGGGTTAGGTACTATGCTTGTAGGAGTTGCAGGGGATATAGAAATTGGAGTTGCAATAGTACTTGTAGCTTTGGACTAACCTATAGGTGTTTTCCCATGATCTGCAAGCTGAGATTTTTTGGTATAGTTGGGAGGATTTACAACCTTGGTGGTTACAATAGAGTTTGTGTAAGTAGTTATGGATGTGGTACCAATAGGGATATTCACTTTGAGGTGATCCATACTTGGGGTCATAACAGGTTGGTAGGTGGTAGTAGGAATGGGTTCTTCATCAACCATTTCTCTCAGTTCCTCTACCCTTCTCCTTAATTCATCCCTTTCATACATGACAACTAATATATTTTCTTCCTTCTCTTTTTCTTATTTTTTCCTTAACCCATCAATCATTAATGCTTCCTCTCTTAGGGATGGCATATCTTTGATTATATCCTCCTCATCTTCCATAGTGATTTCTAATTCAAAATGTTTAGGAGTGTAGTTGGGAAAATTTCTCACCTCTTCTTTAGTGAGAGGTGAAGGATTCCTACTCCTAGATCTGCCTCTTGGATTAAAGTCCTTGTGAATAGTAGAACTAGGGTTGCCTCTTTTTCTAGTCAATTGTCTATCCCAAAAATTCCAAGGATCAAATTCTTTTGAGACTCTTGGGCTAGGATTCGGTCTACCTATAGGAGTAGGCTGGGCTAGGATTCAGTCTACTAGTAGGAGTAGGTTGATCAGTGGTATTATCCTCTTTTGTAATGGGCTTTTCTTCATTATTAGGGGGCATTCCATACTTATATAATTCATTTTGCATAGAATTATTTGAATTTGAAGAACTTGTCATAGGAGGATTTATGAACTTACTTGTGTCTACATTTTTAGCTTTCTAGTAAGATTTTGGACCCTGAGGAAATTCCTCTAACTTCTACTTAGGGTGCTTCTTCATGTTGCTTTTGGTTTATTTCATTAAGTGAAATACTTCTCACAATTCTCTCTCTCCTTTCTTGAAATCAAAACACACTGGCATAAGAGACTTTCAAAGTTGCCACCCACTTAGTAGGAATTGAAAATATTTTGATAGATCTTGAGAGAACTTGTAAATATTTGAGAAAAAATGAACACAACCTAATGGAAAGCAACAAAGGTATAGAGATCCTAGATTTGTAGAAGGTAGACTTAACATATGATGAAAATTTGTTGAATTTTTTCTTCATTCAACAAAGAATAATGTAAATAATTGACTCAGTGTATTAGATCTAGAACTAGAGACACATAGACAAGTATTGTCCCTAGAAAATTTTCCAATCTATTGGTGTTTTAAATAAACCTTGAGCTGATCTCATAATTACCTATGAACTTGCCAAATTCAATGGTTAGTAATTAGGAGCAATGATTTTTTAGTGGCTAATATTTTCCAATTGGTTAATAGTTGAAATTTGGGAATCCAAAATTGACTAATAATTTGAGCTATAACGTGACTTGAATCACCACATTTTTACAAAATTTTATTATAGTCTTATTTAAATCGCCAAAGAATTTATTTTATTAAAAAATTTAACTCAAAATTTTTCCACAATATTCAATGCATGATTAGATTATATTTTCTTAAATTTTATAAATTATAGTAGAAATTTATATTAATTCACCAATACTATATTGTAATTAATAGTTTCTTTAGGACCATATTTCTAATCTTTATTCTCCACAATTCATTTATGATATAATCTAATTTCCCTTGTTGTATTCTATGAGGTAAAATGTGCCTGCAATCTGTAATGCTCATGGGGCCCACAATTTTGGGTTTGATGAGCATTATATATTGTGCATGCATTTACCTCGTAGAGTAAAATGAGGGTCATTAGATCAATGATCAAAAATAAAGTTTAGGCCCCATGAGAATTACAAATCATGGGTACATTATACCTTTCATAATACAATGAGGGTCATTATATTATATTTTAAAATAATTGTGGCAAGTAAATATTATAGTCTACCCCTTAAACCCATTAATAATTTCCACCCTTGGGCCCCTATGTTTGCATGAGAATTATTTTTAGATTGGATGGATTCGCCATCATAATTAATGTATTTTCCTATTATTTTTTCAAGATTCACCAAAATTTTCTACAAAATTTTTGTGATGTAAAAAATCCTCAATAAAATGAATATTTTTTTCAAAAAAAAGAAAAAATTCACCAATAGAAATTAATATTTTTTCTTAAAAAATGAAAGATTCACCAAAATTTAATATCTTTTTTTGGAAAGAGTTTCTTAAAGTTATCACTAATTAGGAGGGATTGGCCAACTTGACAGGTGAAAGTCTTTGAGACTTTCCCTCTACACTTCGAGCTCTGTAGGACCCGAGAAGGCGATCCCTAACAATGTTCTCAAGCTCTCTTGTGTCATTTCACTTATGAACACTATAACAATAGAAAAATTCTCCAAAATAATGTTTAATAGATGAAAGCCTAAAAGACCCGGTGGATCTTACAACATTTATCACTCTATAACATGAGAATATGGTAAAGCTTAACTCAAAACATATATTCAGACTAAAAGTAAAAAATTAAATTAATTTTTTTAATGTAATTGTTGTGAATGACTTAGAGGATTGAAAGATAAACACATCTTATGGACTAGTGCCTTATCTAAGGGTATGGAGTCTTAAAACATTCAATTAAAATCATACAACAACATTCATTCTATCACAATAGAGCTATTGAATGATGCCTTACACTACCTAACTAATAATTCCAAGCCAATATTACTTAATTATCATAGAACACATTCATATAAACCTTCATTCATGTTAAAGAAAATTAACTTGTTCCTTGAACAAGAACATTAAAAATAAACAAACATTCAATGGGAACACCACGAAGATGAATTGAAAGATCTTTGATCCATTTCATTCATGATTTATATAAAGTATACAATGGAGAAAAGGCTCTAGAAACATGCCAATTACATTTAGAAGTAATAGTAATGGTATAAAATGCTCAATAATAAAATCTCAAAACTCCAAAACCTAGAAAAAACTTAGACAAAATGTATCTGTGTTCTCTATTATGATTTGCTTCTCAGAATCAATCAACAAAAACAACCCATGTAATTGATCCTGAATTCCATTTTATAAAAACAAGGGAGAAAAACAAGTTTTAGGCCAATTGACACTTGTCACATTTTCATTTGAAAGTTAAAATTCTCTTCAAAATATGGTTATAATTGTAAACCATGAGGGGGAATATCCTAGATGAGACAAAAGTTATTTTTATTTTTTGATGCAAATAGTCCCACCTTCCAAAAGGAACTTTAGCCAATGTAGATATTAATTCCATGAGCAACAACACTTCTTCCACATGCTCTCAAAATTGTAGGACAAAAACAACAAAGTAGAGAAAAGGTGAATCAACACCCATGTCAACACCAACCATCAACAACTATAAATTGAGGAAGAAACAATTTTTAAACATTAATATAACATAGGATTTTAATTTGTAAAATTTTCAAGCCATGTATTGTTTTCCTCCTTAGTAATCCATTCAACATCCAATATTATTTGTACCCAAACTTTTTAAAGAGTCTTTACATGTTGAGTGCACTAAGAGAAAAATTCACTGCCACCCCTACCTTATAAACAATTCACAAATCAGGAATATCAACATATGTCCTTTTCCAAAGTTCAAAATAATCATTAGATGGCCACACACATGCAATAAAATCATATTACTTTTTCTTGTATGGGCCATACTTGATAATTTTTTGAGTTGCTTCCTTGTCAAAACCGTCAAGGAAAACACCTGTGAATGATAATTTATCCATACTTTCTTTCAAAATGTCAATATCCACTCTTTAACAAATTAGTGTAGCTTGGGTAGCAATGAAACTATTTATCTAATCTCTCCATTTTTGAAGGGGATTAAATTCACCAACATCACTTAAAATATCAGAAAGCAAACCAAAGTCACCTTCATCAAACTTCTGAACAAGCTCCCTGATCTTCTTTTCCATTTGATCTACTAACCTTTGACATTCTACATTCTCTTTCACAATTTTTTGAGTTGGGGCGATATGTGGTGGTTTATTGGCATCATGGGTTGATCTAATAACCATGTGTTTTAGTGTCTCCAATCTAGGGATCCATTTATTCATCAATGGGATAGCAAGTTCCCTATCCCTATCAAATCTCCTGTCTACATCAAACAATGTTGAATAATTGGAGTGAACATTGAGAATTTTCCTCTCAATCTTTTTATTTAGGTGCTCCAACACCATAGTTACAATCTTCATATTGTTCATATAAACTACCCTATCCACATGCTCAAGGAACTCATCATAGACATGGAGTTGTTCAATCAACTCCCTTCTACTATCTCTCTTCATTTTATGTGGTGCAACTGATGTACTTTAATTTAGATGCAATAGGTACATCATTAGGATTAGGGTGATCCCGCAATATTGGTTTACAAGTTTTGGCCAAATTGGACACTGAATTGATTTTTTCTAACCAAATCTTCACTTTCAAACACCTATAGCGGCTAAACTGTGAGGAATTTGAAGATGATTCAAATTAATGATTTGTGACATTTTTTGTGTAGATTCTAAATATATTTTTTCAATTTTTTTGGAATCAAATTGTACTTCTTTTTCCATCTCCTTTGACAACTAGTTTTTTTCAGTAAACACCATTTTTAAGGAGTGATGCTCACCGTATAACACAACCTTTTTTCCATTAAAGATAAAATTACTTTTTTGAATTTATATTTGTAACTATGATATCTAGTGCTTCCAATTGGTTTCATAGTGTTTTATTGAATATTTTTTCCTTAATCAAGTTTCAGAGTCAAATCAATTACAATTTAGACATAGGCAAACTATATAACACAATATTTTTTGTATGTATCAAAATTCATTTTTTTTTATTAGATCAAGGACTTCAATATCTGGTGCACTCATATTTTTCTTTTGTTTTTTTGATAATCTTCTATTTTTCCACGTGCAGAAAAGAGAGCTTGATTTTTGGTGAAAAACCTACATTCACAAGAAATAAAAAATAAATATAATAATCAAATGAAATTTAATTAAAATTATACTTTTTTGGAAGCTTATAATAAGGACTACATACTTACAAAAATAAATTTTAAATGAATTCGTTTGATCCCCCAAAAGGTAAATCAAAAGTGGTTTTCTATCAACATTTTGATAGGTGTAAAGGAGACTCTATTATAGGTATGGTTTAAAACTAGCGGGGTTCTATCCAAGGGGGCTTGGTCTAAGGTGGTTTGATCAAACCCTCTTCAATTGGAATCCTTTAAATGGAACATTTCAAGGCTTAAATAATTATTCTTTCTAAAAATATGTGATTTCAGCAAAAATTAGGATCTCCCAGAAAGTGTAAACCACTATTATAGAAACACCCATCGTATATAATTAACTTTGTGGAAGTGGAAAGAGGATGTTGACTAGAGAAGGTGGGTGCTACTCTAGAGGAGATGGAATTGTAGGAGGATAACCTCCTTTTTTTGGTCCTTGAATTTTCATTTCTTGTAAATTTTCTTTTAATAATGCAACCTTCAACTATAATTCTATATTTTGTTGTTTCCCTTTGTTTCACTCAACTACAAGATCATTGTATTTCTTGTTGATTTGATCCCTCTCCTCTGTCAAGGACTCAATAGTGACTTTAGTGAATTGAGAAACATTTACTAATAATGTTGTTTCTTTAATTGCTAAGGTATCTAATACTCTCTTAATAATTATTCATCTTCTTAACTCAACTAATGGCTTGGCTACTTATGGCTTGCTTGTATTTGGGGAAAATGCCCAAATTGCTAGAGTGTCCCATTGTGGATTGGAAGTTGATCCTTGCAACACAACTGCAACCTCCTCCTCATTGGAAAAAAATAGGGGTGTTGTCCCTCCAACTAGTATCAAACGCTATGGTTGATGCCATATCCCATTTAGGTAACAAGAGTACACCACTTTCCCTTACCCAAATCTTTCCTTTTGCAGGTGTTGTTTCTTAATATTTCTCCTTCATTTCCCTAAAAACATTTCTCTCAATTACCTCCCTTGGAAACTTGGGGCTATTAATTATTTCTATTTTGATCATTCCATTATACTCTTCTCTCCTCACCCTCCAAAGCAACTCATGAAACACATATGTTTTAACAAATGCATCATCATTCATGAATTCATTGCATTCCTTTTCCTTTACATCATCTCTATTGTTGGTGCTTGTCAAATTTTCCTTACCCAATATTATCCTTTGAATTTGAAAATTTGATTCTCTTGAGGGTGAAGGAATCCCCTACATCACATCCTCTATAGTGACAAAAATCTTATCATTAGAGTCCATGGGATAATCAACAAGTCCCGATGATGGAGCACTCCTTGGTTGTTTAATCCTTCTTCTCTTTGGATTTGAGTCCCTTGGAGGTGAATCCAAGACATTTATTTTTGGAATAGAAGACGTTGGAGGTGTGGATGATGGAATTTGACGAATCAAAGAAGAATCCCTTCACCCCTCAGATTAGGTAGGAGTTGGAAGAATTTCTCCTTTTTTATAGTGCTCTTGTTTCTTGCAAAAATGTATTGCTTGGATGGTGGTTGATATGTTGGTCTCTCCTCCAACATAGGATCTTTTCCTTTATCGTAAACCTCCCTTTCTTCCTTCAATTTTCCCACCACTTTATTAAAATTTTGCAAAATTGTTTCTATTGTCAATCAGAATGCACCCAAACGCTTGAATAGTTAAATTCAGCAGTATGTTGAAACATGGAATGATCCTCAGGCCTGTGGGTTTCCTAATTTTGAGGATCGATCTCCAGAGAGGGCTGGTCCCTTGATGAAAACCTCTTAAAACTAAATAACTTGGCTGGGAAAGAGATAGAAAGCTTGCTTGAATTGAAATCCTAAAGCTACAAGAGGTGATTGCACCAAAATTAAGTGATTCTATTCGCTATCCTAAATCTATAATTAGCTGCAATAAAGTCCTAAATTTATTTCACAATTCAATTAAGATCATGAAATTCATCAATATTTCACATGTAGGTTTGAGGTTTCAATATTTGTAAGAGGAAAACTAGATTTTCACAGATACAAATGATTGAAATCTTTGTTAAACACAACATGCAACCTGAATTATAACATGAAATCTTCTTGTTTTTTAAAGCATTAATGAGACCAAACAAAGGATTCAAGAGAAAATCACAGTGTTTAAATCAAAACATTCATATGACAATAAAAGTCAAGAAAGTATTGAGAAGGAAACACTAAACTAAATATAAACTCTATTACAATGCTTGAATAATAAAAAGCTGAGTTACAATGCCTCACTGTTGTATGTGTAAGCAGGAAAAAAGAACTCTAATGAAAAATATAAACTTTTTCAATATATACAATGAGAATGCACTTCAAAGTGCATGAACAAGTAACTAAAAGTCAATTCAGTGAGAAAGTGATAACTCCAAGGTGAAATCCGAGCATAAATAAAAATCTCTAAAAATAAGGTTCAAACTCATGCAAAATGAGTGAACTCAGTCTCAAATTCGTAGTCATAAAGCACGCAACTGATCTGTAACTCAAACTAAACTGGAAATCTGAGGATGTGGGCCAAAACATGCAAAATCCACCTTGCTTTAATCAACTCACCCATGATAACTGAAACTCTATCTTTGTACAACGATCTTTAGTTAATAATCTTTGCATGACCAGTTAACTCAAACACAACTTGAACCCCACTCTTGTCTTTGATCTCTTTGCATGTTTAAAGTGAAGCTAAGTATTTGAATGATATTAAAGTAATTAATAAATCAATAAATAATTACTTTAATATTGATTATGCCTTTACCTTATTTTTTATATCAGCATTCTAAACATTAAAGCAATTATTTACTGATTGCTTTAATATCATTTTACAATATATAATTTTCAATTAAATACATGGCAAATGTGTGGACATTGATTTTTCTATAAAAAAAATCATAAAATTATAACAAAGAGATAAAAATACCCTATCATGGAATTAGGGCATTTCGTAAAAGCAACCAAAACCTAAAACATCCTTTCATTCTTCACAACGCACTATCTGGAAACCTTTTGCTGTGCTGCCATGACTACTGGTATTGAAGGTTTGAGGGCCGTTTTGGAGCTTGACTCACATTTTTTGTGCTATTTTTGATGGATTTTTAAGGACAGTCTATACCTGGTAAGTGTTTCTCTGTGACAAATTTGATATATCAAACCCATTCTGTAAACATTCTATTGGGCTTTCAGCCGCAATTGTAAGTAATGTTTTGATTTAATTTTTGTGTCTTCTTTGTTGACTTATCCTTCTGCCTGGGGCTGCCATGGTTGGTGTTGGCTGTAACTTTGGCGAGGCATTTCTTTTATTAAAGAAAAATTCCAGAAAACATGAGGTATTCCCTCCATTTATTAAACCTTATATTGCTTCTTCTCTTGCGCAAAAATATGTTCAATTTAGATTCAATGTAAATAAAAATATATGAGCATATCCTTATCTCCTCCAGATGTTCGAATATTTACCTTTCATAACACACTTACAGGATAGGTCTCTTGAAAACCCACCATTTTATGTATCTGACTTTTACTTAAGTCTCATATAGGATTTCTTGTAAAAATAAAAATACAAAGGAAACCTCTGTATTTATCATTTCCAGGCATGTATTCTGGTTTATTTATCTATACTCTCATTCGATATATATTGAGGTCACATACTCCCTTGGCTGAAAACTTTATTATTCACTTCTGTTACTTGTTTTTCTATCCATGGTATTGGCCATGAGGTTCATTCATCTTATTATTTCTTGGGTGCTTCTCATTTTCCTTCTGAATATGGGCTATGGTTTCCTCTTTCACTATTTTATCAGACTGTTATTACCATCACCGTGTATGAACCATTATGATTTTTTCTTAAGGATAATGCTATCATCTGTTGATTGTCCATTAAACCACCCTTCTTGATCAACTTATTGATCTCATTCCTAACATGACTGTGCTATTGAAACATTGTCCTATTCATGGCTTTGATGACTGAAGGACTACTCACCCTCTTATCATAGTAACTGTCTATAGTGGGTGAATTCACTGAGGATCTCTTGTTATTGCTTTGCACCTATTACATATTGATTGTTCTAGGAGTATAAGCTCAACCACTGCTCATATGCATTCTTTTCCTAAAACTGCTTCCTCCTCTATTGACTATGTTGTTCATTTTATGATAGTTTTTTCTCGTTAACGAGGCTTGAATTGGATCTCCGTGTAAGATTCTAAAATATGGTGCACCTTACCTTTAATAGTGAACTCAAAAGATCTAAAAACTATTGCATTCAAAGAAGTTTTCTTTAAACAATGGGAGGAAACTACTAAATGTATAATTGTTTCAATCATGCCATTCCTCCAGTATTGTCTCCTGTAGAAGCACTAAGACAATTTTAAAACTTGAATGCTTTGTTTTCCTTTTTGGTGTGAAAAGGTGCTCCATACCTCTCATTAAGATGCAAATTTGAATGCAAAGTGTAACTCTGAACTTTGGATGATGTTTTGTCCTGATTCTTTCATATAACAATGCTCTTATTATAGTCTTGTAGACTTGTAACTCTCTATGTTATCAACACTTGTTGATCTACTGCCCTTCATGATGCACTCACCTTGTATTTTGTGCTTTTGCATTCTGAAAACTGACTTTCACCGTATTTTGTTACTATCCAATATATACCTTGAGCTGCATACATAATGCTCTATAGATAGCAGCCTCTCCTTAACATCGCTTATGCAGATTTACGTTATATTAAATTCATTCTCCTTAGTATGCAATGTAAAATGCAAAACAGAGTTGAAACAAAATATCAATGAAATTGATGATTTATTTAACTCTTCTTTTATTTTCCTATTACATTCTATAGCTGTTGTTTGAAAAATCTTTGTAAACAATGACTACCATTTGAAATCAGATGCTCCATTTAATGTTAATGCTGAATAATTCATACTTCACTACTATCTTACTGTGTTAAGTCCTTTATGACTATCAAAACTTCTGTAAGCATCTATTACCACCATGAACACTGTAATAGCAGTCTCAATCACTTTTTAGTTCTATAGCAGTAGTATTATCTATGATTCTTCTTTTAAATGAAGCCCTCACTATGATGTTAAGTCTTTTGTAGACTGCGCCTGTACTTTGGAGTATTAAAAAATGATTGAATTGCTGAATGCTCTATTTCCCTTCAATATAAAGGGACTCAATACCTTACTAAGATGCAAAAGTGAGTGCAGGGTAGAGTTGAAACAAAGATAACAAATGAAAATATGGTTGCTTTATGAATCTCTTCTTGGTTACAACAACTTTTCTTAATTATTGTAATTGATATCGATGACTCTCACATGTAATTAGAGAGCGTCCTTCTGATATGCCGAGCTCTACCCTTGTGGGATCCCATTTTACTTCACATATCTAATAAATAATCACAAACATGATGAACCTATTCCTGTACATTGAAACAAACATGTTAGCAAAATAAAATAAGTTGAAAGCTTCCATTGAGTTATGTTTTTCTTGATTGTCAGCCTTTAATTTGGTAAATGCTTGATTTAATGCAAACTACATTCCTGTTGGTAGCATAGGCATAGAGTAGAATGTAATTCATTATTGCTTAGAGTACATTTCTAACACCATTCTTTTATAATTTTGTAGGTTCATGGAGCGAGGAAACGAGGCTGCAACAGCTTGGAGACACGACGACTAAAGACATCAAATGAAAGCAATTCATCATCACAAGCAATGATGAATTGCTCCTATTCTTTATGCTTACACTATCTTTAGTAGTGTAGTTTATCTTTGAATTTTGTATTCATCATTTGGTTGCAACAATCAAATTTAGTTACTCTCGTGGCTTATACGAGATTCAGTGTTTTTACAAAATGAATAAAAGGCATTATTATGCAAATTTTCAATTTTCTGTTTTAAATACTTGCACAATAAAACTGTAATTCAGACGTACAATATAATATTTATGATGAACCATGAATACTTTAGCAACAAAACTTGAAAATTTCTATACCTATCAATGATGAATTCGATTCAGCTCTACCTGTTTGAGCTGGTAGTGAAAAATAGGTAACAATTTCAACTTTCAAAAGTGGATCAGTGATATCAAGGAATGTCCCCTTAAAAGTGGGATCCTTGTCTTGTTTTCCATGTCTAGTTTTACAAAGGAAAATAACTTAGCCTTTCTATCATCTAGTAGTTGAAAGTTAAAAATTCTCTTGATCACATCCTCAAGAAAATAGAAATTGTGAGTAATACTGCCCACCTTTAATCCTATCCAATAGCCATACAATGAAACCCTCAGGATCATAGTTTCTTGTCCTGGTACACTTCATCCCAAGAGGTTTGATCTTTGGAAGAATATTCCTCCATCCATGTCCTTGGTCATCACAAAATCTAAAACCTTGTGTTAGCTAGGAAGAATGTCCCCTTATTATTAACCAAGTAACTATCTTCCACATTTCTTAGTTGGCACATAACCTCAGGGTACATCCCTTGGAAAAATGTGAGGTGAGACATTTGTACCATACACCTAAATGATAATGTAGTCAGTGTAAGGGATAATATCCCCCCAATTGTGTGCAATGCCTATCTCAAGCCTTCTTTCCTTGGGTCTCAAAAATTCATGCAATTCCACTAGAATCCTTGGTAGATCAATCACTAAAAATCTCTTTAACCTTTAGCCAAAAATATTGGACTCCAAGAACAACACAAAGCTAGAATCTGGATCATCCTTGTCCAAAATAGGGTCCATACTTGAATAGGGAGATCATCATGATTATCATATTTCATATTCAATTTCACATCCTTCCCAAAAATATCAAATCCCTTATATAGAAACATGTGAAGGATCAAGGAATACCACCAACACCTTACACTATTCTTTCCTCCTTTAAGGGCTACCAACACTTTATGAATCCCATTAGATAGATATGAAGAAAAAAATATAACCTATTTACCATGACATGTTGAATGTTTGCAACCATATACATGTATTCCATTAGCATCCACTCAGGAGGATCCATCCCCAAAATTTGACATAAACTGTAAAATGTTCTTTGAAAATATAATTCAAACTTATTTACTAGAAAAGGTACTAGGTTAGATGGATAAATCCTAATTTTGATTCCTTTTGGACCCCTTCCCATGAAGTTTTCCAAGTGTGAAACTCTAAAAGTCACCCTCACTTTCTCATATTCTTCTTTGAGGGCCTTTATGTCATTAGGTTCCTTCTTGTCAGTAGGATCCAACTTAAAAACATTAGTTATCCTTGCTCTAGTGAGGTTTATCATTTCCACTCCAGTATGTGTTCTCACAACATGGAAAATGGGGTCATATCTAGCTACAATGGATTTTAATAGGTTGACATCAAAGAAGACATTGGGGACAACAAGCATTCCTATGCCAAGTCTTCATGGGTTGCAAATAGGGATTCTAGATTTCATGTTCCTGAACCGATATGTGAAAAGGTTCCAGCCATGAATTTCCAATGTAACATCTCTGATAGCGTAATAATTGTTGATAATACCATCTTGATATTTGGGTCCTTGAAAAAAAAAATTCCCTTATTTTTATCACAGTAGAATCAAGTAGTTGGGTTGACAAGTCATCGACTAAGGGTTGTTTTGTGATTTTGGAAGAACTAAAAGGATGAGCCTTTGAGAGTGCCATTTAAAATGATGATAGGCTCAAACTCTAGTTTAGTAGGATGAAACTAAGGCTTAAGGTTGACACAAAGTATCAAAGTGATTTTAGCATAATTGATAATAGGTTGATGAATGGTCAAACCTTAAAATATTCCCTAATAGATGACTTAACTCACAAAACTAACAATTCTATAGAATTTGCAAGAAAATTCAATGCAAAGAATGCAATTTTCACTTAATGGTTTATATGAGCTAAAAAACCCTAGTTGTGGATGCCCAAAGCTTGAAAATATGTTGCAACAAGTCACTAGATGCTTTTAAGTTCTTTAATGATTTTCACATTGCTTGAATTCCTACTTTTATGGTGATAAACCACTTAATTGGCCTTATTGCATCATATTCGCCACTACTACTCACTTGCGCAAAATTGAACAGCTCCATCCACCCCATGATTAAATTTTGAATGTTAATCATCAATTTTTTATCTAGTTGGACCAATGAACGACTTAGATGGAGTGAATGAAGTTTGAAAACTTGACTTGTGTTGACCACAACATCGAGCCAATTAGATAATTCCATGTGGAAACTATTCGCCACCATCAAAAGCGCTCCACCATGCATTACATTTCATAATAAACTCTACATGTCACTTGCCTACTAGCTCACATGGGTTTGCAGAGGCTTGATCAATGACTGCAGGCTAGTGGGGAATGGCCCAGATTGAATCCATATACTACAACATGCCTATGCTTTAAGCCACCAAGTCATGCACCCATGTTCTTAACACTTTAAATGATAGATGAATGAGATTAAAACATCCCACTCCTCAATTAACCATGTGCATTACAAAATCCTTTAGTTGTTCCCCCTTTAAGCCTCTATAGCCATTAAAAAAATTAAATCAAATATTTCATGCCTTCTAATGTTCTTTGAACGCTAAGGATTATGCCATGTGGCAGCTTTGTGCTACCCCACTAAGAAACAAGATCTTCCTGTGGGTCCCCCACGGGCTAGTTGGGAACAGTCTAGATCAATTCAAGAAGATTAAGTTCTAGATTCGTCAATTTCTTTACCTTTTACCATTTCTGCTTCAAAAGACAAGTAGGTTCCACAAAAGGGATGGACACATGTCACATGCCCACTATTTCACAAATCTTTTTTAATGATTATTTTATTCCTGCAGGCTAGCAAGCAACCAATGAAATGAGAACGGTGGGCCATACCAATCATGAATTTAAAGATTTAAAATGCACATGCATTAGAAGGCAACTTAAAATGGGGCCATTGGCTAGGTTAATGGGAAAAAGACTTAGGCATTTATGAATCAAGATTTAGGATATAACATAAGATATTTCAACATTTTTTGACCCGCATAACTATAGGCATATTAAAATATTTCAAAGGGGTAACAATCAATAAAGCTAGGCTATGGGGCCAATTAACAGATAACTTAGATGACTCAAGTCATGGCTTTAACTTGAAATGGGTAAGAACAAGTCAATGAAGGATTAGAACAAGACCTTAAGGTTTAACAAATACTTATGCTTTTTCAAGGGTTTAAGTCATAAAAGAACCCTAGAACAATGGAACTCAAAACCTTAACCTTGAACAACTAGCAAAAGGACAATTTTTTTGAAATGTAGGGTACAAAGCCATGAAAATTTTCAAAGTCCTATCAAGTCTAAATCACACTTTCTCCTACATTATATTGGAAAGGAACCAAAAATGATCACAAACACTGACTTGGCTACTAAACTATATGGAAGAGCTAGAACGATGGATTATGGTTTTGGTTCCATATTGGGGGATGATCAATTGATTAATGATTAACTTGATTTGATAATGTAAATGTGTTTCTAGGTCAACTATTAAGCTACAAACAACTAATACAATTGTGAGTTGCAGAACAATAAAGTGTAGAGGTAGAAGAACTTGACATATGAATTTGTGTTCAAAATGGTTGGAGAGGGGTGCCAACACCCTAGAACAAGAAGTACAAATCTCAGGAATCAGAAACCAGATCTCAAATGGTCATTTCCTGTAGGTTCTTCCTTTTTGTACTTAGCTTTGAAACTTCATCTATTGATGACTAATTCCACTTTCTCTAATTTGTTTATATAGAAGACTTGAATACTTGATCTTGTAATTAGGTGTTCAATCCTTTCCCAAATCCACTTTAGATCTATCACCTACACATAAGAAAGGAGAGAAAGGGTTGTGCCATATAGGGGCTTCCTTAAAATTCAAACCCCATTTTGTTGTTTCCACCTCTACAAGGACTATGATGATGTAAAGAGTGCTTACTCTTAATCAAGAAAAGGAAAATGGATAAAAACATAAGAATTTTTTTGATAAGAACTACAACTTATCACTCATATTTTCTTTCCTTGATGGACTAAAGTCATTGTACTCATCTCATCCAAGGAGAATTGGTTTCTTGATTGAAATTCATGTAAGTGTTAGTACTCTTAAAACAAATGAACATAAAACATGAACAAACTCACATATGAATTTGATGCATTGCTAGCATGAAGCTTGACTAATAATAAGTGCTATATAATCGACTATTTTTGCTCTTGACTAACTTTTAGGATGCTCAATTTCTCAATCATTTCATTAGGATTTTAAATTGTAATTTTTTATTTATTTATTTGAATTAATTCATTTTCCCATAAAATTAATTATCAATAGCTGACAAATGAATTTAAATTTGTAAATGTTAATGACATATTTAAATTGGGGACAAAATAGGTTGGACAAGGGTGCTAGCATCCTAGTCCAAACCTATTTGGGTATTTAAGTTTCGTTAAATAAATATTAAATAATAATATTTCTAATTTAATTTTGATGTTCCAAAGATTACCATAAAACAAGCAAATTAAGAGCACAACTGGGTCCAATCATATATTGGGGAGCTAATTCTAGTTTGAAATTGTTAAGGATGACAATTTATGATGCTATAGAGGTAAAATTTATTGCTAAAATTAGCACACCCATGACAATGCCTATTTATTTTTGGTCCAATTTTTTATGGGTTGTATCTATACAATTATGTATGGAGAAATGGCACAATCTTGTGCAAGGTTTACCTTAGTTCTTGATCCTTCAAATGTCCTCACCTATACATATTTCATCATATTCGAGCTTATCTCATTTTTCTCTTCACATAATCCCATACATCCACCATTAATTGTGCTTATTATTACCACCCATTTCTAGATATTCACCACTTACCTCAATATTACTATTTTCATTCCATAGGTCAATTATTATAGCATGCAAGATCAATCCCTTACTAAATTTAATTAACCCTCAAGTTAAAATAAATATATATATGTTTTTTACTCCAAGTTGGGTTAGTGTAGGATCATGGGAATCCAAACTAGGCCCTTATGTGGCAATGAAAATTCAGAAAAACGGAGTTAAACAACTTGACATAAATATTTGAATAGGTATTAACATAATTTGAAAAATATTTAAGAACAAAATTTGTAGCAAATTGAATGTAGTTTCTAAGTTACTAGTTCTCTTTTGGAAAAAAAAGTATATCTATTTGGTGAAATTTTGAAATTTCAATACAACAGTGCTAAATTTTTAGGAAAAGAAAAAGCAGGTGTATGTTTGACCAACCTAAGTACATATAAAAAATAAATAATATATATTTTTTAAACTTTCTATCTAAGTAGAGGACACATACTTGGATATGCCACATTTTTTATAAATTTTTTGCAAGTAAAGAATTAGTTATGAATTTTTTATTAGAAATTTTTACAAAATATTAAAACTTGTTTGTTTGACGACGATAACTTAGTAAACAATTTATGAAAATCATTTTTTTTTATCCTATAGTATGGGAAACATAGAATGCGCCCATCTTTTGGATTCAAAAAATGTGAAATCATTTAAGAAATATAGATTTTTTCAATCAGCATATCAATCAAGACATTAGTCAAAATGCATGTAAAATAATAAAAATTATCTATTTAATTCCAAATAAGTCATATCTTATATTGGTGGAAAGCTAAAATTTTTATCAATAAACCATTTTTGTTTCATTAAATTCGAATAAAAAATGTCATCAACCACTTTTGGGTCATATTGCCACTTTTTGGACCCCCATGATCTTGCACTCACCTAGTTATTTACTCCTTCAATTTTCTTCAAACATGTTTCATGTGATTAGTTTCTATGTTTATTTATTTAAAGTCATTCCATTTGTAATCAATTAAATGTTCATTGAAAATATTATACATTACAAGGAGCGTCATTTTATGAATCTTTTGATTGTATTAGTAATTTAAATTATGCATTAACATCTTAAGACATTTGCATGATTGAAGAGTGTTTATATCTCCAATCATTTTCATGATTGTAAAATTTGTCAAATCAATAGGGTCAATGGAGGAGAACTTGGCCCTTGCAATATAGAAATTTCCTCATGTTATTATTGAATATCAATCTTTAACAATCAAGAGAGAGTAGACTTTGAAGAGCTTTGGTTATTAGACACTCACTTTTAACTAGATCAAATATATAGGTTAAAAAGTAGATCCACACTACATGATCAACCTACAATGTTTTGGATTCTCGCATAGATTCTTAAACAAATTGCATACTAGAGGCACTTATTATTATTTATGTGAAAATTCAAAATTGTGTTGCATTAGAATTATTCTTCATTGTTCCTAAAGTTAAGATCCATAATTGTCTTACATTTACTTCACTAAACTGGCATTATTTTACACCCTTTTGTCATTTTCAACTATCATTAATTTTATCATGTTAATTTTTGTCTAATAATATATATTTATTTAATTAATCTAGTTCAAATTATGTAAGGAAAAAACATTTTTTTTACAATTATATTGATATGTAATGGACATATTTTAAATATGTATACTAATAATAACATAGAGATGAACAAATTGAAATTTATCCATTTCAAAATATTTTCTCTTACAAAATCATTACTTTGTGTTTTGATTAATAGGGAAAAACAAGTTTTGAAGGGATCTAAAACCCTCACATAAAATCAAAACAGAATGCTGCTGATACGAAACATAGAACAACTAAAGTAGCAGCCACAAAACCCATACATCAAAACAAAACAAAGTACTTTATGTTATTAATATAATTAAAAAAAGTAATATTCATTTTTTTTATGAATAGTGTCTATATTATCATTCATAAAATAGTGTTACACATATTCTCAAAAAAAGGTCAGTTAAAATAATCATGCCCCTAAAGTCCAAATGAGGCTACACTCCAAAACAAAAAATATTATAACAATAAGAACAAATCACTAAGTGGTGAGAGCAAGATCATAGGAAGGAGGAGGAAGTCCTCATGATCTAGTTTGCCTTGTGCATCAATGTGGTTTGAGATGTCCACGAGAGAGTCTCATCCATCATCACCATCTTTAACGTTGTTAACTTGATTGCAAAAGAGGAGAATTAAAAAAACCAGTTGAGAGAATTTGAAAAAACTGACCAGCCTATATTTATTTTAAATATCATAGTTGCAATAACATACTACAAATTTTAGACTTTTTTGGTAATCTATGCTGTGAGCTTGTTACCTCTCCTCATACAAATAAGAGTTTAATATATTGTATGAAGCTTTGAACTCGAAACCTTCTAAGGTCCCTACAACATGACTTTTGCCATTACACTGAACACCGACCAACATACAAATAAGAACTGATTATTGTTGAAATGTTGCCATTCTCATTGCCAACATTAAGCCCACAATTCCCAAGATCATACGAAGTCAATGTCTACTTGATGTACACCATTTGTCCTAAAGCAAATATGTTTTCTTGGCACTTTTTAAAGCGATGTAACCAGCATACAGGATGCACATTTGAGGATAATGTTCAATTAATTAAAATTCTAAAACAATAGACTATACAATTCAATGATGTTCAGTATGGGACTGGATTGCTAGAAAAACAAGGATTCGAATATTGGTTTGCATAAAAACAAGGACTGCAGGTATAACACAGTAATCTAAGACCAAACAAGTCTGTTTATAAGTTGGCAGCTCCATTAAGAAAATGTGGACTTTTTAAGTTTGGCATAACGTCTACGTAATTGATGCTTTCAATACCAGGGACTGAAGTTCATATACAGTCAGCATTGACTTTTACTGTAACTGACAAAAGAATTCCAATGATGAGAGTTGACGACTCATCTGAGTCAATTTAGGTGAAAGGAGAAAGTCTAAATCGTACAGTCGCCTCATCCCATGACAAAGATTTCTCCATTAAAAGGACCCTGCATAAGAACATTTATTTTCAGTAAAAACAAAAAAGCAATCACTATCTCCACTAGAATGGCGAAAGTCAACATGGTAAGATTGCAGTACAGGCAAGATTGGTTAAAGGACATTAAGAAAGTAAGAGAATCTCTTTGTTATTATTATAGAGGATGAATGAATTATATGGATATATGTTAACTTTCAATAAAGAGATAGAATCAATTTGGTTAAGTCAGATAAATGTGAACTGATTTTGATTACAATAAATCAAGAATTAAGGAGGTTTTGGTGGCATTTGATGATTTCAAATAAAGAATTATATATATATAATTCGTAATATATATTCATAATATGCAGTTGAAGTTGCATGGATTATATTGATATCATCAAAAAATTTACATCGTTTCAGTCTTCAAAAAGTTACAGGGCGAAGAGAGATTGACATGTTTTATAGCCCCTAGAACCAAAATACAGCAAGATAAATCCCAAACCCCAAAACATGAGCTGACACAGGCAAAAAAGAACATCATCAACACCAGTACAGATGTTAACCTCAGGGCCCGGCCAAAAAATTGCAATCATCAACACCCGGTGCATCAATATAAGTTATAAGATGATACATATTATTATTTAGGTTTAAAAAAAAATAAAAATTATAGGAGTTTTACAAAATCATATAAAGAGTTTCAAATAGCAATAGTTATCATTAAAGTTTAAAGAGTAAAATTTTAAGCAGTTTTTTAACAAAATTTTCAGACATCTTTGCTTTCTTATATAAAATTTTGATTAAGTTTGATTTCAAAAAATTATTAAAAATTAATTTTTCATCAAATTTTTTCTCCATGCACTATACGTTCAAATCATTTATCATTGACCTCGCGTTTTTCAAAATATTTCAATTATTAAAAATATTTTCTTAGATTTATAAAAAATAACATCATATTAACTTTTTAAAGTTTAAAAAAATTATAAATGTAATCTACATTAAGAATTCTATATTTCAGAATTAACATAGGAAGTTTTTTCAGACACCTTTGCTTCTCATTTGCCCCATTTTATCACCTAGGCAGCCCAAAAAAGAGCTACTTGGCTAGAGTGATGTACAAGGTCACTCCATTGACTTCGGCAAGCACATCTGGAGGGAGTGTTCCAAGCTTGATGCTATTTACATTGAAGTAATATATCAATATTAGAATTTATGAAGCTCTCGCGCATGCTACCTCTCTCACAAACCATTTCGCTATTTTCAAGCTCACCATTTTTTTCTTCGCTTTTTAATGTCTCTCACACTATTTTTTATTTAAATAGTGGGGAGACGACATTTGAGACAAGTTTTAGATTTGGAAGTTTAAGAAAAAAGCTTCCCAGTTAGGGGAGAGGATCTACTAGTTGTGCACCGTAACTTCGCGCTTCTAATTATCCTACGTGGAAATTTCAAATCACTCCCATTTTTTTACAGCAGCTTACTTGGCAAGTCCCCTGCTTGTAACTAAGGTTTCAGGGCCACATCATCAAATATGATGCCACATCAGCATGTTGTTCGTCAAGGTGTCCAAAAAGGCCCAAAAAAAAAAAAGTGAGACCAATACTTGCACATTCACAACATGTTTTATTGAGTGCAGATGTGGAATCACATGATTGGTTGCTTTTTAGATCAAAGGAATACATTTTGTTTAATTATGGGTAGTCATCATCAACACTAACAACTTTAAAGTCACAACTATTGGTCCAATATTGATAAAAATATTGAACATTATATAAACAACTACTATCACAACTATTGAAACATACTCAGATACCGGGTCCTCTCCCCTAATATGAAAAATTTAACCTCTCTTACATTAATCCAACATCGTGACGACTGTTTGATTTAACAGCACACTTGTCATGTGAGATACATTTGTGGGGTTTAGGCATCCATGTGGGAAGGTTAACAGGTGACTTCATAACAACAGCTTATCAAGATCATTTCGCTTTATGAATATTTATATACCAGACTGAAACACGCTTTTCCAAACAACTTTCCTAATTCAAAACGGACTGTTCAAGAACTAACGTTTCAAAAACGTTAATTTGTTTTGATCTCCTTGCATGTTTTTCTACATACATGAACCTATGCTGAAGGGAGTTATAGAGGTCTCAGTGGAATCGGGAATGGGAGGAGTGGAGAAAGAGTGGATTGGTGAGTGCATACCAAGATAATGATTGGGTCAACCCTGTCCTACTATTCTTCCCCACCCAATGGCCAACCATTGCTATTCCCGGCCTACCACATCTATAGTGGGGCTGAAAGTATACAAGGAATGTCTTAGCTGGCTCACCCTTTGGTCGTCGGTTAAGCGGTCCATGGGTCCCTTCATTCTAATCTAGAATGCAGGAATGGCGGCTAACCCCCTATTGACATTTAGCACTGTATTAGTGCACTACTTTTCTCTCCACTTCCGAGGAATACCAATCAACATAAAAGAAAAGTAAATATTAAATATGGTTCTCAAGCCTAACACACGTTTCATGTGTACTAGAAGGCAATGTAATACGCGGAGCTTAAAATACCTAACAAATAAGAAGTCAAAAAGAGAAGGCGCTGCAAAGGTTTGAATGAGAAGCTTTATTCTCCCACTCCCAAAAAACAAAGCAAAACAACCGGCACTCAAACATGCACGCATGCACAGTGCACACACAAGGTTATAAAGAATAAATAATAATAATATTATTTTATAGTCCACAAATACCAGGCGATCTGTTTTTGGGAAGTCAAAAAGAGAAGGCGATTTGCAGTGCACACACATTGAATGAGAAGCTTTATTACACTCATTCTCCCACTCACCAAACAAAAAAGCAAAACAGCCGGCACTTAAACATGCACGCATGTATACACAAGGTTATAAAAGCCCACGCCCACTATATTCAATGTAAGGGCGTTATAGTTATTTTTTACTTGAACATTTTGTGAGAAGATCAATGAAGGAGGGCAGAAAATCTTATTCTCGTCCCTTCCCTACCTCAATAATCAGAACAGGGCTGCTATGCCTAGTCACAGTTCTTTTCTTAATAGCCTTACTCAAAGTTGGAGAATTCAGACGGATTGTTAGACGGCCATCTAGTTTGAACAGAGTAGTGGATCATAATTCTAATGCAAATGTTGTCAATTCATCCTCCCCACCATTTCTTCTGAGAACAGATGAGAATACTTATGTGGGTTCTCAAGGTAGCCAGATTTTCATCAATTGTAGCTGCCCACAAGTGGTTCAGAACTGCACAAAGGATATAAAGGAGAATGCCACTGCTGCCATTGAAGTTGATAAGAGCAATGATTCAAAGACCGGGCATGAGTTCAGTATTCTGATTGGAGTCCTAACAAGGGCAGATCTGTATGAAAGAAGGCATTTTCTTCGTATGGTTTATGGAATCCAATCCACAGTCCATGCAAAAGTGGACGTGAGATTTGTGTTCTGCAATCTGACCAAGGATGATCAGAGAATCCTTGTGCCTCTGGAGATCATGGCCTACAATGATATCATAATATTGAATTGTGAAGAGAACATGAACGAAGGTAAGACTTATACTTATTTTTCTAGTCTGCCAAAACTGGGATTGCAGTATGATTATGTTATGAAGGTTGATGACGATGTATATTTTAGGATTGATAAGTTGGCTGAATCACTGAAGCCTTTGCCAAGGAATGACACGTACTATGGCTTTGTTATACCTTGCGAGAGTACGAATCCTTTTGACAAGTATATGTCGGGTATGGGATATGGCCTGTCATGGGATTTGGTGAAATGGATTGAGGAGTCTCCTGTGGTTAAGAATAACACAGTGGGGCCAGAGGATATGATGGTAGGACGATGGTTAGATGAAGGGAAGAAGGCTAAGAATAGGTTTAACAATAAGCCTGCCATGTATGACTATCCTCTCGCCAATGGCAAGTGTTCTCATGAATTCATTCCTGAAACCATTGCTGTACACAAGCTCAAGGACAGGGAGATGTGGTTTGCTGTTCTCAGCTACTTCAATTTTGCAGCTGCTCTCAAGGAATCAAAGTTGTATCATCTATACTAGGTTGAAGAGGATGTCATTGTGGGGATTTTCTCTTTCATCTTTGATCCAATGGCACTTGAGGAATCTGTACAAACTTACAGTTTGAAATCTGATTATTATTTTATTCTTTTAATAAAAACTATGTTGAACTATTTAGACGTTCCCTATCTGAACAAAGCCCGATTGATTTTTGAAATTCGACAGACGTCCAAGACGATTGCAACGTCTGGAACCGTTCATATTTTTCCGCCGGTTTTATTGTTTCCGTTTTATTCTTCCGTTTTGACATTTCCGTGCTATTTTCAACCCGCCGTTTCCGAGCGTCGCACATTCTTGCAGAAAAGTAACGGACGGCAATTGGGGTTTGTTATTCTGGGGTTGATGTCTTTAATTTAATTATATTATTCTAGCTTGCTTTTCACGCATTCTCCTTCTATCTGACTTTCAAAGCTGTTAAAAGGGATTATTATGTTAAATGGTTTTTTTAAACTATTAAAGATTGTATTTTAGTGAGAGATAACTGTTCAAAAGGTTTTAGATGATTTTTTTTTTTAAAATAAAAAAATTTGATACTACACGGTGTTCAAGCGGCCTAACAACTCTTATCTTGGGTACCTGAGGTGAGCTAGGGTGAGACCAGTCCCCTGCGGGTGAGATCCCCCACCCACAAGAAGTCCCACCTCTTAAACCCGAGAGCAGAGTCAAGAGACCAATAGGGAGCAAACCCATTGCCCAAGCCAACTCTACTACCCATTGGGGCCAAAAAAAATTTTACTATTTTTAAGGTTCATATTTATATTCTAAATTTATTAAAATAAAAAATAAAAAACAAAAATAAATTAATTTTATTATTAAATTTTAAATAATTAAAATAATTGAAAATTTCTATTTGTTTTGAATTTATTTTTTCTATTTTTATTAATATTAATTAAATTATTTTTAGTTTTTATCAAAAGTATGAAATTTTTTATTTTTTAATTTAGATTTAAGTTTGAAATTTATTTTAATTATTTGTCTTTTTATGAAATTACAAATAATACTAAAAGTTATTAGAGTTAATTTAATTTATAATTATTTGTCTTATTAAAATTTTAATTATTATAGAATAATTATATTTAATTTTTTTTTAATTTATATAATAAAATTAATGTCAAACTTAAAATCTAAATTTAAAGTTATAGAATGAGACAAAGAGAGCGAAAGAGAGAAACTAACTTTTGATTAATCATTTCATGCCAACAATCCAAGGATAGCATGTTTCCTTGGGGAGTTATGCTCAGGGTAGCATGTCATTTGATTAAGTATATGATAATTCACCTTTAAGACCTCTATCTCTATCTCCATATCTCTCACTCACACACACTCTGTTTCTCCCTCCTTATCTCTATCTATATCTCTCTATTTCTCTGCCCTCTCTCTATCTCTCTCCCTCTCCCTCTCCCTCTCTCTATTACTTATATATATCACCTTGTTTTATCACTCTTGCCCCATCTATCCCTATCTTCCCATTTGTCCCTCTCTCTATTTGTATCTCATTATCTCTCTCTTATCCAGTGCGACCAATAGTTCCCAATATGCCAAGACCTAGGTTTGTAAGAAAATGATAAATACCTTTGGAGTTCGTTGGTAGGGATTCAAACAACAATTCAGAATCACTTCAATACTTGTTTGCTCTGCTTTCCACTTCAAATACTTGATCACAAATGACTTTAGCAAACTCAAAAATAAATATAAAACCTTTTTCAATGACCTAATATGCATTAATTCCAAAAGGGAAAAGTTAGGTAAAAAAGTTTTCAAACACTCATTGTATTGTCATAGGCACCTCAAAACATTTTTTAGATATCCACAACAAGAGATTTCACACCGAAGATTTCACCAAAAAATCAAGCACATATACTAGTATGTTGAAGGCGTCAACATCTAATCTTTGGTGGGGGGTTGGAAAGTTCTTTTTCTAAAACTCACCTTGAGCCAATCTTTTTATCTAGTTTTTGGAGGAAACATCTACACCAAGATCCTCCATCTACACCAGGAGTTGACATAGACTCACTCTTCACCTCATTCTCATCCTTTTTCTTCCATGTCTTGTTTGTCTCCTTCTTCATCTCAATTAGATCAATCTTCTTCACTAGATTAACCTTCTTTTGTGAACTAGAGGGTTTCACATTCTTGCTTTTGCAAAACTTAGCTATGTGTCTTGGATTATTGCATTTGTGACATATGACACATTTTTGGTAAACAAACTTACTTCTTGCCATTTTAGATTTGCATTGAAAAGCCTTATGCCCAAATCCATTGCACATGTATAATAGTAACCATTGAATGATTAGAACATCATACCATTATCATAACCATTCATCATCCAACTTCTGCATTCACTGGCTTTATGACCAAATCTATTGCATGTATAGCACCGACCAAAAAATTATTGAACATTGTGATTCATTCTTCTTCTACACTCTACAACTCTATGTCCAAATATATTGCAAGAGTAGCGGTAACCATTAAAAGATGAATAACTTTGTGTAGATGGTTGTCTGATAGGTGGTCTTTTGAAATCTTTCTTTTGGTTCTAGAACTGTCTAATATTCCTTTTCTTATCTCTTGTCTTCCTTTGTTTATCATTCTCCTTTTTGGCATTGTTTGAAGTTTGATTTACCTTTGAACTTTCTCCACTTTCAAACCCTAATCCTTCTTTTTCATTTGAATCTTTTTGACTTGCAAGTATATCATCAAGCAAGGTGAAGCCCTTCTTGAATATTTTATTTCTCTAGATCTTTCCTTAGAGACACAACTTCTTCCTCAAACTTTGAACATTCTACAGATTTATCTTTCAGTTTGACATTCAGGTAGTCTTCAACTCTTTTTCTTTCTTCAACTTGCACTTTCCAACTAGTGATTGTATCATTTGACTGTTTAAGTTGCTGATTTGTTTCCTTGAATCTTTCTTTAGCTTTATTGATTTGCTCCCTCAACTTCTTGATACACCCATATACTTGCTTAACATTTTCTTTCAAATCTTTGTTCTCACATTCTACTTTATCTAGATCATCAAGGGATGATTTGAGTTCTCCTTCCATATCAACTTTGCATTCTGCTTCAGTAAACACTTCAGGGATGCTTTCTTTTGGAGGAATAGGATACCTTCTTGGTTCACATACATGTTCAACCTCCAAGATCTACATCAATGGTTAAGATAATTGATGGAACCAAGCTCCAATAACAATTGTTGAACACTTGAAATATTGAGAGGGGGGTGAATCAGTATTCACTAAAATTCATTATATTCATCAACTCAAACATGCATTCAAACCATAAGAAAAACCCCAGGAGATACCCTATTCTTTATCTTGGGCTTATTAGGTTGATTATGAACATTTTCAAAGCTTTTCATCTTTATCCAAATCGGTTGCCTCCACGACATCTGAGGACTATGAAACAGACAATGGTGGCTCGAAGATTCATTCTAAGCCTAACCCAGAGGGAATTTTTAAAGCCTATCCGTCCCCTGTTCTTTTTGGAAAGAAAACCCAACTTTGTAAACCCCAGCAGACGAAAGTTAACCTTGAGAATTACCCTGGCTGCCTGGCCCCTTTAAAGAAACCCGTTCTCAAGGGATCCCCTACCAAAAAGTTGGTTTCCTACCCTGCGGATTCTCTGGAGGACAATACTGAGAACCCTGAAGCTAGTAGAGATTATGTTTCTACCCTTCTTGCCTCTGTCAGAGATGTTGGAACCAGATTTCCTAGCTCCCCTAACTCGGGTGATTTCAACCTCATTTTAGATCAGGATCAGTCTGGAGATATCCTTTCCTCTACTAGATATGGTGTTGGTGATATTTTCAGGGTTATGAAATGGGCCTATCAAGAAATCAATGATCTTAATCTCAGAAACAGGGTTCTAAATAGCAAGTTGGAGGAACTGGAATTGAAGCTATCAGCTCTTAACAATGAAGAAGGAAAATGGAAAAAGAACAATATTGGGATGGGAGATGATGAAATTGAGGACAAATACAAGACTCTGGAAGCTGGAATTGTTATAATAAAAAATAATATGAAAATTGTTGTGGATCAAAACCATAGAATGGCAAGGCACAATGCCATTATCATTAATGCAATGTCTGAAAAGTTGGAAAAGTAGCAACAAGGCTCGCTGGTTATTGACCTGGAAGAGGACAAGGATAAAAGCAAGAATGATGACCAAGGAATATCGAAGAGGACCCGTGCCAACCTTAAGAGGAAATTGCCTCCAACTTCCCAGATGGTCCAAATCTTAAAGAAGGGGGTTCAGGAGATGAACGACATGGAAGTTGAGACAACAAAAATTTTAAAGTCCCAAGCTTAGTTGATGCTAGTGTTTTTTCTGGTCTTTTTGGGGTCTTTTTTGTGGCCTTTGCTAGCCTTTTTTTGGTGGTTGTTGCTTTGTAATTTTAGTGTCCTTTCTACAGCTTCTATGTTTCTGGGATCTTTGACATTTTATCTCTTTTATTTGTAAACTTTGTGGTTTTGGATCCCTGTAAAACTCATTTTTTCCTCTTTCAAAAACATGCATTCAAAGCATCTCATCAAAATTGCAGAAATAGAAAGAAACACTTAAAGTATGCATCACATCAATAAACAAAAGAACACAAGATTTACGTGGAAACCCCTTAAAAGGAAAAAAACCATGGTGAGGATTAGCTCATAATATATTATAACCAATTATAATGAATTTATAGAATGGTGGACTCATTGTCCACAAAGAATGGCTCATTGCCAGAGGCTAACTATTAAGGGCTCACTCTCTAGAATAGAAAGAGATAGAAGAAAGGGTGGCTCACTACCAAGATTGAATTGCTAGCACTACATCTACAACATGTTGAAAGTGCAGTTCCACTTAAGCTCAGAAAGCTGACTTTTCACACTTCATGCTTCGCCACTATCACCTTTCACACTTCACACTACATCAGATCACACACACACAATTACATCCAACACACTTCATTCATAGATATCACATATATTCTACATTTGTATCACAATGAATTAACCTTTTATATATACCACAACCAACCAAAACATCAATTAGGTTAGTCTAATTGCATGAACTGTCTAACACCATGAGCTGTTGGCCCAAAACTCCATCACAAACGCTTTGTGAAGGGAATAAAAGTGTGTACCACACAAAAATAGGTTGACATGACCTATAATCACTCCCATGATTCTACTCTATGCACAACTCAACTTCTCACGACCTCAAAACCTTTAGGTTGGCATCATTGGTGAAGTAAAAGCTAAATAAACAAATTGTTCATTGACAACTTGGAACACTAGCCACCAAATCACTTGCCACTTGGAGTGCACACACATCTAAAACTTTCCAACACTTCCTTAAAATTGCACAACATAATGTTTATCCGTGGTGGAATGCAGAGCATTCCAACATGCACTCTACACTTGTAACATTGTCATTACTAACCTGACACATCGTCAACAATATCTTCAACTGTGGAAGACATCAAGTCTAGAAAATTTGGATTTAGACACATCCAACACATACCATGAACACTTGAAAATTGCATGATAATATTTTTCATAGAGAAGCAATGTGGACCACAAAACAGTTCCTATGATTACTAAATATGCGCAATGGGACTTAGTCGATTCTCCAAAACATTTGGTCTTCTCTAGACCAAAACTTCTACATTTCTACAATAGGTTGCCATCAATGAAAACACACTCATGTTTCCAATAGGTTTTTACCATTATTTTGAGTTATGGTTAGATTGGATGAGCTAGAAACTTGTTGTGGGTGGTATTCCAAATTGGTATGAGAAAGACAACTAGACTCAAAGCCATTTTTATCATTTGAATTTAATGCTTGTTAGTATAAATTTTTTGATTAAAACTATGTACAATTTTTATCATCAATGTTTTGGATCATACTCCATGATCCATCATTAAGATGTTGTGCAGAAAGAGAGTAGAATGCACAACATCCTAATGATGGATCATGGAGTATGATCCAAAATATTAATGATAAAAGTTTCATACAATTTTAATCCAAAAATATGTACTAATCTATCATAGACAATGGAAACTTCATGATATTAATTGAATGCATGTGTTTATATATATAGATTGATTCAAGATTCAACTACAATTGGTATGCTTCACTTTGGCATGTTCCTTTTTTCTTCCATAGGTGGCATATTGGAGGATGTGAGGAGTTATTTATTGATGGTGGTTAAATTGGTTTCTATTGTAGGTATTTAGTTGGAGTACATAAGTAGGTTTAAGAATCAAGTGATACATGCATGGCTAAGGGATATCTTTCCCTTGTTGGTATAGTAAGGCCTTAGTCCTTGATTACTATACTTTATTATTATTTATGTTTCCTTATTATTATAATTTATCATGTGGGAGAAGTTAGGATAAGGTGAAATTTACCTTACAATCCTAAGTCATTTTCTATTGGAAGATGGTCAACGCTCCTCTCGGGATTCCTGACATGGCTTAACCGCCTCCCATGGATCCATTAACTCTAGCGATTGTATTAGGCATTAACAGGTCAATCTTTTGGTGCAACGACAATCATGGGGTCAACAATTGGTATCAAATCCAAAGGTGTTAGGTTTGAATCCCCTCCGATAACACTGAGGGAGAGATTGTTGGTAGATGGTCAACACTCCCCTCATGATTCTTGACATGGCTTAACCACCTCTCATGGATCCATTAACTTTGGCGATTGTATTGGGAATTAATAGGTCAATATTTTGGTGCAACGACAATGATGGGGCCAAAAAAATTCATGTATCTCCATGTCCCTTGGAAGGTGTAATTGGACACCTAACATTTTAGACAATTATTTTATATTTATTTATTTATGACATGTTATAACATTCATACATGATAGGAACAGTCAACAAAGATAGGGGTAAGACATAATGGGAGAATATTCTTTCTAGAAATCTAATTTGGTGGTGGGGCCACATGGAATTTTTTGGCCTGATATGTGTTGTCATTTATGTCAACTCAAGATGTGTTTCCATTGATGTCTATTAGATACATGTAGAAGACTGTATAATACTCTGGAGATAGTTGATGTACAAGAATATTAGCTTGTGCAAGACAAAAATGGAGTATGAGGTAGAATGGTGATCAATTTGATGTCTATGTGTGATTTAGAGGTGGGTATGCTTGTTCCAATATGTTTCTTGCATGCCTACATTGATATCATTCCTATTTGGTGTACCACACATTGAGATAAGGTTTAGAAGTTTTGCTAAGGCATTCACAATGTATACTCTAAGATAGAGTCATTGTATTTTTGTCCACGTCCTTTTGCAGAGAAATATTTTTTCTTGTGGTTCAAAAGATAAGATGGTCAAGATGTGAAGGTGTTATATCTAGGAATTCAAGTCATTACACCTTATACAGAGAAAGTTATAAGTGACAAAGTTTCGGTCTATGCTATGGTAGAGTAAAGTGTTGATGAAGGCATGTTGGAATGATCCTTCCTCCAAAAGTGATGTTATGGCCTTGCGGTTTTGTGGATATGTTCAGTGATGTTCAATGCATACTATATTACTGCATCATGTGTTTTTGTGATTTGCAAGTATGGTTTTCAAAGGATAGTGTAGTATAGTTGGTTTTAGATGCTTAATTGTTTGAAAGAAGATATGTCTCTCTTCTTACACCAACACTTAATGAATAGATTCTTCATAATATAGTTGAAGAGGTCTTGTGCATAGTCTGCAATGCTCACATCTTGGTCTACATGATGTTTTTAGTTTCTCCCCGGTGGTTTAATGTTGAACAATTGGCAGTTTTGGTGGTGTTATCATTATTTGGGTTGAAAGTCTTGTTTCCTTCTTTTGTGGTTGATCTTGGTTAATTATTTTTCCTTTGGAGGATGTGTTGTGATGTGTTTTGGTCTTGTTATGTTGTGAGTTGATATACAACTCATTTTCTCTTCATAATGTATATGATTGGAGCAAAACTATGTAGTATCATACATTTCATCTAAAGGTCATCTTGGAGCTGACCTGATTGGGGTTTTGAGTTTTTGTAGAGGGTATTTATAGAAGAAAAAATTTATTTATGAAATTAACTAAGTACAAAGAATTGAGATTGTGTAGTTTATTGAATATGAAGTGTGTGAAGTTAGTATGGGGTGATCCCACAAAGCTAGTTTACAATTTTTGAGAGATTCTATTTTTTTCTTCTGAAATCGCATATTTTTAGAAAATATAATGATTTAATCCTTAAAAAGTTCTATTTAAAGCATTCCAATTGAAGAGGTTTTGATCAAACTACCTTAGATCAAACCCCCTTGGATAGAACCTCGCTAGTTTTAAACCATACCTATAATAGAGTCTCCTTTACACCTATCAAAATGTTGATAAAAAACCACTTTTGATTTACCTTTTGGGGGATCAAATAAATTCATTTAAAATTTATTTTTTGTAAGTATGTAGTCCTTATTATAAGCTTCCCAAAAAGTATAATTTTAAACAAATTTAATTTTATTATTATATTTATTTTTTATTTCTTGTGAATGTAGGTTTTTCACTGAAAATGAAGCTCTTTGTTCCGCACATGTGGAAAAATAGAAGATTATCAAATTTTTTTTTTGAAAAATATGAGTGCACCAAATATTGAAGTCCTTGATCCAACAAAAAAAAAGAATTTTGATACATACAAAAAATGTTATGCGTTATACGGTTTGACTTCGAAACTTGATTAAGGAAAAAATATTCAATAAAAAACTATCTAACCAAGTGGAAGCACTAGATATCAGAGTTAAAAATATAAATTTGAAAGAATTAGAATTTTATCCTTCATGGAAAAAAATTTATGTATTATATATGGTGAGTGTCACTCCTTAAAAATATTGTTTTCTGAAAAAAACTAATTTTCGAGGGATATGGAAAAAGAGTTGCAATTTTATTCCAAAATTTTTGAAAAAAATATATTTAGAATCTATAGAAAAAATGTCATGAAACTCTAGTTTGCATCATCTTCAAATTCCTCACGGTTTAGCCGCTATAGGTGCTTGAAAGTGAAGATTTAGTTAGAAAAAATTATTTCAGTTTCCAGTTTGGCCAAAAATCGTAAACCACTATTGTGGGATCACCCTATAATGGAGTAATTATGCAAAAATGGGATTTCAACATCAGCATAAGTTAGATGTTTCTTTATAGCAGTTCATGTTCATGTTTTTCAATATAGTTTTCATGTATCCTTCTTTGAGATAATGCATCTCAATAGGTCCTTGTATCTTTTCCTATGTTTGTGTGCCTTAGTCTACAATTATTTAGGCAGTGAGCCTTAAACAACATTATAATTTTTGTAAGTAGTGAGCTTCATATATTGGGAGTTAACTTTCACAGTGGTTTTTCCCTCATTCGGGTTTCCATGTAAAAATATTGGTGTCCTTGTGTGGTGCATGTTTTCATTTCTTCTCTTCTTTTAGTTGATGTGATTTAATGTTTAATCTGTAAATGTAAATGTTTAAGTTCTAGTATATGTGTATTCACCCCTCGTCAACACTTTGGTGTGTTCAACAATTGGTATGAGAGCCAAGTGCCTTTGAGAAGCCTAACAACTGAGGTAAATTCTGCACTTAAACATATGGGATCTATAGCAAAGATCAATGATATGTTTATTCTAGAACCGGATATAAAGTCAATGAAACCTAAAGGTTGGGACATCAATCTAGAAGATTGTGAAGTAGATTTTGAAGGATAACTCTAGTTTGTTCTTAAAGATCTATATGAAGCAAGAACACTACATATCAAATATGAGGTCATGCTTGAAAAATTAGAGGAGATAATTGCCAAATTGAAGGCGCAAGCTGGAAGATCAAAAGGAGAAATTGGCAAACTGAAATCTCAAATAAGAGGAGATAAAGGATGTGAAATTAAACTCAAGGAGGTAGAAGATATGATCTCTAATTTTAAAGTCAAAGTTGAAGAAGGAAAGAGGATTGAGGATTTCTTGAATACCAGGCTGAATAATAAAGTAGTTGAATGTTCCAAGCTTGAGGAAGAGATTGTCACTCTAAGAAAAGAACTTGAAAAAGAAAAAGAGCAGATTGAAAAGGGTCTAAAACTAAGAGGGGGTTTTGAAATTATTGATGATTTGATTAACTCTCAAAATCCATAAAAAGAGAAATATGGTCTTGGTTTTGAAAAATATAAAATTCCTATGACCAGTGCATCTGCAAACCTATATGATAACTTCAAAGTAGAAGGAAAGTTTGAAATAAGGGAGGAAAAATCTAGGTACACTGAAGAACCTAAGGAGACATCCTATAGAGATGCAAAGACAAATCAAGACATCAAGAAAGGAAGTAGATGCATTCCTATCCAGAGACAAAAAGGATTCAAAGGTCCTCCACCAACTAGACACCATGCCCCTACCAAGTTTTATCAATCTTTTCAAGTCTATTATTACTCTTGCAATAATTTCAGACACAAGGATGTTGAATGTAGAAGCAAGATGAGTCATAATTCATTTAAGTCTCCAAGGTACAATGCTATGAACTCTTAATCATTCCATGGTCAGTTCTATGCTTGCAATAAGTTTGGTCATAAGGCTAATGAATTCAAAAGTAAAGTGATAAGGAATAGTAATTCTATGACTTCTCAATCCTTCTATGGTTACTACTACATATGCAATAAGTTTGGTCATAGGGATATTGATTGTAGATCTAATTTGAGAAGTAATTATACTCCACAAACTAATATCACCTACTACAATTGTAATAAACCTAGACACACTGCAAGGTTCTGTAAAGGAAAGAATGTAAGACCTTCTTCTCCTCAAAAATGTATTGAGTCTAATCAAAAGAAGAAGACAATGAACAAGGTATGGAAGAAAAAGGAAGAAATTGAAGCAAAAAATGAATTTGTACCTCAGCTTGGTGCAGATGGATCCTTTGATAATTGCAAAGAAAGTATTGACTCAGAGGGAGTTGCAATTGTAAAAAAATTCAAACCCTTGTAAATCATATGATGTCGAAGTCTTCAGCATAATGGCTAATGGTTCAATGTGGAGTTTTTTTCTCAAGGTTCCAGAGCAAATACACTCTTTGTGGAAGTTTTTTGAATGATCATAGATCCTTGTGATATCTCGGCCAGTATAAAGTTTCTTGTGTCAAGAACTAAAAAATGCATTTGATATAGAGTGACTAGGGTTGGTGTGAAGCATATTTAGTCCTAATTTGATCAAAATTGATTTCATTTGAAAGATATCAAGTGTACATGCAAGAGCTAAGGAAGAGAATAAGGTGTTCAACATGTTACGTGTAAACCCTAACGACAATATTCACAAGTACTTCTCTAGTTTTCTTGTAAAAACCCTAGAATTTAGAAAGTGTTATCATGGCTACACCAATTATCATTGATGTTGTTGAGAAGCCAAGGAAAAAATTCAAGAAACATCCATGGAGTGTTCTCTCAAATTCTTATCAATGTGTTGCATTAAGAAGAAGTTTACATCTACATTCACTCACAACTAAATGAGTATAACCATCTAAAGATGGAAGAGTTTAGATACAATCATCTCTTTGTTGATTATTTTTAGATCAAGCTGGAGTATGCAAATGTGGAAGCAAAAGGTTTCTATGTGTGGAAGGGTTTCCCCAACTTTTTCTTCGAAGATGAATGGGTCATAATTTCTTTGAGCCAGATTCATGAAGATATATTTTGGCATGATCAACCCCACCTAATCACAAAAGAAGCTATTAGGATTGTGATTGGATTATGTTCCACCAGACTTATGTTGGCATTGAAGGCCAAGGAGAATGAAGGAGTTATGAAGCTTACCAGCTCACTAAATTTGACAAAATAACCCTAACTATGGATGACATCTCTAACTTAGGGGTCTGGTATGTAATGATGGGTATTGCATACAAGGCTTACTACACAAACATGGAGGGATCTTCTACCACCACTGCCATCTACATTGCTCATCAAATGGTGAAGGAAGGAAATGATTATGATCTTTGTGAGCTCTTGTAGAAGTAGTTGTTGGAGAACCTGTAGAGAACCAAGGATCTATGCTACAATTTATGGTATTACACTTTGATTATTTTCCTTATGTTTCATTTCATGAAAGAAATTCTTGGTTTGAAGAATGTGGTTTGGAGAAGGAATATTTTTGTTGCACAAAAGATTAGGATCACATGCGTAGCTTTTTGGATACCAAACAATGTGACACAATGTTCTGGGGTTTCTTCAAAACATTTTAAAATGAAATGAAAAAGAGGGATAGGATACCCTCACAAGTTGTTGAGAGATATATGAATGAAATAACTTTCATGGTGGATAAACACAATTTTTATATGGAGGCAGTTGAACCAAGAACTTCATGGATAACAAAGTTGACCCTATGAGGTCTTTGGATCTGACTAGATTGCATATGCTGAAATTTTTCTCAACAAACCTAGGGATCCCTTTGTTGAAAGGTTTGGCACATATGATGAGATAACCAATAAGAAAATCAAGAAGAAGGTAGAAGAAAATGTGGAGATGTCAAATTTCAAGAAAATGATGTCTGAGTTCAAAAAGGTTTTTGGTACTCCTAAGGATCATGTGGAAGGATCACAAGATCCTAAAAGGACAAGTAGATATGCCCCTATATCTACTATAGATTTTGGACTAGCTCAAATACCTCTTAACAGAAGAAGGGTTGTTATTGTAGCACCTATGCAAAATAAGATTGCTAAAACGAAGAAGCTTAAACATAAGTAGCAGGAAAAAAGGGAAAATATCAATCCTGTGAATGTGGATGATGATGAAGAAGACGAAGAAGAAATGAAATATTTTTCCTTGAGAAGAAGAAAGAAAAGAACAGGTCAGGGAGAAGAAGAAATCCCCTTGCAAAAGAAGAAAGGAAAGACGATTACTAGAGAGAATACTGAGAAAACTCCTTCGGTCAAACATGACCCTCTAGATTATGGTACAATATTTAATGGGATTTCCAAATATGGTGTATTGAATGATACAATGGAGATGCATTTGGATATCCCTCTAGAGGACAAGAAGATAATTGAAAATGTTGTCATTAAATACAAGCTGAAACAAAAAATTCTCTTCAGTGACATTGTAGACAAAGCTCCAGATAGCCTTGTTGTGGCTTTAAGAAAAAAAAAGAGAAGATGCCATCAAGGCTAATGAAGAGATAAAATTGCAAGCAATTGACAAAGCTAGGATTCTTGTTTCCTAGGAAGAAAAAGAGATGATTGACTGAAGACAAGACAAGGAGCTCTAGACTAAAAGAAGAATAGATCTACAGATAAGCATGGATGAAGGTGTGAAACTAAAGAAGCTACACACAAAATAGTTAATGAATTGCAAAGTGAAGTTGATGTTGATTCATAGATGCATGATACTGATGTTGAAATAAATGCACAAGTGCCTCTAGATGAACATGAAACTGAAAATATGCCTCCTCTAGAAGATACAAATGAGAAAAACATATATGGTCAGCAAGAAGTACAAGGACCCTCTGAATTACAAGAATGAGAAGGTATCTCTAGTGTGCATAAAATACAATAAGTCTCTAACATATATATGGAAAAAGAAGAAAAGAAAGAAGAGGAAAAGGGGGAGGGGAATGTTGAGCAGAAAAACGAAGATAATCCTAAGAAAGTTTAGGATGTTGTAGTGGAGACAATTGAGATGAAAAATTCTTCCATGGATAGAGGTTAGGGTTCTTCATCATCAGATTCTTTTAAAGTTATTTTGACTTTGTAGATGTAGTTTCAACCTATGGTGATGCCTCAACTTCTAAAACTTCTAAAAATTCCTACTCGAGGGACATGTTGATTTGTCAAACATTTCTCCCATCCATAATTTACATCTTGATGATATTCTACATGCTTTTTGTAGGAGTTTATGGTGAACTCCTCAACACCCTAGAGTCACCTGCAAGACAAAATTTAATTTCCACAAGAGAAAAATAGCAGAAATATCATTCTATCTTTATAATACAATAATGCAAAATTGAATATGGAAAAGTACATATGAAGCCTTGCTTAAATAGGCAAATTTGAGATGTAGTATGTAATATGATGTTGACATGTGTCATAATCTTATGAAATGTGACAACTAACTAACTAGTACCTAGGAAATGATGTTAGATAATATAAGACTTCCAAAAAATACAACTCATACTTCTAGAAGGAACCTTATATCCTAAGAAAACATGTGAATCCATCACCTAGTAAATGATACCTGGGAATATAATTAAATGCCTAAGTAAACTTATGTGAGTGTAATTAAATAATTAATTACACTAACACCCCCTGATAATTGCAAATTAGGAAGGAAATTAGTATGAAAATGATGCAAGATGCAATGATGGGTCCCAACTACGAGGCCATGTTAGGTACCCATGTACAAATGCAATACAAATAAATCTCTCACAAACAGAGAAAAGGAGAAAATCCAGTGGGACAAAACTCCTCTCCAAAAGAAAGATAATGCAACAATGATATCCATTACAAATACAATCAATCTCCATCCACACAAAGGATGAAAAGAGAGACCATTCAGCCCCCCCATAATGAGATAACCTGTTGCAAGAGAAGCACTAGAAGTACATTGTGGAGTAACATTGGAATCCTCAATTCGACAAGCAAGGAAATATACTTTTGTATGCTAGAAACCATATTAGAGTCACTCAAGGACTCAAGTCAAAATCATGAAAATAAATAGTAGACTCGATGCCAAGGAACATTGGAAAACTTGCAAACTGGCACAACTTTGGAATCTATGAAGCAACAATTGATTGATAAATGATCTGAAACTTAAATGAAGTGCAGAGAAAATGCAAACCCAATGCACACAAAAAAGGAAATAGTGCATGCACTGATGAATGTTCACATCTGCCTCCATGATGAAAAATAACCTCAAATTTTTGTAGATGATAAATTTTTAAAAATGGCCTACACCACTATGAAGTGCTCGAAACTAGCTTTCCATCAATTTCTCATTTGCCAAAAATGGACACTGTGGCCAAAAGTTATGAATTTTTCAAAAAAAGTTGAATTTAGCCCATAGGAAATGGGTTTTCTAGCAAAAAAATTTACTTCTGATTTGATTTCTGAAAAATTTGTTCATGATTTGTAGATAAAAAATAGAAACTCAAAAATATTTTGAAGCTAAGAACAAAACGTAGAAATTGGTTTCTGATCCAGCAAGCAGAAGATGAAAAAATGATTTTTTTTAACCTTCAGCGAGGAGAAAAATGATGCATGATGCTTTTTGGACAATAGTTTTCTTCTGATCTATGCAAGATATGCAAAATCTAAAAGATTAGGTAGTTGAGATTTCAACCCTAGCTACAAAACCCAGAAATCATTTTTCTCACAAATGAGTGGAAGTTGGATTTTTGAATAAAAAATGAAAATGACTCCAATAAAAACGGTTGCTGACACCTTGGATTCAATGGTGAGGCTCTCAATACCTCAACTCACACCCACCAAGACTTTCATGCCATGATTGGTCCCTTAGATGTGGGAAGAATTCTGGAGCACTGAAGCTTTGATACTATGTAGGAGTTTATGGTGAACTTCTCAAACACCCTATAATCACCTACAAGAAAAAATAACTTCCACAAGAGAGAAATGGAAAAAATATCATGCTATCATTAAAATGCAAGAATTCCAAATTGAATATGGCAAAGTACATATGAATCCTTGCTTATATAGGCAAGGTTGAGAAGTAGTATGTAATATGATGTTGACATGTGTCATAATCTTATGACATGTGACAACTAACTAACTACCTAGGAAGTAATGATAGATAAGATAAGACTTCTAAAAAAGACAACTCATCCTTCTAGAAGAAATCTTATATCCTAAGCAAACATGTGAACCTATCACCTTGTAAATGATACCTAGGAATATAATTAAATGCATAAATAAACTTATGTGTGTAATTAAATAATTAATTACACCAAGACTTTCACAACGAAGGAAATTCTACAAGAACACGTGAAGAAGAGTGGACTAATTGATGATGTTGTCAAGAAAATTTAGGAGGGTTTACCTTAGGTAAACATAGATTCTTCCTTTCCTCTAGAAAAAAAAGTGAAGCTTTTGATGGATTATTTTAAGGATCGTTCTTTGTACATTGAACAAAAGGAAAAGAAAGAGGCCTCGAGAAAGATAAAAGACAAAAGAATGGATGATGCATTTGATCGGTGTGCCAATGCACACAACAAATTGCAAGAGACTATGAAGATTTTTAAGGAATGTGTTGATGAAGTTATTGCTCTTTATCAATTTTATTTGGAATGGCCTAATTCCACTAAAAGCATCAAAGATAAGATTGACTCTGGATTGAGTCACAAATCACTCAAATGACCAAGATATATGATAAATCAAAGGATAAGGATGGCCAAATAGAGCTTAAATGAAAAATCTTCTTTTGTGATTGTCACTTCTTTAGGATCAAAGAGAAAAAATCAAGAAATAGTTTGGTCAATTAAGGGAAGTAGTCAACTTGAGACTTTCTTCATTATCTGGGTTGTTAGTTGAAGCAGAAAAGGTTGAACAAAAAATGAAGGCTCCAAGCAATGTGGATGAGGCTGAGAATTTGTGCATGTGTTTTGAATGTCAAAATCATATCAAAAAAAGAAAATTGGGTTGCAACTCTGGTGCAACTAAAGGTAATTTACAAGAATATTCTACCTTCTAAAGAAGTTGCAAAGGTGTAGATAAGACAATTTTTTCTTTGTATAGTTTTGCGGAGGATTACAATATCTTTTTTAGATTTTTTTTAAAATACTTTTTACATAGCATTTGTTTTGGGGCATATCCATCTCAGGGGGAGAGTTTTAGTAGAAATCATACAGTAAGGGGGAGTTCATACAATTTTTGGACTAATATAAGTAGAAGATATTATGTCCTTTTCCCTTGACGTCAAAGGGGGAGAGAAATCTTATAGAAATATGTGTGTTGCCATCAATGGAAAAGGGGGAGATTGTTGGAAATATGTGTTTCCCTTGATGTCTATTATATGTGTTAAATATTGTATAATACTCTGGAGCTAGTTGATGTATAGAGATATCACCTTGTGCAAGACATGAGTGTAGTATGAGGTAGAATGGTCATCAGTTTGATGTCTATGTGTGATGCGGAGGTAAGTAAACTTGTTCCAATATGTTTCCTACATTCCTACATTGATATCATTCCTATTTGGTGTACTGTGCATTGAGATAAGGTTCAAAATTTTTTCTAATGCATTCACAGTGTATACTCTAATACAGAGTCATGGTATTTTGGTCTCCATCCTTTCGTAGAGAAATATTTTGTCTTACGGTTTAGAAGATAAGATGGTTGAGATGTGAAGGTGTTATAACCAAGAATTCAAGTCATTACACCTTAGAAAAAGAAAGTTATAAGTGACAAAGTTCTAGTCTGTGGTATGGCAGAGTAAAGTGTTCATGAAGGCATGTTGGAATTCTTTGCATTCCTTCAAAAGTGAAGTTCTATCCTTGTAGTTTCGTGGACATGTTCAATGATCTTCAATGCATACTATATTACTGCATCATATGTTTTGGTGATCTGCAAGTGTAGTTTTCAAAGGACAGTATAGTACAGTTAGTTCTAAATGCTTAATTGTTCCACATAACATATGTTTCTCTTCTTACACCAACACTTAATGATCAAATTCTTCAAAATATGGTTGAAGAGGTATTGTGCATAATCTAAAATTCTCACATCTTGGTTTGCATGATGTTTTTGGTTTCTCCCCGATGGTGTAATGTTGAACAATTGGCAGTTTTGGTGGTGTTGTCATTGTTTGGGTTGATAATCTTGTTGAACCTTCTTTTGTGGTTGGTCCTAATTAATTTTTTTTTCTTTGGAGGATGTGTTGTGATTACTTTTAGTCCTATTATGTTGTGTATTAATCTATAACTCATTTTCTCTTCCTAATGTATATGATTGGAGCCGACCTATATAGTATCATACGTTTCATCTAAACGCCATCTTAGAGTCATCTTAATTGGGGGTTTGAGTTGTTGTAGAGGGTATTTATAGAAGAAAAAAATTATTTTTGAAAGTAACTGAGTACAAAGAATTAAGATTGTGAAATATATTGAATATGAAGTATGCGAAGTCAATATGATGGAGTAATTATGCAAAAAAGGGACTGCAACATCAACATGTTGGATGCTTTTTATAATAGCTCATGTTCATGTTTTTCAATATAATTTTCATGTATCCTACTCTAAGATAGTGAGCCTCAACAGGTCCTTGTATCTTTTCCTAAGGTTGTGCACCTCAGCCTGCAAGTCTTTAGGTAGTGAGCCTTAAACAACATCATAATTTTTGTAACTAGTAAGCCTCATATATTATGAGTTAACTGTCACCATGGTTTTTCCCTCATTGGGTTTTCCACATAAAAATATTGGTGTCCTTGTGTGGTGCATGTTTTTATTTCTTCTCTTCTTTTAGTTGATGTGATTTGATTTTTAATTTGCAAATAGAAATGTTTAAGTTTTAGTATATGTTGATTCACTAGTACCCCCCTCTCAGCACTTTGGTGTGTTCAATAGACTTTCATGTTGGTGCATGCTATTTTTATGCTATCCATAATGGGGCAATAGGTAGTGTATGTCAATGCATGTCATCCATTAGAGCCATCAAGAGCAATGGGGCATTCAGAGTTGACCATTTTTTATTAGCTCTAGGTTGGGTGCCCATGCGAAGGCCATATGATTATGTATTATTTTTCACTGTGTTTATATATATGGACCACTAAAGGGGGGTGTATGGTTTTGTATTTTTCATTTTCCTCTTGTTTTGAGATACCCCAATGGTATTCCCACACCATATTTCCTATAAGTTGGTAAATTTTGATAGTATTATTGTATCATTGTTTGCAAGTAATGAAGTACTGTCATATTGAAGATATAGTCCTAAGTGATGAAAGTGAATTTATTGTAATCTCTTACATTTAAAGATAATACATTCTTGGGCTCTCTTCCTAGTGGAGCTTTTTCCTGTAATGGTTTCAACACATAAATCTTGTATTGCAAGATGATCTTCTTGTGTTGTAGTTTTTTTGTGCCATTCTTGTTGCTAATTTCTTATGATGAAATAATATTCATGCATTTGATGTTTTATGTTCATCTAAGTTAGTTTTATAAAGCATTTAAAATGTCTAACTTAAGCATGACAAAGAAGATGAATATCTTTATGGTTTTTCCATATTAAGGAAACATAATTTTAAATTTGTAGATAATAAATTATCATAGTGTGTGGTCTAAGATTTGTATCTCAACCAATATACTATTGGGTTAGAGATTTTTATATTATTCCAACATTATTCTCCTATTTTCCCAACAAGGAGAATCTTCCATCACTTGAATATTCTCTGATAATTCCAACAAACCCTACAAAAATCCAAGAGGATTTATTGAGTTTAGAATAAATAAAATTCAAATGAATAAATTGGTTTAGACATTAAAGGTATCCATGCGAAACTTACACCATACATCTCTTCTTCATCATTATAAGCAATGGAAAAGCAAGCTCACTTAGTGACAAGCCAAATAAATCAATGGGAAGCTCACTTAGTGGCTTTCAAATGATGCAATAACCAGGTATTTATAGGCATTTATTCAATTTCTCACAAATTATATCCCAATAGTTGACATTTTCAATTTGAATTTTGAATGTTAAAATGCCAACACCAACATATTCAAATTTGGATCCCAACAAAATAGGGGAACTTAGACGCCCAAGGGTGTCCTTGTCTTGGCCCTATTTTCCAGGATTTTAGGTGTCAGAGGAAAAACATTAAATGAATGCATTTGTTTAATGCTTGCAATTTCTCAAAAATTATTAAAAATAGGCCATAAAATGCATAATTTGTGAAATTAGGTGCTTAATCAGGTCTAATAAATTAAAGGGAGAAAAACATAGTGTGAAATTGTCAAGGGTAACAATTTACTATGCTATAAGAATCCATCAGGCCCATGAGATTTTCCTTTCTTCATTTGAAAAACTATAGCCTTCAGCTCCTCTAAAGTGATAGGCTTGAGAATGACTTTATTCATAGAATATGAAATAATAGAAGGGATGTAACTAAGCACTTGAATCTCATCTTCTATATTTATATCTCCTTGCTCCTTAAATAATGAGAAAAATATTAAATAAATTCTATATAAATATCTTGGAAATAATCCAACTAAGTACTATGAGCATAAAGAAGAGAAGATAGCACATTACATGTTCTACAGTCTTTGACATAGTTATGAATATATATATATATTTTTTATCTCCCTTCTAAAGCTAGTCAATCCGATATTTCTTTTCTAAAAAAATATCTTCCTGAAGTTCCCATTCAAATAGTTCTTTTGAAAGCTTATTCTCTTCCAGCATAAGATCCATCAAAATACCTTGATCCATGATAATAGAAGAGACTCTATCCAACTATATGTTTGAACTTGATTTTTGACTTTGAAGATATTTCCAAGGAAAAAATTATTTCATCTTTTGAGATTAGATTTAACATATTGTAACATATTAAAGAAGGAATACATAGTTATACCAAATTTAGGCTTCCTTTCCAACCACCATATTTCAACTCGGTTGCCCAAGTTAGTTTCCCTAATCTAGATAACCTAAAACATAAATGGATCCCTTTTAGGGAGATCAAACAAGGTAGAGGAGAATTTGATGGGCCAATTGTTAGATCCCATCCAACCCATAATTTTAGAGTGAGGAGTCCAACAATTTCCAATAAAGAAGTCTAAGACAAGGAACCTGTCTAATCTTTCAGAGATAGCTCTAATCCCTTTCCATTTATTTCTCTATATAAATAGGCCATTTATTGGCTTTACATCAAATAGTTTGAGGAAGGAAATAGTATCCCAAAACATAAAGGAATAAGGGACAATCTTTCCTATACCTCCTATTTTTTCCTCTGAGCTACTAATGGCATTGAAATGTCCAGTAATAATCCAAGGTAAAGGAGCTAAAGAACACACATTTCTAATTTGAGACTAGAACATGGATTTACCTAGAAAACATGAGGGAGCATACACATTAGTGAATAAAATATATTTCCTAGGAGCAAAGCTAGTTGCCACCAAAAATAGGGAACTTCTAATAGCAATCCACCATCTTGGTGTGATTTTGCACAAATCCCATTAAAAATAAATACAACTAGCCATACCCTATTCCCCAATGAATTCACATTGTCTTTTATTCCAAATATTAGAAGAGATACTAGTCATTTCATAAACTAAGATTTTTGTTTCTTGAATGAAAATAATATCGAGAGCATGCTCACAGATCAAATTCTTGGTAGCCTTTTGACAATGAGTTCTACCTAAACTTCCAGCATTCCAAGAAATAACAATCATTTTTTGGTAGTGCTAAAATGAGTATCTATCTTGTCCTAATAGAACTAGATTAAACATGTGACTCTCCTATCAATTTTACTTTTTCTTGATCAATTTTCCTTATAGCCTTAGTCATCTTATTATTTCCTCCTTCCTTAATGTTATACTAGAATCGTAGTAGAATTAGAACTTTCCTTTTACTGTTGTCTTTTACCCCATAGGTAGGCCCCAAATCCACAAGGGTTTTCCCAACATCTATTTCAAATTGAAAGTATATCATCCTTGTATCCTCAACCTTTTCTAATACCCACATTCTCCTATGGGAACCTAGATCACTATAAGTCCTTGACAACTAAAGAATTTTGATTTGGAGATCCCAAAGCCCTTAAATCTAAAGAAGTATTTAAAGGAGTGGAAATCGAGCTTGCTTCTTTAAAATTAATACCTTGATTGGAAGGAATCCCATCAAAATCCATTTATTTTATCTCCTCAAAGCTTTCCAAAATGTCAAACTTGTTGTTGGAGAAATCACTATGACTTTTTTTAGTATGGTTTCCACCTCTCTCCTTCACTTGAGGCTTCACTAGAATAAAACCATCAGTATCTGGTCAATCTAAAGAAGATATAGCCTTTCCCTTTGACATTGGATTAACAACTTGATAATCTATGCAGGATTGAGAGAGTCTAGTCCCTAGTTCTTGGAAATTTCTTTGAAGATGTCTACATTCATGACAAGTTTTACAATTTAAGGGAAGATCTTTGTAATCAACATGTTGGATCCAACTCATATTTCCATGCCCAATTTCAACAATGTGTGGAAGAGGGTTATTTAAATTTTTTTCAACATAGATGTGAGCATAAGTAGCTACTTTTCTATTTAAAGTTCGTCCATATGGACTTAAAGGTTTTCTAATGATTACAACAATTGACTGGAAGATATCCTTTATCCAAAAATACATTGGAAGACTAGGTAAACAAATCCCAATAGGAATATTTGTCACAAATTCCTCCATTAGATAAAACCCCACATGTCATGGCTTAATAAACAAACTTACATGATTGTGAAAATATGGACCACCATTTTGGTAAATATCACTATAAAATAGCTATTTTCAGCCATTATAATCTCCATTTCTCCTTTAGGATTCTAGTTTTTTGGAGTCCAATACTCCAAAAAATAGAGAGATTCAGATGCCCATGAACTTGCAAATTAAAGCATACTTAGATAGGTAGTGAACATCATCTACAATTACCATTGGATTGATGACTATTATCATTCAATCCTTACTCTTCTCTAAACATCAATTGGGACATAAAAAAATCTATATTTGATTCTTATACCTAGCCTCATTAGTTGCATTCAAGAGATATTGCACAACCCTATCATTCCTAGCACCAAAAGACTCCTTTGAATTTAAAGTATCTTTGAAGGAAAGGTTTTGGGGGTCCCCCAAACCCCTTCTAGATACCATTCACCTCCCACAAAGAGAAGATCAACTAAATATGAGAAAGAAATAAGAAGATCAAGAAGAAATAAAGAAGCACAAAATAAAAAACTTTAATCCATAGTCTATCACACCAAAAAAATTGCCAAACTAACTAATATTCAAAGGATATATCAAAGAAAGTCCCCAAGAAGGAGAACAGTCCAAGGAGCCAAAAATCATAAAGAAATAGGGAGGTGGGAGGTCAAAACAAGGCCATACAAACCTATGCAACACTCCAAGCCTCTGCATGCTTGTAGCAAGCCCTCATCACCATCCTTCTCCCAAACAATTATTCCAACATATTCTCCTAGATATTGTATATTATGAATGTGAGGCTTAAATTTATAATTTCTTAAAATGTGTCTACTTTGAGATCTTAATCATTAAATAAAATTTAAAATATATTTATATCTAAAAAAATTAGCATTACTATTTTCCATGTGGTAGCTTACTCACCAAGAAGAGTTTGTAGTTTACATAGTCACATTTAGTAGAGTTGTAGTAATTATTTTAATAGTTTTATTTGATAATTATAGGCTATTATTTAGGTAATTATGTAAACGAATTCACTTAAGGAGTTCAAATTTTCAAACATCTAAGGTGTACATTTATTTCAAGAATTTTGGAGTATATTATAGAGAATTTGGGGTGTATGAGCACCATCCTATAGGAAAAAATGATAAGAAATTTGAGCCTCTTTATAAAATTATATATTTAGTACAAATATAATTAAATTTTAAAAAATATTTATATTTTAGTATCAAAAAAGGAAAATTAGGAAATAATATAATACATTAATTCTAATATTGAAAACATGTGTATTCCTGATGTTTTTAGTTTATTCATTCATTGTAATTCCAACTACTATACAAATAAAATTATAATCAAGGTGTCATATGGTTATCATGAATGATCAAATAAAACCATAATTGAAGCAATTAGATCATAAAAACATTAAGATCCTACAAGATTATGATCAAACAATGTCATGCTCGATGAAATTAGTAAACAATGTCATAAGAGATTTAATTAAAAGCAATGAGAATATAATTCAAAACAACTGAATCAATAAAGACATGCAAACCTTCAATCCCATTAGGGGATTATGTTCCAAGTGTATGTGGAATTTTCAAATTGGACATAATCCACATTGCAAAAGCTTGATGAGAGGTGTGATTCAAAAAATATGTGCTAAAATGCTTAAGAAATGACTCAAGAATTCTAGAGAATAAGGATGCTATGAAAATTGTGAATGAATTTCATGTTTGAGAAGGCTTGTTTTATAGATTTTAGGAATTTTGATCAATGGTCAAGATTGAAAATAAAAATTATTGGATGAGAGAAGATCCAGGAGATGAGGGAGGATCAAGGAGGATCAATGATTGATAATTCATGAGAGCCCAAAATATCCCTCATTTCATGGAAAAGAGGTTGAAGATATTTTGAATTGGAGGGAAGAATTTGAATTTGAATTGAGAATATTTTCTTTTTGAAAAAAAATATTCTTTGTGCAAGTTGGAGGATTGAAGGAAAATTGGTCAATTAAATAATTATGAAAATGATTTAATTGTGAGGATGAGAGGAATTAAGATTTTAATTAAATAATTGGGAATTTTTTAATCAAGTGGGGAATTAGTATGAAAATGATGAATTAATCAAATAACCTTAATTATTCAATTAATAGAGGAATGAAGTGAATTTAACTAAATAATTGGACATTATTTAATTAAATGGAGGAATTAGGTGATAGTGAGGAAAATGGTGTATGTGAAATTGAGATGTGTGATATATTCAAGAATTTTTAGGTGTCTACATGTTGACCCTCTTTGAAGCAATGTGCCCACTACATTGTTTCAAAGACTTGATGATGCTCAATTTTTTTTTAAACATTCACCTAATGCCCCATTGTGCCCTAGTGGACAAAGGATGATGGTAGGTTGTGTTAACAGGTGCAGGACAACTGAGAGGGGGGGGGGAATCAGTTGTCACAAAATTAAAAACTTAGAATTACAACACTCATCAATTCCACAACCACACTATTATGTTATTAACCATGAACATGAGATACATAAAGAATAAAGTAAATTAACACACTAAACACCAGATTTTATGTGGAAAACCCAAGGAGGGAAAAACCACGGTGAGGATTAACTCACAATATTAAGTAGTTTCAAAATTGAATATATAAGGCTCACTGCCTTGAATAGGACTCACTATTCGGATACAAAAGCTCACTACTTACAAGGGAGGCTCACTACCTACAAAAAGATTCACAAAAAAAAATTGGGCTTCACAGCCAAAATGAAATAAGAAAAGTGCACCTAACAAGTGTTGATGCAGTTCTGGTGATGCTCAATAGACTGACTTGACACACTTCATCATTTTCTCTCTTCTTCACTTTCACATTTTCTATTGCTTCATCGAAACACATAAATACTTCTTTCAAAGACTGTTCAACACACACACACACACATACTTGATTTATCTGCAAGCATCAATTAGGTTGGCCTAATTAGATGTATTTCTTTGCTTACCAAAAATACCAACTTGTCAGCTTCAAGCATTCAAAAAATCTTCCCAAACAGAATCTCAAATGTCCAACATGCTTCATCATGTCGGAATGAACCTAAGATAGGTCATACATATATCCACATAACAAAATTAATTCACCATATCACAACTAATCCAAGAGGTTGGCCAAAAATAGACTTAATTGCAAAAAGAAATTAACAGAATAATGCTAATACGCCATATGAGCACTGGAGTACAAGAAATTTTGAACATATATTCCTTCAACAACCATAAACAGTTTCCCAAAACGGAAAGCATCAACTACCAACTGTGGAGGATTGTGGACTATAATACCAGAGGATGCATCTTGAAAACTTGTTCAGATACTGGACCAAAATACCAGATCAAGCACTGACTTAGACTTGCAAACACAACATGGTGACATCAATGACAACACAAAACTGTAGAGATGATCATTCTTCTTCATTCTTCCAACAATATCCCCCTTCATCATTGATGGAAACATGTGCTAGAGTTTCCAAAGAAACTTTCCTCTAATCTCTCCCAACTTTCCAAATCTCTCCCCCTTTCAATTGAAAAGGGTGACCAAAAAGATGTAAACATGGTGACATCAAAATTGCAAAAAAAATTCCAATTCTTCCAAAAACTTCCAGCCATTCAAAAACATTCAACAATTCAACTTTTCTTTATCTTTTCCATATTCCATTTTTCTCTTTCTTTTCATCTTGCCCAAACAAACAAAATAGTCAAAATTGAACATTCAGAATTCAAGTAAAAATGACATTCTTCACCTCAAACACCTTCTTGTATCTTTCTTTGATAATCGGATATAACTTCTTCTAGTTAAATGTAGTTGAATCCATTCTTGTGCAGATGCTTTCTAATAGAGCCAACAGTGTAAAAGAAGATGACCAATATGAGTACTGTCTTTCATAATCTTCTGCATCAGTAAGTATTCTGAAAAGATGGTCTAACCAAACCTCAGCAATCTCCTTAAGGAGCTAGAAGGTTTTCACCACATCATCTCTTTGTCTCTGTACAACAATCAGTTTAGCTTGAAATTCACTAATTCTCATCCTTTGTTTCCCTTCTTTGTCTTCAAAGATATCAAATTTCTTTCCAATGTTGTTTACCTTAGATTCAATTGCTTCAATCCTACTTCTGAAATTGTCTACCGCAGCAGGCCACCAGAGACAATATTTGTAGATATCTGATATTTCTTTAATACATTTCTTCGTTTCCATGATAAGTTCAGATAATCTATGCTTTGCTTTAGTACATCTCTTTTCAACCAAGGCTTCCAATATGCATCCTTCTAAACCTTCAAGCAACATTCTTTCTTCAACAATCTCAGCTAAATTTTCTAGTAAGGAGTCAGAAACAGTTGATACATCAATACCTTTTCCAAGTAGATACTCTACTAGAGCGTCATCAATTTTGAGTCTCTCAACTGGAGAAGTTGCATTCCATATCTCACCAATCTTCTTCATCTTTCCTTTAACCAACATAGACTAGATGTCATCTGGATCAGAGGATTCAGACCTAGGTAGAGATTCTTTTTCCTTCTCAATGATGTCCTCAGTTATAGATTTTCTTTTCTTCGATTCCGAAGGGGAATCACTAATGACAACTTCCAATTTTCTCTTACCGGAGGATGAACCTACTTCAAACTGACTCGGTGTTGACATGTCAGAGCATAGATTTGTTCTTAAGGATGTGAAATGCGATTTGCACACACTTACATTATTTTCCAATGATTCTAGGTATTTGTAGACTTGTTTTCCAATAGGAATACTAGATTCAAACACAATATTTTCTCTTCTTGGTAGGGAGTTCAAGAAGTAAAAAACCAAGCACACAAGAAAAGATCCAAACCAAAAGGGATAACCCTCAACCTCCGACATTCAGGCATTCTCAACCAAGTTTTCAAGTAATAGGCCACACAAATCAAACTGCCTGTTTTCCTTAACCATCATATGTGCAATATAAACAACAATAGCTGATGTCAAGCCTTCACGATTTCTAAAATATATTTTATAGGAAATGCCATATGTGACATACCTTACAGGTGAATCAGCAAGAGTTTTTATCAATAGAGCTCGAGGGTCTTTTTTAATGCCAATAAGTTCCTCCCATCTTTGTATTTCACGGTTTTCTTTCTAGGTAGATCCCCAATACTGGATAAGCCAGTAATCACTTTGATCACTTTCTTTGTGATTAGGTAGGGTTTTTCCAATATAATGCTGCCATTTTTGAAATGATTCAACAAGAACAAAATAAACTCTTTATCAACAAACCAAGGAAATTCTCCCCATAAGTCCATACCTAGGGTTTTTATGCTCTGTAATTCATTTTCCTTCAACCCTAGTTCCATTTCTTTTATTTTTATATGATCAAATTATTAGAATTCTATTCCTTTCATCTTCAGTGTAATGTCGTCACTCGATCTTCTGTCCATTTTCGTGCTTAACTTCCTTGAATTCGTTGATGTTTAGATAATATTTCTTCTATTCCTTCACAGACTGAATGATAATTCCTGTGTATTCATAATAGTTTATTCAAATTTCTTTAGAAATGTTGCTTTAGATCACTTCAAGATCGCTCCATGACACTTTTCAAACTCTTCAAATGCTCAACTAGTCAAGAAGGCTCGCAAATTTTATCTTATACACCATCACTTTTCCCTAAAACACATTAAATGCAGCAAACATCAAAAAGTTGCTAAAAACATTCTTCTCAACACAAAAAAACCCTGATTTGGTCCGTAAATTATCATGTCAACATGTTTTCTTCTAGTTCCTTTTCCAAAACCTCTAATTATTCATTCTTCACATTTCATCCTCATGGTAGCCTTTGACACACCATCCATCCAGGGGGCTTTTATAATTTTTCTGATAATGCTCCCCCTAAGACCATGCTAGGTCTAATTTTTGAATAAATCATTTGTACCAGATGAGGGCACAAACACATCCGTAGTTTTAGGTTCTTCCTCTTTCTTCTTCCATATCTTATTCATCTCTTGTTTCATTTCTTCTTTGTTAATCTTCTTTACCGAATCATTCTTCTCTATCGAAGCAGATTGCTTTCCCTTCTTACTTCTGCAAACCTTTGATATATGTCTAGGTTTGTTACAGTTATAGAAGACAACACTTTTTTTGTTAGTCTGACCTCCATTACTTCTCGATCTACATTGATTTGCATTGTGTCCAAATTTTTTATAGGTATATCATTAGCCATTAAAGGGTTGATTCATTCTACCTCCATTAAACCTGTTCATCATCACCCAATTGATCATTCTCACCTGAGATCTACATTCAGTAGCTTTATGTCCAACCTTCTTGCATGAAAAACATTGTACAGAGAAAGAACTAGGAAAATGATTCATCATGCTCCTGCATTCTATTGAATTGTGACCATACTTATTACAGGAAAAACAAATACCATTGAAAGAGGGATACCTTTGTGCATTAGGTTGTCTCATAGGCGGTCTCCTTGCAAAATTTCCTTTCTGCTTCCCTTTTTCCTAAGTCATTTGATTGTCCTTAGAACTTTCACTTGCATCATTTCCCAAGCCAGCTTTGACTTTACTACCTCCTATTCAAGTTTAGAGAATTCATCAGATTTATTATGTACCATTGTATTCATAAATTCTTCAATTCTCTTCTTTTCTTCTACAAGCACTTTCAATCCAATTATCTCTTATTTCAGCTACTCACTCACTTCTTTGTGTCTTTCCTTGAATTTCTTTAATTGTTCTTTCAACTTCTGGACACATTCATTTGCTTCATCAAGATTCTCTTTTAGATCTCTGTTCTCATTTTCTACTTTGTCAAGATCCTCAAGTGCAGTCTGAAGTTCTTCTTTATCATCCATTTGATCAACTTTTAGGATCTACCTCAAGCGGTTAAGCTCTACACCAAGGACCCAAATCTCTAATACCAATTGTTAACAAGTGTAGGACAACTGAGAGGGGGGGAATTAGTTGTCACAAAATTCAAAACTTAGAATTTCAATACTCATCAATTCCACAACCACACTATTTTTTTATTAAGCATGAGCATGAGATATAGAAAACAAAAAGTAAATTAACACACTGAACACTAGATTTTACGTGGAAAACCCAAGGAGGGAAAAACCACAGTGAGGATTAACTCAAAATATAAAGTAGTTTCAAAATTGAATATATAAGGCTTACTGTCCAGATACAAAAGCTCACTGCTTACAAGGGAGGCTCACTACCTACAAAAATATTCACAAAACAAAATTGGGCTTCATAGCCAAAATGAACTAAGAAAAGTGTACCTAACAAGTGTTGATGCAGTTCTGGTGATGCTCAATAGACTGACTTGACACACTTCATCATTTTCTCTCTTCTTCACTTTCACATTTTCTATTGCTTCATCAAAACACATAGATACTTCTTTCAAAGATTGTTCAACACACACACACACACAAATATATATATATATACATGATCTATCCACAAGCATCAATTAGGTCAACCTAATTAGATGCATTTCTTTGCTTACCAAAAATACAAACATGTTGGCTTCAAGCATTCACAAAATATTCCCAAACACAAACTCAAACGTACAATAGGCTTCATCATGTCATCATGAACCTAAGATAGGTCACACATATATTTGCATAACAAAATTAATTCACCATATCACAACTAATCCAAGAGGTCAGCCAAAAATAGACTTCATTGCAAAAAGAAATTAATAGAATAATGCCAATGCACCATACAAGCACCGAAGCACAAGAAATTTTGAACATACATGCCTTCAACAACCATAAACAGTTTCCCAAAACCACAAGCATCAACTACCAACTGCAGAGGATTGTGGACTAGAATACTAGAGGATGCAACTTGAAAACTGGTTCAGATACCAGACCAAAATACCGGATCAAGCATTGACTTAGACTTGCAAAAAAAACATGGTGACATCAATGACAACACAAAATTGTAGAGATGATCATTTTTCTTCATTCTTCCAACAGGTTTCCCCCTCGAGAGATCGACTGAAAAAATTAATTTTTGGGTCGAGAGCATGGCATGATGATCAGACTATTTCTGCTAAAAGGAGGATGAAAAATGAAGTCCTAGGAATCCCAGGAACTGATTAGGATGCATAGCCAATGTTGAAATTTGAGTTGCAGGGAAAAACCCTAGGGTTTTCTAGGTATACATATGAATTTGGGTTGAAAATATCCTCATTTGCACACTTTTCTTTGAGATATTTGAGAGTTCCTTGAGATTTTCGCTTTAGTCCACCGTGCAAAGACCTTGACACTATGGCACACATAGTTCAGGCCCCAAATCGTGCAAATTGAGTCTGTCAATTTTAGAGGCCAACTAAAACAAGTGCCCCGGTATGTACAAAGTTAATTTTTGCTTGCACATATTTCTAGATAGTTAAATGCAAGTTAGAACTTAGGTAAACAAAGGCATCACACTTTCTATGACACTTTTGTAACCCAATGGTAGGATTTCCTAACCCGATGTGACACCTTTGACAAAAGCTTCATGTTATGGAAAAGGTGTCAGGATTTCAAAATTTCATAGCATCTTTGTTAATTTGACCCACTTCTGACTATGCATGTGTGAAACATTTACAAAAGTGACTCGCTTTTGACTATGCATGTGCGATGCATTTGTAAAAATTGCTTGCTCTTATTTCTACTTTTGTTCTATGGAAACTATGATGCCTATGTCAAAACACGATGCCTTTGTAAAAGGGAAACACCTTTGCTTGGCATTACGTAGTGCCTTTGTTAAAAAAGGCTTGCTTTTGTTCTTTAGGCTACCTAGAATTAAAATTTTCCCCAAATTTTGAGAAAACTAGCATCATGAGCGTTATGCTTATAGGATATCTTAGACCCTATCCTTTCCTGAGAGCAGAGGCCATAAGTGCTTGAGCAGATTAGTAAATTTTTAGTGATGGAGATCAAGTTCCTACATGCAATTAGATTGTACTATGCATTATACATGCGAGAGATTTAGGAACATCTAGCCCTAATTACTACTTTGGTAGAGTGTTGTCATTCAAAGACATCATCCTTCCACCTTCTAATTAGAGAGGCGACCAAATCACCTTTGAGGATGTCTAGTGGATTCTCAAGGTTTCTAGTCATGGTGAGCGTGTTGTATATGATGTATATCGAGAATTTGAGGCAATGGAGCAAGTCCTAATAGACAAAGAGATTGAGCTCAAGGGTGGATAGATTGACCTCAGGGACTACCTTGGCATAGTCAATGATGTTACCATCATGATTGTTGGACTCATTTGTGGACCACTCCTACCAAATTGACAATCTCAGTGATTCGGTCTTGGATGAGGGGGTCCTTGAGAGGATCCTAGAGGATGGATGCATTTTTTCTTAGAGGCCATCATTCTTGCACACTTAAGCCATGATATGCATCAAGTGGTACACAAGGGTGCGACCAGTATATCATTGGGTTCTACACTACTACATGTTGGTATAAATAAAGTCTTGTACCTAGTTCATTCATTACTACATAGGGTACTTATTTACATGTTAAGTTTACTTAGGTCCTAGGAAGGAATCTTTCTAGGTGTTAGTTGTCATTATTTTTTATCTTATCTTTTGACTTGTAACACATGTGAACCTAGGTAATGTGATAAGTTGTCGCATGTCATATGATTAAGACACTTGTCATAATCTTATGACATTTGTATCTCACCTTGGCTATATAAACAAGGGGTCTCTACTACATTGTATAACATGGACAATATTGAATCATAATTGATAAGAATACAGTTTATTCTTGCCATATTCATATTCTCTCTCTTGTGCTTTCCATTTGGCCTCAAGATCTTGGTAGGCTATCTCCATAGCCAATTCTAACATGGTATCAAAGCGGGTTGGGTGCCATTGGATAGCCTTTTTCTGAAGAGATGGTAAATCTTAAAAAGTTAAGTATGCTCTTCTCTTGTATCGTATGATGATTTGGAGAATCAGAAAAACTTGATAGAAATACCAGATTTGGGGGGTTCCATTTTTGGCTCTTTATTGTCGGTTCATATCAAAACTTTTTGATGCAAATTTGAGCTCTCCATTTACTTCAAGAGGTTGGAGATAGTTGATTTTTCCTTTTGTTTCGTCCAAATCAAACATATGAGGCCAAATCTATGAGGGCTTGAAGCTGAAGAGTGGTTGTGAGATCCAAAAGGTAGCTACATTTTTGGAGCATTTTGGGTCAAATCTGACCCTACCATCGTGTCCAGAAGGGCCAGAAACCCTAATATCAAATGCCAATTCATCGAATTTGGAGTAGTTGTCTGCCGAGGAAAAAAAAAATTCCTAGAGAGCCATACGAACCCCCAAGTCGTCATAAATGGGTCGATATGCTTTCTAAAAAAAAATTGATTTCGATTGAAAAAATTTCATATTTCAATCATTGTAAAAGTTTTTAGAAAATTTTATTAAAAATTCAAAAGAAATTAAAAAGTTATTAAGTAGCCTACGTAGGTAGGGTATTATAGACGTACCTCCCTACGCAGGTAACATGTATTGGCCTCACTACCTACATTCCACACAACATGTTCTCATTAGACTGCCTTGCAAGCCGTGGTCCCCACAAAAATCAACTGGTTGGATAAATAAAAAACATGAATAATAAAAAATCAACAACCGATAGCAGTTAGAAGATTCTGAAGAATCCACAAATATTTCAATGATGACTGGAAAAAAATATTTCGTTAGAAGATTCTGGTAGGGAGAATATTCTAGTGGGGGAGCACATATTCTTTTGATGAGTTGCAGGCTATCAAATTTAAGCTAGCATTTTTCTGATGTCAACTCTGCATCAACATGACATCAACACTCAATTAAAAAATTTCTACCCCTCTCCATTGTCAGTTTTCATTTTGTAGTTGATTTTCAAAGCCTCATAACTTGCCCCTTTTGACACCTTTTTTCGATCATTTTTTTTTATTTTGGCTAATTTTTCATGCTCTTCCTAGTGGTGCAATTAGTTTTTGGTTTTGGTGTCTGGTTTTTCTAAACATTGTAGATTCTTACAAGTGTTGTTGCTTCGTCCTCATTTTGGGAACTTTAGGAGCTCATATCTTGCTCCTATGGTAATATTTTTGGGTGTAGTTTTTTTCGAAAGTGCATAGTTTTTCATTTAATTTTTAGTGGTATGATCAAATTGATCACATTTTGTACAAAAAAATATACTTGATTATGTGGCCAATTTTCTCATTTGCATGTACTAAGATCAAGACCACTTCATTTTTTTTGGCAAGTGGCATTTGTAAACGCACTAAATATAAAGTGCCACAAATCAGATATTGCTTGGGGGGTTTCATGATTGAGTAATTTGGGGGGGTCATTTTGCAGTGGTTGATTGCATTCTTTTGCTTGGTTTGTGTTCTTGCAATGGGTAAATCTCAAATTGAACTCATAACTCCACATAATTATGATACATGGAGAAAATCGATATGAAACTATCTCATGGGAAAAGGTCTAATAGGCTATCTAAAGGAAACCATTTCTCAACCTATTGATGCTAAAGAATTGGAAAAATGGGAGATTGATCGTGAGAGAACACTTGGATGCATATGTTCATTAGTCTCATTTGATTTACAATTTCATATTGAATCATGCAAAACACCTAAAGAGGCTTGGGAGACTTTTGAAAAATTGTATGGTAAAATAGATAAGATTAGGGGATATCAGATTGATAATGATTTGATGAATCTTGATCCAAAATGTTTTGACCACATCCAAGAATACATCTCCAAAGTTAAGCAACTAAGAACACAGTTGAAAGAATGTAACATTGATAAAGAGAATTTACAGTTGATTCTGAATGTGTTATCCAAGCTTGGTCCTGAGTATTTGGTGTTTTTTTCTGGCTTTCATACCCATCGAATTTCTATGGGAGCATCATATGTTGATCCTAAGTTTGATGACTTTGAAAATATCCTAATTCAAGAGGAAGCTAATTTAATGAGCATGGGTCTAATAAAGTCTTCCAAGTCATAAACATTGTTGGATAGTGAGTCTAAGGTACAAAAAGAATCAAGGAATATTGATAAGAAGCAAAATAAGAAAAAGAACAAGCCACATAAAGAATCAGAATTCACTCACTCCAGAGGAGAATCTAAGAATGAGAGGCCTACTTGTGCATATTGTAAGAAGGATGGACATGAAGAACACTATTGTTATAAGAAGGATATTGATGAGTTGAAACATCTTCTCAAAAGGAATCACATTGATTTTCCTTCAAAAATGTCTGAATCACTTCCTTCTTCTTCAAAATAGTCTAAAAAGGAAAAAGGTCAAGCTTCTTCATCAAAATATGAAGGGCATGCTCTTTGTGCTCTTTCTGATCATGGATTAGGGAGATGGATTCTATATTTAGGAGTATCTCATCATATGGCATCTTTGTAGTCTATATTTTCTTCTTTTCAGTCTTGTACTGTCTCCTATTTTGATGGGAAAGAATAAATATGTGAGTATAATTGGTAAGGGGTCTATTAGTTTTGGGGACAAAAATTTCTAGGATGTTTTGTGTGTTCCTCATTTGACGAACAATATTCTTTCCATATATCAGATTACACAAGGTGGATATGGGAGAACTATGGAGTTCACACCTAATTCAGTTATCATTGATAAATTGGACAGTAGAGAGATCATTGCTATTGGGGTGGTTGATCATTCATCTTAGTTGTATACCTTTGCAAATTTTTCTTCTAATGGTGAGATTGTTCCTTTAGTTGTTAATCACACTTTTAGTATGAACCATGATTTAGAGGAGACATTTGGCTTCTTGAACTTGGGAGTTCTCACATCAAATCTAGTTCTTGAGTCATGCATTTCATCTCCTCCATCTACTTTTACAGTTGATGATGCTTGTGTTGCTACAGATATGGCTTCTTCTGATTTAGTGTAGCAAGATCCTCATTGTCTTTCAAATTTGGCTACTTTGGATGGATTCTTGACAAGTATTTTAGACTTGTTTATGGAGTCTCATATTGTAGGTTTGGGAGACATCATTGATGAAATTCATCTTCTCTTTGATGGAGATCTTGTTGAACAGTCTGGATAACTAAGAGGGGGGGTGAATCAATTATCATAAAATAATTTTCTTATCTTTAATTAGTCTGGAGAAAACTTAAATCAATTAGATAACCATCTAACAAAAATGAACATGAAAGCACATAACAACACCATGTACAATGAATTCCAAAATTTACGTGGAAACCCAAGAAAGAGAAAACCATGGAGAATGCTAATTCTCAATTATAAAACATCGGTTAAGGTGATTATTACAAAAGGCTCGCTACAGGTAAGGCTCACTGTCAGTGGGCTCACTACCCAATTAATACAACTAATCACAAAATAGTCTTACTGACAAAAGTAAACTGATGAAATTGCATCTATATATGCATAATTCAGTTCTGATTAAGAGCACAATATCTATCTGCAACAGATCTGATCAAGAAACTTTTGCACAACTTCTTCGCACAAAATCTACAAAATAGATTTACTTCATCCTTCACACCCTCTTATCTACTCGCACACATCATACTCCACTCTTCTCATTTCATTGGACAAAAAAAATTTACTTATAGCATTCCATGTCTTCATAATCTTCCAAGTTGGCCAAATACAATTTGAATTATATCACCACAAAACATGTTGACGTGAAGAACAACCTTGAGATATTCAGTAAGGCCTTACAGGCTAGCACCAAACCCAGAAGATAGGTCGCATAAAATATCTTCTTATCACATTACCAAGGGACCCATAATTAGGTCATACATAAGATAGGTTCATTACATAACATAATTATCAGAAGATAGAAACTTTTGAATTACATGAAATATATTCCGGAGCCGATAGGAGTGCCACAACTAAGACCAAATCTCGATTATCATCAATTACAGTATCAACTGAAGAGACATACCAAAACTCGCAACATGCTACATGAATGTCCATATAGAAAGGTTACCTAGAGTAAGCTTTGAGCACAACATCCAACATCAAAATATTATTCTTCATTATTCTGCATTGACTGACTTCCACGAATGTCCCAAAAAAAGTACTACCATATCCGAATCAAAGATAACATCCATACTACATAACATCATAGTACAAGATAGGATAGATAATTTCTTTGTATCATCCAGAGCACAACCTTCAAGATCTAAGATTTTACATCAATGAAAACAATGCTAAATCATCTCAACAACTTCTCAATAGATCCTTCTTTAGTTGTTGTGAAGGAACACCTTTATCCTCTTGTTCAATCTCTACATGATCATTCTTTGCAGTTTGACATGACTATGGATACTTTTGGACAACATTTGGAGGAGGCTTCTTTGTCTTTAGAGGGGATATCATTGTCTTTGGATCATGTTCTACATTCATCTCTCTTATGGGGGGGTGTTTTTCCTCACATGGGGTTTTGGCCTTCTCATGCATCATTGAGAGCATTTATTTTTTGTATTTCATCTCTTTTGGAGAGGAGTTTTATCCCACTAGGTTTTCTCATTTTCTCCATTTGTGAGAGATTTATTTTGCATTATACATGGGTACCTAACATGGCCTCATAGTTAGGACCCATTCTTCCATCTTTGTGTAATTGCATAATAATCTACTACTCCCTAAGTTGCACTTAAGGGGTGGTGTTGATGTAAATAAAGTCTTGTACCTAGTTAATTCATTACTAGGGGACTTATTTACATGTTAAGTTTACTTAGGTCCTATCATTAGTTGTTATCTTATCTTTTGAATTGTAACACATGTGAACCTAGGTAAGTGTGATAAGTTGTCTCATGTCATATGATTAAGACACTTGTCATAATCTTATGACATCTTGTATCTCACCTTGGCTATGTAACCAAAGGGTCTCTACTACATTGTATAACATCCAATATTGAATCTTAATTGAGAAGATTATAGCTTGTTCTTGTCATATTCATATTATCTCTCTTGTGCTTTCCATTTGGCATCAAGATCTTGGAAGGCTATCTCCATAGCCAATTCTAACACTACACATATGGGCTTGGGAGCACATTGCAATGTTTCAACTGGTTGGAGAGTTACGACGAGATGTCGATTATCCCATGGTCTATAGATATGAGGTCATGTTGACTCACCATCACATGGGTGAGTTATCCCACTAGAGGCATGCCATTGACGATGTGATACAATTTACTTGGAGGTCGTGGCTCTAGATAGAGTCTTGGGAAGATGACATAGAGCATCATACATATTATAGGTAGACTCGATGGCTAATATGTCATACACCACATACTCAATAGGGTAAGTGCATGGATCTGTGACTTAATTTTGGCTCTTAAGATGCCACTTTTTTTTCTTAAATCAGAAAAATCTAATTTGCACGAGAAAATCAAGGTAGTTATGCTTAAAATTTCAAGATGCAACAAGAACAAGAGTTGAAGTGCTTCGAGTCTAGTTTCTAAGCTATTGATTCTTTTTGAAATTAATGAAGATTAAGGGTCTAAAAAGGGGGGGAAATAGGTCCTATTTTTATAAAAAAAATAGCATAGCACCTGAGAGCTCCCCCCTTTTTGATTAACTTTTTTTTAGAATTTTAAAAATATGAACAGTCAAAAATTAGCTAACACCATGTAGTTTATCCTCGTTCTTTTGGATAATTTTTTAATTAATATATAATATTTTATGAATTTTTAAAGTGGACACATCTTGAAAAGCTGAAATTTGAGCATGTTCCCCCCTAATTTTTTTGAAAACTAAACGAAAATTGAATTTTTTTCATCATGTGTAGGATGGAGTCTAGTTTAAAAAAAATTAATTTGTTTCACATTTCGATGAACGAGTAAAGATCTATCCTAAAACTAGCACATGTTGGTTTTTGACCAAAAACAAAGGCATTTACAAAAGAAGTTATGGATCAAAACCTTAACTGAATCAAAATGAAAAAATAATTATATATTTAAATAGCTAAGATAAAGGTTAACTCCATCACGGTTTTTTATAAACTTGAATTGAAAGATGTGCAAACGTGATAGTGAGCATAGACAAAAATATGAGGAAATTTGAAAAATCTTGTCAATTCACTCATCCAAAGCAGGTCATTTGGAGAGCGCCAAATTTTGCGTGCACCAAATGTGATGTTTCATTTGGTGAGTGCCAAATTTGGCACTTGCCAAATGACCTTCTTTGAACAAAATCTAACTTTCCCCTCTCTTTGGTCGACCACTTTGATAATGCTAAGAGTGTGCAGTTTATGATTGTAGATGGATAGTTGATGTTTTACCTGTCATACGCTCTTTTCCTCCTTACCCTAACTAGATAACTCTTTATCCCTCTAAAATCTCTCTCTTAGGCTTCCCTCCCTCCCTCTCTCATTCCCTCCATCTCTCTCAAGTATTTCCCTCCCACCACCTCTCCATCTCTCTCTTAGGTCCCTCTCTCTCATGCCCTTTATCTCTCTCCCACTCTCTCTCCCTCTCCCTCTCTCTTAGGTCTCTCCCTCCCACCCCCTCTCCCTCCCTCTCTCTCTCAATTCTCTCCCTCCTACCTCAGGTCTCCCTCTCATAGGTCTCTCTCTGTCTCTCTCTCTCACTCACTCCCTCTATCTCTCTCCTCTCTCTCCCCCCCTCCATTCCCCCTCTCCACCCCTCCATCCTCCACCTCCCGTCCTCTCCATCCCTCCCTCTCTTTGTCCTCCCTCCCTCCATTTCCACCTCCCTCCCTCTCTCAGTTTCCTCCCTCCACCCCTCCCTCCCTCTCCTTTATGCCTCCTCCTCCTTCCATTCCATATCTCCCTCCACCTCTTTCCTCCCTCTTTCCCTCAGATCCTCTCCATCCCTCCCTCTCCACTGTCCTTCCACTCCCTCTCTCTCCATTCCTCCTCCCCCCCCTCCCTCTTCCAGGTGTCCTCACTCCACCTCCTCTTTGGGTGTCCTCCTATCTCTCCCCTCTCCACCCCCTCTCTCTTCCATTGTCCACCCCCTCTCTCTCTCCATCTCCCCTCTCCATTATCCTCCCTCCACCCCCTCCATCCTCCCTCTCCTCTTCCATTATCTCCCTCCCTCTCTCTCTCTCTCATTATCTCCCTCTCTCTCTCTCTTCTCTCTCTCTCTCTTCCTTTCCTCTTGAGAACTCCCTCTCCACCCCCCTCCCTCTCTCTCTCTGTTATCCTCCCCCACCCCCCCTCCCTCTCTCTAGGTATCTTTTTCTCTCAGGGTTGAGAGTTGGGGGTGAATGTGGTTTGGGGTTAAGGGTAAAGGGTGGGAACAGGGTTGAGGTTTTAGGGTTTAAGGGTTGAGGGTAGAGGGTAGAGCGTAGAGGGTTGAGGTTAGAGAGAGAGGGTTGAGGGTTTAGGGTTTAGGGTTTAGGGTTAAGGGTAGAGGGTAGATGGTTTAAGGGTTTATAGTTTACGATTTACGATTTATGGTTTAAGGATAGATTATTTACAGGTTTAGGGTTTAAGGGTTAAGGGTAGAGGGTTGAGGGTTGAGGGTTTAAGGGTTTAAGGGTTTAGGGTTTAGTGTTTAGGGTTCAAGGGTTGAGGGATTAAGGGTGAGGGTTGAGGGATTAGGGTAGAGAGTTTAAGGTTGGGTTTGAGGCTAAGGTAAGGTAGAGGTTTAAGTTCAAGGTTAAAGTTAAAGATGAAAGTTGGGGATGAAAGGTAGAAAGGTTGAAAGTTGAGATGGGATGCGAGGAAAGGGTTGAGGTAGAAGAGGTTTAAAGGTTAAGGGTTAAAGGTAGAGGCTAGAATGAGGTTGATGGTTGTGAAGGTCTTTAAGGGTAGAGGTAGAAGAAGTGAAGGTAGAGGTTGAGGTTGAGGTTGAGGTAAAGGTTTAAGGTTTAAAGGTTGAGGTTGAGGTAAAGGGATTTAGATTAAGGTTTAAAGGTTTAAAGGTTGAGGTAGAGGTGTGGGCTGAGTAGAAGATGGGGACTGGGGTTGAGGTTGGTTCGGGTTAATGGTTAAGAGGTTCCAGATTGAGGTTGATGGTTTAGGGTTCTAGGGTTGAGGAGTTTAGGGGTTTTAGGGTTTTAGGGTTGAGGTTGAGGGTTGAAGGTTTAAGGGTTGAGGGTATGGGGTTGAGGGATTGGGGTAGAGATTTTTTATTTGGGTTTGGGATTTGGGGTTAAGTAGAGGGTTTAGGGTTTAGGATTTATGGTTTACGGTTTAAGGGTAGAGGGTTTAAGGGTTTAGGGTTTAGGGTTTAAGGATTTAGGGTAGAGGGTAGAGGGTTGAGGGTTGAGGGTTTTTGGGTTTAAGGTTTGAGGGTTGAGGGTAGAGGGTAGAGGGTAAAGGGTAGATGGTAGAGGGTTGAGGGATTAAGGGTTGATCATATGGCCTGTAGCTCAAAGGCTTTCATTGGTTTCTCATTCCCACTCCCTTAATCCCTCAAAACCTATATTCTTATCAAAACATAACCAATCATTATTCTCTTACATAAGAGAATATTAGTAGGTGTAGAACCCTATGTTGAAAACTATATGATATTATCATCAAGATACCAAATGTGGCACAATATCCTTGATAGGAATTGTAAAGGGTTTTTACATTGTGTGAGAACACATTAGGAAGAGTTAGTGGGATTGTGTAAGAAGTTAGTGGATTTGTGTAAGAGGCTAGGTGAGATTCACACATGTGTGAGAAGAGAGTAGGATGGGTAGGCTAGGACACTTGTCATGTATGTTGACAAGTTTCAAGGAGGTGGAGATAATTAAAAATTAGGAAAGAATGTTAATGAGGGTTAGGCTATGGATTGAATCAATTAATCATAGACTAATTAATTTAATAGGGATGGGTTAAGTTAACAAACTATGGGTTCATTAGCTTGGCTAGGGTTAAAAGTTGGATAATGGGCTAATGGTGATTAGGATGGAATTAAATTATGAGAAGATGGTAATGAAGGCTAATTAACCTAAATTAATTAATTAAGTATTAATTTATTAAGTTGGAAGGTTTAGGGGCTAAGATTAGATTTAATTAAATAAATATAAATTTATTTAATTAAAGGTGGTGGATAAAGCTAGCAAGAAAATAATTAAATAAATAATACATATTTATTTAATTAATTATTAGGATAAGGGAAAAGGTTAAATTAATTAAATAAATAATAAATATTTATTTAATTGAATACTAGGATCGGTAAAGTGTGGTTACGTCACATTTTAGGTGTTTACACATATATATACATGCATATACACATACACATACACACACATACACATACACATAAATGCACACACATATCTTATAAAATCAAGTTATATTTTTTTTAGGTCATATTCAATTGTATTCAATCAAGTTCTTTGAACCTTTGTAGGAGACGTGGCTTACCAATTTTGATTTCTTGTTCATGTTGCTCTCCAAATTTTTGGGAAGAAAGTTAAATTATTGAGTGGAGAGCGTTTGTGGCTTTACAATTTCATTCGTGTGAGGCATCTTTGAGAGTTAAATGGCTAAAGTTAAATCAATTAATTGTAAGCAATAGAGAGAAATCCATTGACACCTACTAAATGATGAATTTATGCCACATCAAAGAAATCATATTATTGAATGTATGTCAATTTTAATGTTCCCAAATTGAATTCGAATTCATTTTACAAGTAATGCCCGGGAGTCTAGAGAAATTTTGTGCAGGATATGTTCAAGAGGGTTTCGGATAAAACTCTACACCATCAAGTCCTTCAAGAGAATTTCTGTGTAGGACATTCTCAATAGGGTTTCAGTTCAAACTCTGCACCATCAAATCAACTTTTAAAGTATTTTTTCCAATTTATTTTTGTGTGTGTATATATATACATAAGAAATTCCCAATTGAAAAAAAAAAAATTCATTACTAGTTCATGGTTGAAACAAAAGATCTTTAGAGATTCTCTTAAGTATATCTGATTCAATACATCAGAGTTAGGTTGAGTTACCAAGCTAGATAAACTTACATCGACCCAAATTTCCACTTTGGTTGGTCTTAGATAGATTGCTAGAACATGGAGAAGAATGAATGTTACAATTTGATACTGGTGCAAGATCTTGATATTAAAACACTTACCATGTGTGATTCTAAAATATTCCTTCCAGTTGAAAAAGGGTTTTCTTTGAAATCTAAAAATTTGTTTTACATATATATCTTCTATTATCATAGATCTGTGCACAAATGGAATGCATATCATCATCCATTACCCAAAACAGTTTTCTTCACAGGTGCATAGTTGACAACAACTTTTGGTCCATTACAAAGAAAATGAAAATCAAAACCTCTCCAGCATGTGTCAATGCCATTTTCAAAAAAGGTCAATAAGTTTGTGATTCAAGGGTTTGATAATCAATACAAAACCGACTACAATTTCTAATAAAAAGATAGTACCAGGGTGATCCCACAAAGCTGGTTTACAAGTTTTGGGAGATTCTGATTTTTGCTGAAATCACATAATTTTAGAAAATATAATGATTTAAGCCTTAAAAAGTTTCATTTAAAGCATTCCAATTGAAGAGGGTTTGATCTAAGGAAAACTACCTTAGATCAAACCCCCTTGGATAGAACCCCGCTAGTTTTAAACCATACCTATAACGGAGTCTCCTTTACACCTATCAAAATGCTGATAAAAAACCACTTTTGATTTACCTTTTGGGGGATCAAATGAATTCTTTTTTTTTAAAAGTATGTATTCCTTATTATAAGCTTCCCAAAAAGTATAATTTTAAATAAATTTAATTTAATTATTATACTTATTTTTTATTTCTTGTGAATGTAGATTTTTCACCGAAAAATCAAGTTCTTTGTTCTACACATGTGGAAAAATAGTAGATTATCAAAAAAAAATTGAAAAATCTGAGTGCACCAGATATTGAAGTCCTTGATCCAACAAAAAAAATATTGAATTTTGATACATACAAAAAAAGTTACGTGTTATACGGTTCGCCTATGTTTGAATTGTAATTGGTTTGACATTGAAACTTGATTAAAGAAAAAATATACAAAAAAAAACTATCTAACCAAGTGGAAGCACTAGATGTTAGAGTTAAAAATCTAAATTTGAAAGAATTAGAATTTTATCCTTGATGGAAAAAAAGTTATGTGTTATATGGTGAGCGTCACTCCTTAAAAATGTTTTATGAAAAAAACTAGTTTTGAAGGGAGATGGAAAAAGAGGTGCAATATGATTCCAAAAATTTTGAAAAAAATATATTTAGAATCTACAGACACAATTTCATGAAACTCTAGTTTGCATCATTTTCAAATTCCTCACGGTTTAGCCGCTATAGGTGCCCGAAAGTGAAGATTTAGTTAGAAAAAAATATTTTAGTGTCCAATTTGGCCAGAAATTGTAAACCACTATTGCGGGATCACCCACCACTAAAATCTGAAATTTTTACATCAGTAAAAATTGAAGGTAGGAACAATCATCAGAAATAGTTTGAAAGATAAAATTTCTACAATTCATGTTCCATGCTTTTTTCTTCTTGTTTTCCCTCCTAGTACAAGGTAGCCCATAAACCACCTAATAAAGGTATAAGACCTCTTTAGCTTGTTTGGATTGTTTTTTTCCTTTTTAGTAGCATCTATTTCTTTTGCAACAGAGTTTGCAAAAGTTGTAGGATTCAGTGATTTTTTTTTGGCACAGAGCATTGCTCATTTGTGAGATAGTCCAAGCTTTAGAGATCATATGGCCCGCAACTCAAAAAATTTCATTGGTTTCTCTCCCACTCCCTCTCTCAAGTCTTCCCCCCACCCTAACTAAATAACTCTCTCTCCCTCTCAAGTCTCTCTCTATCTCAGGTCTCACTCCCTCCCACACTACCTAGACTAATCTGTCTCACTCCAATCCCCTCTCTCACACTCCCTCTCTATTAGGTCTCACGTACCTCCCACCCTACCTAGATAAATCTATTTCACTCCATCCCCCTCTCCCACACTCCCTCTCTATCTCCCCCTTTGGTCTTTTTGTATCTCTCAGGCCTCATCCCTCCCAACCCCTCTCCCGTTGTCAAGTCTTTCCCCCCACCCTAACTGGATAACTCTCTATCCCTCTCAAGTCTCTCTCTCTCAGGTCTCACTCCCTACCACACTACCTAGACTAATCGCGCTCACTCCTATCCCCTCTCTATCTATCTCAAGTCTCACTCCCTTCCTCTCCATATTTGGAAAAAATTTCAAAGCAACACATTTGGTGCTCACCAAATTTGGTGAGCACCAAATTTGGCACTCTCTAAATTTGGTAAGTGAAACAATAAAATAGGGGTTGAACCCATGATCAGGCCCACATGCTTCTGCATTTGTCTAGTTCAACACTTTATCTGACTTAGAAATGCCTTTTTTATGCAGTTGACTCCCTGTTGTACTAATCTATGCTTGATCCATCACCTTTTTTCCACCAATTTGCATGCTAGACAATGTAGAAGAAGACATTTTGAAGTTTCTACATCATTTTACATTATCTCAGGTAATATATTCATTTTGGTAATATTGAAATGTTTTTATTTATTATACTTGTTTGCTTTTGACAATATAAACTAAATTCCTTTCATGATTTTATTAATCATAATAATTGGACATAGAATTCAACATTGAATTAGATGGGAGTTACATAAAAAAGTTCAATTTTTTATGAGTTTGAAGAAAAAAAATGAAAAACATGACATAATTTAGATGAATTCATGTTTAAACTTATATAAACGACATCAACTTAACACAAATTTGCTTATGAATTCTATTTGCATTGCTTATAGTAGTCTATTTACAGCATGGCTAGTGGAATTCGCTCTATTTCATTTTAGGTAGATGTTTATATTGAGTTTTTTTGTTTTGTTTTAACAATTTATAGACCATTCATTTGATGATTTTATTAATCTTCATTGTTACACATAGAATTCAACATTAAATTAGATGGATGTTGCATGTAAAAGTTTTAATTTTTAGGAGCTTGAAGATAAAAAATGGAAAACATGACATAATAGATTCAAATTCATTATTAGTGATGGTTGTGGGAAAATTTTTATTTTCAACTAATTTGGAAAACCTAAGAGCTTTCATCAATGTTAATGCAAGTTTCCATTAATTTTTTTTGTGCCATAAAAATTTCACCTTCATCATGTGCTTAGATAAATTCAAGTGACATGACATAGTTGTTAATGCAAGTTTCTATTCATTCATACCATTTACCTTCCTAAGAAATAAAAAAGGGAAAATTTTGTTCAATTGAAAATGCTTATTGTCTTTCTAAGTTACCTCATTGCCAAAGAAATAGTGAATAATTCCAAGATATAGCATCACAAAACCTTCTTTGAATTCATGTTCTTCATGGCTTGGTTGACAATCACAATGTGGTTTTGACAACAATAAGCACAAGATTCTCTAGTTTCCAAAGGTGGCACCAAATTATACCTTGGGTTTGACACTTCTTTTCTCCTAAGCACTTGTCCACACTCCAAATACTCCCCTCAAACCCAAGTCTTAACATTGATCAACACTTACATGAAGCAATTTTTGTACAAATTCCTCAATGTACTAGGTTTTACACAATATAGTTGCAAAAAGAAACAAAATGTCCTCAATAACTCACAAAAAATGATGATTTATCAATCTTCCTTTTGTGAGCACATGCATATAGGCCTACATAAAATTAGTACCAAGTTTCATATATTTTCACCAAATGCATCAAAAGTTATGAGTTTTTTGAAGCTCGCTATAAACCCTAGGTTGGGGATAGTAATGTTTGATAAGATATGAAATGTTTGATAAGTCACATTAGTTATGCAATGTAAAGTAATGCTTTGAGTTTTAAAGATATGCAATGCAATGTAATCAACAATATCAATAAGTTTCATAAAATGCTCGATGTGTTTCATAAAATGCAATGTAATCAGTGGTATGGATATGTTTGAAGAAATGCATTACTTGCTTTTCTTGCAGTATGGAGGTAGATGTATGTATGAAAATTTTTGTAGCATAGACATGTTTGATAATTCCAAATAGCTCGCTGACTTCTTTCATAAAATTCTTTGGTGTGTTTCATAAAATGCAATGTAATCAGTGATATCAATATGTTTCATAAAATGCATTACTTACTTTTGTTCTATGTGTATTTTTGAACATGTAGCATTCAACGTCATGCTTAGGAAATGACCAAAGGCTCTAACACCAAAAGAATGTGAAGTTAAAAATTCAAGGAGAAGAGAATAAAAAGTTGTAGCTCATAAAGCAAAGGAATTACAACCCATACAATAAGAAATTCATGTGCAATCTAAAAGAGATGTCCAATTGGCAGGCCAAAGGGAACAAATGAACAAAGTTCATGGAAGGACACAAAAGGATCCTGAAGTTGGGGGCACATCATCAACCATAGGTGAAGTTCAATGCACATCTCCAGTTGAAGACACACCAGCAACAACATGTGGTTTTCCAAGTACATCGGAAATCACATCTCCAATTGAAGACACACCATCAACAACATTGTGTTTTGAAAGTACATCAACAAACACATCTCTATTTGAAGGAACTTCACAAACGACATCTCAAGTTGGAGGTACAACATTTTTTACATGTCAATATCAAGGTATGTCATCAATTGCACCTATGATGGAAGGTATGTGATCTATCCCCGATGTTGTTGACATTCCTAATGTTGACACAAATTTACATTTGAGAAATCCTCCTAGAGTTTTGCATAGAAAACCTAAATTTTTGATTGATATTGATTCCAATGTTTTGAAATGGATGCCTAATAAGATTCCAAAACATTCATGTCAAAGATATGCACAAAGGATATGGAGTAAATATTTTTTGAGAAGCTAAGTGAGGGTGGAAGATGCCAATTATTTGTTGAAATGATGAGGCAACTCAAATTTATGCCCACCATGAAGGCTCTTGGGCTAATAGTTTCGAATGACTTAAGTGAAAATTCCATTATAAAGAACTTGATGAGTGCATACGAGAGAGTGGGTTCTACCTCACACATGAAGGATAGTTGTGCCACACGACGTGTGATGACAACAACACTATTAAGCAATCAAACAAGGAACAAGGTGAACCTTACAAAGACAAGTAAGTCTTTGAAAATAAGTAGACCATCTCTAATGAGAGCCAAAGGAAGGCGTGAAAGAGTGGAGGATCCAAATAGCAATGAGTTATGGGAATTCTTGGGTAGAGTGCCACGGAAAGATGGAAGAATTGCTCAAGCCTTCAGATCTATTATAGTAGATTATTGGAAGGATAACACAAGGACCTCTCCCAATCATAGAGATGTTGTAAGAAGGAGAATTGGTAGTCAAATCCATGAGCCACATCCAAAGCATTATTTGGATACCACTCGAACCCAATTTTTTATTGATTTTGTACGAAAGATTCCTGAAATTAAAATATGTCAAAGGTATTTTGAAATGATAAATCATTTTTATGTCAAAATAAATCACACACGCACTACTTGTTGTTGTGGAGTACATATTGATTTTTCTAACCATTATGATGTTTATCGACGTATATGTGTAGATATGCATACTAACAATTTTTTGCAGGAATGTAACATAAGGCCTCCACCTAAATCCTCAAGGGAATTCTTATCTTCCATTTTATGTGAAAAAGTGGATGGTCAATTTTTTTACAAGAAGTCATGTTTGGATGGCACATGTGATCATTGTGGTGGCATGCAACATTTACCAATTTTCCAACACATGGCTAATATGCACACAATTGGAAACGAAATTGTGGAATTTGGAAAATACAAGACAGTGCCCTACAATCTAAAAGATGGGAAATAAGCAAAGAAATGTGAATTGGTCAGTGATAAGATTCCAGTGTATCTATTTATGGGAATTTTTTGTGATCAGGTGGTCTATGAGTATGCAAGGCATACCCATAGATCTCGATGGTTGGACTCATAGTCCAAGTTATGCAAGGACACATCTCCACTTCATAGCATCATTTTAGTTGTCAACTTCATAGAGAACTACACACTATAGCCACAAAACAAGGTGCAATCACAATACTAAAACCCCACATAGGTTGCTATATTTGTGCATATATCATTCATTCATGCAAATGATAGTACAAAGGATAACAAGAAAGTATTGAGGGAGTATCACTTTTACATAAGTGATGATCGCACACATTCTACGGAGTTTGTGCAAGGTTGCTTTTAGATGTTCTATGTTGATCTAGCTAGCAGGGGCATATCATTCAGTCAACATATCATATGGTCAGATAACTATACATCGCAACTCAAGAACTCCAAAATGTTTTATTGGTTGAGCAGGATGCATAGGATCAGTGGTGTTGAACCCCATATGTGGAACTTCTCAAAGGTTGGGCATAGAAAGGGGGAGCATGATGAAGCAGGTGCATGTATCAAAAGATCCTTAGCACGAGAAGAGTTAAAGTACAAAGACAGTGTAAAGTTGATAGATGCAAGATCAATTTTTGAGTGGTGCAATCATGCACTGGTTCCAAGTAGTGAAGGTAATTATTTAGTTCATATATTTTTTCATTTAGTAGATGATACTAACATTGCAAAATATGAGGATTGTTGTACACTAACAGGATCAAGCAAGCTACACTCTTTTAGAAGATCCAATGTAGGTACATGGACTATCCATACACAGAAGATGGCATGCTTTTGTTCTAAATGTACACTTCAAGCATGGAATGATTGCAAGTCAACAGAGTGGGTTGACAGATGGTTTGTAAGAAGTCTAGTCCCACTTGACACTTATCAAATCCCGATGGCTCTACAAATCACAGAGATGCAATCATCCATTGACTTTGATCATGTATCAGACCTACTAGAACTAGGTAATATATCTTACTTTTAGGTTTTATTTTGATGTTCATTAAATACATTTAACAAGATGAACATATCAATGCAGGGAATGTTTATGCGGTAATTGCAAATGAAGACAATGAAGAGGGTACAAATTATTACCTGTTTCATTGTATCAAGGCCAAAAAGAAATTGGAGGCCCCAGTTATAGATGAAGAAAACATAGAATATCCTACAGTTTCAGTGGTTGTTACTGGAACATGGCTTAGAAGGTACCCAGTTAAGAATGTTGTATTTTGGTTGTTTGAGGACTTCAACATGCATCATAAGATTCTTCACTACTCGAACCTTGTCATCGCAACCAACATTCATTTGATCAAATATAAGGGCAGACCTACGAACAAGAACTTGTGGAAAGTGTGTGAGTCTGACCATGAGGTAATACTTGACACAATAAAGAGTAGAGTAGATCCGGATGGTTCCCTAGATTGATTTGTAAGTATGCACATTGAATTTTTAAAGTCATGTTATTGATCACAACTTTCTTTCAAGTGTTTAAGTTTGATTGTAGAAGGGTTTGCAAAATTGCATTATTGTTAATTTTCAAAATGATAATTATATGCTACTCTCTATTGACTACCTTTAAGTTGGTATTCTCTATTGGTGTTTGATGTCACATGCATTTAGGATTGTCATTGATGCATTTGTGACTGTAGGTTATACTTAAGATTTTCAACTTAAGAAAAGAACAACATCAATTGTTGGTGCAAGTGTTCAATGGTATGAGAAACATCAGTTGTTGGTGCATTTTCTAGTTTTCAATCTTCTCTTTCTTTTCCATTTCATAGATTTCTCAGATTCTTATATGCTACATGTTTTATGTTAATTATGTCAGTGATATATTTGAAATTTATGTGTAGGATCATCTTATTATAAGAGATAGGTTTTTCACTGAAAGTAGAATTTTGAAATACAAAAAAATGGTTATACGGTCATGCATTTGAAACTTGATTAAAGAAAAAATATTCAATAAAAAACTATCTAGGACCAGAGTTATTCTAAATTTGAAAGAATTATAAATCATGGATGCTACTTACTTTTTTAAAAGTTTTCTGAAAAAATGCATGAAGGTGATAATAGATCACGAAACTCTAGTTTGCATCATCTTCAAATTCCTATGGTTTAGCCACTATAGGTGCGTCATGTGGCCTGACATTACCCTTCAGTTATTGGTCTTTTAATGATTTTTATGTGAGTCCATGTTTGAAAAAGTTAGGATTTTGAAGGTTTTTTGTGGACCAAATTCCAATGAGAGTACACAACCACAGAGAGGCTACTACCCATGTGTTTCCAAGGGAGTAGGGGATATACATGTTTTGAAGCATTTTGGAATGCAATTAACTGGGCCACCTGAGGTGGGTTGGAGAAAATAAACTGGGCAGCAACTCCTTTTGTTTCTTCTTGTACAATATATTTCATGATCTGGGCTGCAAATGGGAGGATTATTTCCCTGCATGTATTGCTACAAGTATTGATAAATGGGAGGATTTTCAAGATGTTCTTCCATCACTATTGTAATATTTGTTATTGACTTAGTGTATTTTTTGATATACAAAAATTATGAGAAATTTATACATGCAAATGTGTATATTCCTTAATATTTTCCTCAAGTAAATATGTATATTACATTTAAAGTTAGTTGTAATGGTTTATGGTTTACATTTAAAGTTTTCTTGAAGGAAAAGCATGTGGATTTATGAAAAAATTTGAAACAATGTATTCTATTGTACTTGAAGGCATATTTTCTTGCTCTTCTATAAATCCTAGAACTCCTTCCATCATCATTATTTGACATTAAAACTTGATCAACCCTTCCTCATTTAGTATGCTTCAACTCGAGGCTAAAGTTTGCATTAGAAGGATATGAATTCACCATTCCAATTAATATTTCCTCACTATATATAAGTCTAAACCAATAAAAGGGAATCCATCATTGTCAAGCTTATCTACTCTCAGGTTTTTAGTCACCCTGATAGAGCCCCTCAAAAAATTCTTTTGGTTCCATTTTAAATTTTGCAAATACTTGGTTTGGACCCTCATTTTGAGGCTTAGGATTATGTTCCTTATCATTGTTTTAGGGTTTGTGTTGAAAAAACCTTTCAAAACTGACCTATGAGCCTAAGAAATGCTGGTCGTTCTAATTTTGCATTGACCTTTTTCTCTCGATATCCGGTCATTCAAGTTGCCTTTTATGCCATTGAAATCATTGTGTTCACTGCCCCCCTAAGTTTAGGATTGTCAGTCACCAAGTGCCTTTTCAACGTTCAATTTTTCCTATGCTCGGGCTTGATTTTCATGACTTAAATATTTAGCTTTCATTCTTAAGGGTCAAGTTCCCATGGGCCTAGTATTGGCCCCCTTTTTAAATTAACTTTTGCGGCATGTGTAGAATTAGGGTTTTGTGTTGGTCATTCGATCGTCAAGAGTTGATCACCACTGTTACTCGTGTGCCTGTTTGTTTCTATTCCTTATTATTTTATTCACATGGGTTGTCGAGCGTTAGCCACGTGTCTTGTGCATTGGAAGGCTCACTCTCTTTGGTACAAATAGCTGGCACCATTAGAAGAAGATCAACGGTTGTCATTAGGTAATGTGGCTACATCTTGGCCTTTCCTTGCATGCCCGTGTCATCTCATTTCATGTATTACTTTAAAAACATGGGTTGGCAGGCAGTTTCCATGTGGCATTTCAGCAGCGAGACTGGCGCTTCCAAAGGGCTAGCATGCATAGCTTTGAGATAGATCAACAGTGGGCACCGCAACACATGTTTTCATCAGGATTGTTCCCCATGCACCCATCCATCTTATGCAGTAGGGTAAAGTGATCACACGAGCTAGCAGGCATTATATATGTGTAACCTTTACATGGTAGGCCCGATGTCTCTTAATGATTAGTGAGTGGTATCAAATGGAAATCAATGATGATTGTTGAATGATGTGGCCAAATCTTGGTCATTCCCTGTGCACCCGTTGGTTTTCTTTCTTCGTTAAAATAATCACACAGGCTAGCAAGCAAGACGACATTTGTAACCCCATGGAGGGACCCACCATACTTTGAAGATGGTGATTGCTTCATAATCGATGGTCGATGGCGGATGACGTGGGTCAATCCTAACCATTCCTTGCCATCCCGTAAGGGCCCCCCTTGTATCCTATGTTTCCAGCGGGCAAGAGGGTGAGTGCTACGTGGAATATTCTAAAGGCTCCGATGGACTCTAGTGGAGTTGGAATGCTGCTAAATTTAGCCAAGATAAACAACACCATTTTTTAGATTATTCTTTAAGGCACGTGTTTAGGATTTCGGCCATCAATTCTGACAGTTATTGGTATATGTGGGAAGGTGAAAATAAAGAAAGGTAGGGTACAAGATGATATATTGAGATTGAATCAAGATCACTCCTCGCTGTCCTACTGTAACAAAGTGCAAGTGTATTAATTCCCACAGGTGAGCGGGTAACCATGGCACGACAGGTTTTAATTGTTGCTAAGTATGTGGTTGAAATGTGTATATTGAGTGGATTTATATCTACTTGGGGCTTTGTTGATTAGGAAAAGGCATTTACAACACACAATTAAGCTTTGTCATGATTAGTTGCACTGGTGAAAACTATCCATTGATTTATTTTTAAAAAATGATCAATGATTGATATTTTAAAAATCAAAGTAGACTATTGTCAGCTCGCGCGCATAAGATTTTCTTGAGTATTAATGGTTGCAACACTTTCATTGCTTGATATAATGAGGACCAATGGCCATATTTTTCATTCATAATTTGCATTCAAAAGATTCACAATTGAGTTTTATCCAAGAGCAGAATTGGTGAGGGTTTTTCTGAGTCTTCTTGTTCTAGTTATTGAGAAGATGAGTAAGTCAGGCGAGTCTGCTAAGCTAGTCTAAAGGTCTAGGAGATTGAGTTTTCTTGAATCTAAGGAAAATGCTCCTGAGGATGAAATTGAGACACCGGGAGCTCTTGAAACACCAAAGGGTAGAAGGGCATGTAGGAAATTCAAGAAATATGGTGTAAGGAGTAATTACCGCCTGAGAAGTCAGACCGTTTCAGAAGAACTGGTCAAGTTTAAAGGGAAAGAGTTGATTGAGTATGAAAATAAGGAAAAGAAAAAGTGCAAATATCGTAAGGCTTATCTGGGGAGACGTAATTATCCCATTGAGGTTTCTGATAGCCTTCAGATAGTAGAGGTGACACTGATCCGAGGTGTGACTATTATCCCCTTTCTGTGGTACCTTTTGAAGACTTTGACGAGGAGGTGGTGACAGTTCCTCCAGTTCCACCACGAACAAGACGTGGGTGAGCATACTCTGATGTTGATGACTTAGAGTGATGTCTCTTGCTCATTTTTATTTTTGATGAAACTATAGCCACCTTGTTAGGATCATCCTCTTTAGCATGTTTGTGGTTTTTTATTTTTAGTGCTAATTTGGAAATTTTTCAGATTGGTGTGTTGGAGAAGTTCCAGACTTCCTAACTTTAACAACAAGTATTATTTTTTGGGGAGGTATACAAAAATTTTCTTGGGATATGAATGGAGAATCTTCTTTGGTCAACAAGGAAAAGATGATTCATTGCTATTGCAACAACAAACTTTTCCTTTTGAGGAGCTAGTAGGTCTTCATTCAAAGGATGTGGAGTTTGGTCTTTACTCTTCCATACTCTACAATGATTACATGTAGCTAACTGAGGAACATCTCAAATTTTGGTGCAAATGATCTCCAAATGAAATGAAATGTAGATGTAATTGTGCCTGATGCTTGTTGCTCCCTTAGTCTATAAAAGGGATTTCAGGGCTCATTACAAGGGTCAGATTTTTAGGTCTCTACATGGTCTAGGTGAAAAGCTAAGTTCAAAAAAGGCATTTTATAGTACATATAAATGAATAGAACAACAAATTGTCTTGGGTATGAAGTCTTGTTTGTAGTATTCCTAATTTAGTTTTATAGAAGCTACTAATATCGAAAAAAATATTAGTTTAGAAAAAAATACTCTCCTATGTATCTTTCTTACAAGTTATAAATGAAAATATCAATGGTGTTCTCATTTATCTCCAATTGTTCAATTGAATGTATGGCTATGTTTTTGCTTTAACTCAAAGAGTTGATAAAATTTTGGAAGAGGGTTGTAGATTTGTATGAAATTGCATAGGATTTGGTAAGAAGTTATGTTTCAGGCACTATGAGTTTTCATGTTGCAAAGCACTATGGAAATAGTCCACCAAATTCTGAATTAAATAGCATATATATTACTGGTTCTTACATATTTGACTCCATTATCCCAATTGATGAAGCACTGGTCTATTTGGTAGATAATATTGCATGAAAATGAGCTATTGCCATGCCTAGCCATGGATTTAAAATGAGAACATTCAATTAAAAATATTTTCGAATATAAGGTATGGGTTTGAAATACCCATGATTCCTAGCAAAAAGATAATCATTTCCTCAAAGTTCTGCCAAATCTTCAGTGAAGTGCAGTCATTTGCAATAAATAGGAATCAATCTATGTATAAATGTGTTACCAACTAGATGTACCTCACTTGAAAACAATAAGGAACACCCTCCTAGGTCCCACAGAGCGTAAAGTGTAGGAGTCAATACCTCAGAATCCTTTACTTGTGTTGGCCACTAGCCCTGCAAATTCTTAACCATAAGGGTTGGCTACTCTTTAGATAATTTCAAGGTTCTACTAGAAAAAAACCAACAGGAATGGCGACTTTGCTGGGGAGAAATTTGAATCTCCAGTTGTAGGTTGTTATATTGAACAAAGTCAAGAATTTGGTGAATCTAAATATCTAGTTAGATATTGAGAAGTTTTCAAACCTGGAAGTAAGTTTGTTGGAGAAAAATTTCAAAGAATTTGTATGACTCTATTGTGGGAAAAGACCCAAAAGGAAATTTATCTTTGAAAGAGCTTCATACTGCTTGAAGTCCAGTCCTCTATGAAGAGAGGTGGCGACTCTATCTAAAGAACCTGCTGAAGATGTGAAGAGAGTTCTAGATCTGCAAAAATTTTAGTCAAAAAGAAAGGTTAGCAGTTGCTCCAAGTTTCTAGGTATTCTCATAAATTTAAAGAAAGTATTATTATGTTTGAAAGTAGTTTATGAGAATTATTCAAGTCTTGAAAGAATTTTGATTCCCTATTGAGTGAATTAAGCACTAAGAAAGGGAATGGTAGTGGTAATTTTTTTTTTCATACTTTTGAGCTATAATTTGAAGCTTCTATGTTGTAATGAAGAAGTATGATTGTTCTTGAAATCTTCCCATTAGAGAGATATTAGATGTAGTTGTATTTGAGTTATGCATTATTCTAAGGTCATGATAAAAAGCAGGAAATAGGGCAGTAATCAACTGCAATGTTGATATGAAAGGACTTGTAAGGGTGTAAGAAATTATATCATCAATATATGTATCCTTGTATGGTTCCTAGTGCAATTATGGTTTATAATCAGCTCTTATCAGATTGTACGAGAATTTTTAACTCTGAAAGATATATAGCCATCAATTTCAATGGAATTAATGGTTAGCCAAATGTTATTCCACCTAAAATTAGAAATAAGCTACCGAAATTTAGTGGTACAAAGTGTGAATCAGCAAGTAAGCATCTGCAGTAATTCAACAATTTAATGGATGATTATGAGGTAGATCATGAGGATGTAATTATGAGACTATTTGTTCATTCTTTGAAAGACGATGTAAGGGATTGGTTCTCTGATTTACCAACCTACTATGTTTATTCTTGGAGTGAGTTCAAAGTAGTGTTCATGGAGCAATTTGGTGAAAGAATCAATGCTATTTTTATGCTAAATAAATTTATGAGCATTGAGAAAGAAGAGGACGAGTTGGTTCCATAATTTAACCAAATATTTGCTAAAACATTAAGGAATATTCTTGACATTTTGAGACTAAGTGATGTAGTGTGTTTGGTTGTTTATTTGGGATCATTTGATAGTAAGATGAGCTATCTACTAAGAGATAAGGATACTAAAACCTTGCATCAGGCCTATGGTATAGCCATAAACATTGAAAACAAACAAAAGTATGGGATGCAAAGGAGTTATTTGAATACAAGTGTTTGCTTCCTTGAGACACTAAATGTTGATGAAAGGTGTAAAGCAAAAATTAAAGATGAATGTCAAAGTACCTACACCCCTATTGTTTCAACTTGCACATCATTCCATATTGTGGATCACATGGAGCCCCAAACAAATGATCAAGAAGTTGCATGAATTTTTGATCCTATAGTTTCTGTTCAAGCCCTCTCTTGCATCAAAAGACATGAAGGAGAATCATCACATGATCTCTATGCAAGATTTATGTATACTCTGGCTGCAATTTATGAGTGTCACAGACCTGAAAACTCAGTATGCATTGATTTATTTTATGAATCTTATGAACCAGGTTTGAGTGCTCTACCAAAAGAGTTGAAACCTGTTGAGCTTGACCAAGTGTGTGAATACTTTTCTCTTTTTGAGAAGATTAGAATTGATCATCAAAAAACTATCATTTTTTTGACCTGTGATGATAATGATTTTGCTGCTCCACATAAGTTAAGAAATGAGATATTACAAGAAGAAGAAGAAGAGCATAGAACCAAGGTTGAAAATGCATGCCTCAGTGAAGCAAAAAAAATGTGTGGATTCGATTCTTTTGAAGATTCAAGTACCTATGCTCCTAGGGAAGACATAAGATTGAACATTCAGTTTGAAAATTCTGAACATAGTTTCAATATTGATGAGTCCTCTAGCTGTGGTAGTGATGCTGGTAATAAGTATGATCACTCCTCTGATATTCATGATTTTCCTCATAAAGAAGAGATAAAATTCTTTGTTGCAAATAAAAAAATGATGATAATAATGGAAACACATGTTTGTTTGAGAAGGAACAAATTTCTTTTTGTGAAGAGTTTTTAGAGTGTGAGTCAGAAATCTTAACTATGGAGGACATGAATGAAGTTGAAAACATATTTGTATGTTATTTTAATGACTATGATGCTTTTGAATACAATTATGATATGAAATATTTATATCTTCATGATAAAGAGGCTTTTATGATAGCAATGAATGTAATGGAAAATCCCTTGTTCGATGAGCCTCCATTTTCACCAGAAATAAGAAATGATGATCACTATTGGTGTAGAGATAATCCACTTTTTGTTGAGATCTCTGATGGCGTATCTGATATAGGGTTAGAATGTGGTCTTGAGCAAACAAAGAAACACATTGATGAGCTCCTCGAAGGAATTACATATGAATTTTTTACATTTGATATAGATGATGTAGACAAGGTTGAATATCATGATGCCAGTTACTTGGAGGAGTATGAATACTTTCAATTCCTAGTTCAGCTTGGAGATGTTTTGATTGAGCATGGAAATAAAATGCAGAGAAAAGAATGTTATTTTCAATATGAATATGTCTCATTTGATGATGAAAATTTTCATTTTATGCTTGATAGTACAATACAAAATGACCAAGATTACATTAGCAATCATATGCTCAAAAGGATTATGAAAGATGTTAATGGAAATGTTTGTGATTAGGCATCTCTCAAGAGTAGCAACATATTTTTTCTTCTAAGAGGAGAGTTATACTTGTTGCAATGGTATGGCATAGGTAAAAGTGGATGGAAAAAAATAGTTCTTTCAATAGATTGGTCTTTGATAGGGGCAAGAATCAACCCTAAGTTTAGTGGCTTGGGGCCACCAAGTAGAATTGAAGCTTGCTTAGATTGCAGGGTGCATACTAAAAAATTTCACCTCAGGTGAAGGCTTCAAATAAGGTGGAGATTGGATCTCCCATTTTTGGTCTTTGTGGCCTATGTAAAAACCGTATATATTTCTTGGTTGTCTTGGTTTTGTCCTTTGTTCTTGGTCTGCTTCACCCATGATTATGGGATCTCACCATGCCTATGAGAGGAATGTGTCCCCAATAGGAGCCACCGATGGAACCCCTCAAAAAATTCTTTTGGTTCCATTTTAAATTTTGCAAAGACTTGGTTTGGACCCTCTTTTTTAGGCTTAGTGTTATGTTCCTTATCACTATTTTAGGGTTTGTGTTGACAAAACCTTTCAAAACTGACCTACAAGCCTAAGAAACCCTTGGTCATTATAATTTTGCATTGATTTGTTTCTCTCGGTATCAGGTCATTCAAGTTTCTTTTTATGCCATTGAAATCATTGTGTTCACCGACCCCTTGAGTTTAGGATTGTTGGTCACCAAGTGCCTTTTCAGCGTTCAATTTTTCCTATGATCAGACTTGATTTTCATGACTTAAATCACTAGCTTTCGTTCTTAAGGGTCATGTTCTTGTGGGCCTAGTAGTGGCCCCCTTTTTCAATTAAATTTTGTGGCATGTGAAGAATTAGGGTTTTACGTTGGACGTTTGATCATCAAAGGCTGATCACCACCGTACTCGTGCCCCCGTTTGTTTCTATTCCTTATTATTTTATTTGCACGAGTTTTCGAGCATTAGCCATATGTCATGTGCATTGGCAGGCTTGTTCTACTTGGTACATATAGCTAGCACCATTAGAAGAAGATCAATTGTCATTAGGTAATGTGGCTACATCTTGGCCACTCCTCGCGTACCCGTATTGTCTCATTTCATATTATTTTAAACACACAGGCTAGCAGGCGGTTGCCATGTGGCATGTCATCGATGGGACCAATGCTTCCAAAGGGCTAGCACACATAGCTTTGAGATAGATTAACGGTGGGCACCACAACATGTGTTTTCATTAGGACCGTTCCCCACACACCCATCTTTCTTATGCATTAGGGTAAAGTGATCGCACAGGCTAGCAAGCATTATACATGTGTAACCTTTACATGGTGGGCTAGATGTCTCTTAATGATCAGTGAGCAGTATCAGATGGAAATCAACGGTGGTTGTTGAACAATGTGGCCAAATCCTGGTTGTTCCTTGTACGCCCGTTGGTTTTATTTCTTCGTTAAAATAATCACATGGGATGGTGAGCAAGACGACATTTGTAACCCCATGGAGGGACCCACCATACTTTGAAGACGCTGATTGCTTCATAATAGAGGAGATCGATGTTCGATGGTAGATGATGTGGGTCAATCTTGATCGCTCCCCGCCATCCCATAAGGGCCCCCTTGTATCCTATGTTTCCAACGGGCAAGCGGGAGAGTACCACATGGAATATTCTAAAGGCTCCAATGGACTCTAGTGGAGTTGGAATGCTGCTAAATTTAGCCAAGATGGCAATGTGATAAAAATGACACCATTTTTGAGATTATTCTTTAAGGAACGTGTTTAGCATTTCAGCCATCAATGCTGAACAATTATTGGTATATGTGGGAAGGTGAAAATAAAGCAAGGTAGGGTACGAGCCAATATTCTGAGATCAAATCAAGATCACTCTCCATTGTCCTTCTATAAGGAAGTGCAAGTGTATTAATTCCCACGGGTGAGCAGGTAACCATGGCATGACAGGTTTTAATTGATGCTAAGTATGTGGTTGAAATGTGTATACAAAGTGGATGCATATCTACTTGGGGATTTTATGATTAGGAAAATGCATTAACAACACACAATTAAGCTTTGTCATGATTAGTTGCACTGGTGATAACTATCCATTGATTTCTTTTTAAAACATGATCAACGATTGAGATTTTAAAAAGCAAAGTAGACTGTTGTCAACTTACCTGCATAGGATTTTCTTGAGTATTAATGGTTGGCATGCTTGCATGGCTTGATATAATGAGGACCGATGGCCATATTTTTCCTTTAAAATTTGCATTTAGAAGATTCACAATTGAGTTTTGTTTGAGAGCAGAATTGGTGAGGGTTTTTCTAAGTCTTCTTGTTCTAGTTATTGAGAAGATGAGTAAGTCAGGTGAGTTTGCTAAGCTGATCCGAAGGTCTAGGAGATTGAGTTTTATTGAATCTAAGGAAAATTCTCTTGAGGATGAAATTAAGACACATGGAGCTCCCGAAACACCAAAGGGTAGAAGGGCACATAGGAAATTCAAGAAATATGGTGTAAGGAGTAATTATCGCCTAAGAAGCCAAACTGTTTTAGAAGAACTAGTCAAGTTTAAGGGGAAATAGTTGATTTAGTATGAAAAGAAGGAAAAGAAAAAATGTAAGTATTGTAAGGCTTATCTGAGGAGACATAATTATCCCATTAAGGTGTTTGATAGCCCTTCAGATAGTGGAGGTGACACTAATATGAGGTATGACTATTATCCCCTTTCCCTGGTACCTTTTTGAGACTTTAACGAGGAGGTGGTGACAGTTCCTCTAGTTCCACCATGAACAAGACGTGGGCGAGCATAATCTGATGTTGATGACTAAAAGTGATGTATCTGCCCCATTTTTTTTTTTATGAAACCATAGCCACCTTGTCAGAATCATCCTCTTCATATTTTTTTTGGTTTTTTTGTTTTTAGTGTTGAAATGGAAATTTTTTAGGCTGGTGTGTTGGAGAAGTTCCAAATTTCCTAACTTTAACAATAAGTATTCTTTTTTCCGAGAGGTATACAAAATTTTGCTCAGGCTATGAATGGAGAATCTTCTTTGGTCAACAAGGACAAGATGACTCATTGCTATTGCAGCAACAAAAATTTTCTTTTGAGGAGCTGGAAGGTCTTCATTCAAAGAATGTGAAGTTTGGTCTTTTACTCTTCCATACTTTGCAATGATTACATGCAGCTAACTGAGGAAAGTCTCAAATTCTAGTGCAAATGATCTCCAAATGAAATGAAATGTAAATGTAATTGGGCCTGATGCTTATTGCTCCCTTATTCTATAAAAGGGATTTCAGGGCTCATTACAAGGGTCAAATTTTTAGGTCTCAACATGGTCTAGGTGAAAAGCTAAGTTCAGAAAAGGCATTTTATAGGACATAACTGAATAGAACATGAGATTGTATTGGGTATGAAGTCTTGTATGTAATTGTCTTAATTGAGTTTTATAGAAGCTACTGATATCGAAACAAATCTTAGTTCAGAAACAAATACTCTCCTATGTATCTTTTTTACAAGTTATAAATGAAAATATCAATGGTGTTCTCATTTATCTCCAATTGTTCAATTGAATGTATGGCTCTGTTTTTTCTTTAACTCAAAGAGTTGATAAAATGTTGGAAGAGGGTAGTAGATTTGTATGAAATTGCATAGGATTTGGTAAGAAGTTATGTTTCAGGCACTGTGAGTTTTCATGCTACAAAGCACTATGAAAATAGTCCACCAAATTCTAAATTAAATAGCATATATATTACTGGTTCTTACATATTTGACTCCATTATCCCAATTGATGAAGCACTGGTCTATTTGTTAGATAATCTTGCATGAAATGAGCTATTGGTACGCCTAGCCATGGATTTAAAATGAGAACAACATTCAATTAAAAATATTTTTGAATATAAGGTATGTGTTTGAAATACTCCTAATTCCTAGCAAAAAGATAATCATTTCCTCAAAGGTCTGCCAAATCTTCAGTGAAGTGTGTTCATTTGCAATAAATAGGAATTAATATGTGTATAAATGTGTTACCAACTAGATGTACCTCACTTGAACATAATAAGGAGCACCCTCCTAGGTCCCACAGAGCGTAAAGTGTAGGAGTGGAGACCTTAGAATCCTTTACTCATTGTGTTGGTCACTAGCCCTGCAAATTCTTAACCATAAGGGTTGTCTACTCTTTAGAGAATTTCAAGGTTCTGCTTGAAAAAACACCAACATACCCTTCAAGGGCTTCATTGAAAATAAATGCACAAGACCTCGTAGTACACCTTGCCACCATTGACAACCTAGCTTAGTGGGCATCGAAGGAAGGAAAAACACACCAACAAGGGTAGAACAACATGAATAGTGGGGGCAACAATGTTTCAATACCCTCCAACACCTTTGACAACTCCCAAACATTCTTCAACCAACCGATCTCTCCAAATAGTCACTTGGCATTTGGTGCTCTTGTCAACTTTGGCAACATAGTCGCATGGCCAATAGCACAAAAGATGGAACAACATGAGCATATACCTAGGGTTATATTGGGTTAAATTAGAAACATATCATGATGATTCTCAACCCTTTTTGGACTCAAACTTCCATGATACAATGTTCATAGGAAAAAGTCAACATTATGGTTTATTGACACAATGCATAAATGATGCACTATTACTGATCCACTCAAAAATAAAAGATGAAACTTAATCCCTTTTCACTTGTGCACGTGAATATCATGAAAATAAGCCCCATGAAATAATTAAAACACCATTTCAATGCTTTTGTCATAAAATAAAATACCTTTGACTTAAGTACTTTATGGTTATTCTCTAAGTATTTTCTTTTCCTCTATGTATAATTTGATGATCCCTTGCATACTTTATGGTGGATGTTTATTTATTTTCATTAAAAGTGAAGTTGAAACAACAAACTTCAAACAAGAAAACTTAAGTGATGGAAAAGTTAACTTATGGTGGTTGTCTATTTATGGTGGTTGTCTATTTATTTCCTTTTATTTCTCTCCATAGAAATGTGTTTTTTAAAGTGAAGTTGAAACAACAAACTTCTAAGTGTCAGGTAGAAAAAGTTGTCAAATGCAAGTAGTGTAAAGTTGCAAAGTGGCGTCTTTCGTTCTGCAACTCATGCTACCAAACGAACTATTCCAATGCATTCAGGTGGGTATATTTATGCTAGGAATGGTCCTCTTTCACACTCAAACATGCCGAATCTCTTCGAGCTATGTTCAACCGATTGAATCCCTTAAGAGTTCAAAGTGCAAAATGGCTACAATCTTCGACGGGATGTTACTTAGATACCATGATACTTACAAACTTCTTGTCTAAGCCTATGGGATTGTGTTGGGACCCTCTACAATAACCTCTTGGTTTTTACTAACTCGAAGGCGTTTCCTGTGGTGGCAACTTTTCACTTGGGGAAAAAGTTGTCTAATGCAAGTAGTGTAAAGTTGCAAAGTGGTGCAACTTTCATTCTACAACTCGTGTGACCAAATGAACTATTCCAATCTATCTGGGTGGGTAGGTTTACACTAGGCATGGTCCTTTTTCGCACCCAAACAAGCTGAATTGCTCCAAGCTACCTTCAACCGACAATATCCCTTATGAGTCCAAAGTGCAAAATGGTTGCAATCTTCGACAGGGTGTTACTTAGACACCATGATGCTTAGAAAATTCTTATTTGATCCTATGTGATCACATTGAGACCCTCTACAATAACCTCTCTCAGTTTTCACTAACTCAGAGGCATTTTTTCGTAGTGGCTACTTTTCACTTGGAGAAAAAGTTGTCAAATGCAAGTAGTGTAAAGTTGCAAAGTGGTGCAACTTTTGTTCTGCAATTTGTATGACCAAAAAAACTGTTCCAATGTGCTTAAGTGGGTATGTTTATACTAGGCATGGTCTTTTTTCACACCCAAACATGCCAAATCACTTTAAGCTACGTTCAACCGACAAAATCCCTTAAGAGTCCAAAGTGCAAAATGGCTGCAATTTTCGACAGGTTGTTACTCGGACACTGTGACACTTAGAAAATTCTTGTCTAAGCATATGGGATCATGTTGAGCCCCTCTACAATAACCTCTCTTTTTTTCACTATCTTAGAGGCGTTTTCCCATGGTGGCGACTTTTCACTTGGGGAAAAAGTTGTCAAATGCAAGTAGTGTAAAGTTGCAAAGTGGTGCAGCTTTCGTTTTGCAACTCGTGTGACCAAAAAAAATATTTCAATACATCCGAGTGGGTAGATTTATGCTAGGCATGGTCCTCTTTCACACTGAAACATGTGGAATCACTCCTAGCTATGTTCAACCGACAAAATCCCTTATGAGTCCAACGTGCAAAATGGCTGTAATCTTCGACGGGGTGTTACTTAGACACCAAGATGCCTAGAAACTTCTCATATGATCCTATGGGATTATGTTGAGCCACTCTACAATAACCTCTCTCAGTTTTGCAAATTCAGAGGAATTTTCCCATGGTGGCAACTTTTTGCTTGGGGAAAAAGTTGTCAAATGTAAGTAGTGCAAAGTTGCAAAGTGGTGCAACTTTTGTTCTGCAACTTGTGTGACCAAACGAACTATTTCAATGCATCTGGGTGGGTATATTTACGCTAACCATGGTCCTCTTTCACACCCAAACATTTCTAATTGCTCTGAGTTACGTTCAACTGGCTGAATCCCTTAAGAGTCCAAGTTAAGTGCAAAATGGTTGCAATCTTCAACAAGTTGTTACTCAAACACTGTGGTGGTTAGAAAATTCTCCTTTGAGCCTATGGGATCACATTGAGACTCTTTACAATAACCTCTCTTGATTTTTTCTATCTTAAAGGATTTTTCTCGTGGTGGGAACATTTCACTTGGGGAAAAAGTCGTCAAATGCAAGTAGTGCAAAGTTGCAAAGTGGTGCAATTTTCGTTCTACAACTCGTGTAACCAAATGAATTGTTCCAACACTTTTGGGTGGATATGTTTACACTAGGAATGGTCCTCTTTTTCACCCAAACATGCTGAATCACTCTAAGCTACGTTCAATCGATTGAATCCCTTAAGAGTCCAAAATACAAAATAGTTGCAATATTTGATGGGTTGTTACTCGAAAACTGTGATGCTTAAAAAATTCTCGTCTAAGCCTATGGGTTCATGTTGGGCCCCTCTACAATAACCTCTCTCATTTTTTTCTATCTCAGAGGTGTCTTTTAGTGGTGGCGACATTTCGCTTTGAGAAAAAGTTGACAAATGTAAGTAGTGCAAAGTTGCAAAGTGGTGCAACTTTCATTTTGCAACTCGTTTGAACAAACAAACTATTCCAATGCATCCGGTTAGGTACGTTTATGTTAGGAATGGTCCTCTTTCGCACCCAAACACATTGATTCGCTCATCGAGCTACGTTCAACCGGCATAATCTCTTAAGAGTCCAAAATACAAAATGACTACAATCTTTGACAGGCTGTTACTCAGACACCGTGACACTTAGAAACTTTTTATTTGAGCCTATGAGATTTCGTTGAGCCCCTCTACAATAACCTCTCTTAGTATTTTCTATTTTAGAGGCTTCTTCCCATGGTGGTGATATTTTGTTTGGAGAAAAAGTTGTCAAATGCGAGTAGTGCAAAGTTACAAAGTGGTGCAACTTTCATTCTGCAACTCGTGTGACCAAATGAACTGTTCCAAAATGTCTAGGTGGGTACGTTTATGCTATCCATGGTCCTCTTTCACACCCAAACACGTCGAATCGCTTCAAGCTACTTTCAATCAGCTGAATCCCTTAAGAGTCTGAAGTGCAAAATGGCTACAATCTTTGAGGGGTTGTTACTCGAACATTGTGAGGCTTAGAAACTTTTCGTCTGAGCCTATGGGATTGTGTTGGGCCCCTCTACAATAACCTCTATCGTTTTTCACTATCTCAGAGGTTTTTTTCCATGGTGGTGACATTTTTCTTGGGGCAAAAGTTGCAAAGTGATGCAACTTTCGTTCTACAACTCGTGTGACCAAACGAACTATTCCAACGCATTCGGGTGGGTACGTTTATGCTAGGTATGGTCCTCTTTCATACCCTAACACATCGAATCACTCCAAGCTACATTTAACCAGTTAAATCCCTTAAGAGTCCAAAGTGCAAAATGGCTGCAATCTTCGACAGACTATTACTCAGACACCGTGATACTTAAAAACTTCTTATTTAAGCCTATGGGATCGCATTGGACCTCTTTACAATAACCTTTCTCAGTTTTTGCTATCTCAGAGGTGTTTTCCTGTGGTGGCGACATTTTGCTTGTGAAAAAAGTTGTCAAATGCAAGTATTTCAAAGTTGCAAAGTGGTGCAACTTTCGTTCTGCAACTTATATGACCAAACAAACTGTTCCAACACATCCAGGTGGGTATGTTTATTCTAGGCATGGTCCTCTTTTGTACCCAAACATGCCGAATCACTCTGAGCTACATTCAACCGGTTGAATCTCTTAAGAGTTTGAAGTGCAAAATGGTTGCAATATTTGATGTGTTGTTACTCGGAGACCGTGACACTTAGAAAATTCTTGTCTAAGCCTATGGGATCGAGTTGGGCCCCTCTACAATATCCTCTCTCAATTTTTTCTATCTCGAAGGTATTTTCCCATGGTGGCAATATTTCCCTTGCGGAAAAAGTTGTGCAAATGCAAGTAGTGCAAAGTTGCATAGTGGTGCAACTTTTATTCTGCAACTCGTGTGACCAAAAAAACTATTCCAATGCATCTAGGTGGGTACGGTTACACTAGGCATGGACCTCTTTTGAATCCAAACACGTCAAATCACTCTGAGCTACGTTCAACAGGCAGAATCCCTTAAGAGTCTAAAGTGCAAAATGGTTGCAATCTTCGACGAGTTGTTACTCGGATGTCGTGATGCTTAGAGACTTCTCGTCTGAGGCTATGGGTTTGCATTGGCCCCCTCTATAATAGACTCTCTTAGTTTTCACTATCTTGGAGGCATTTTCCCGTGGTGGTGACATGTTGCTTGGGGAAAAAGTTGTCAAATGCAAGTAGTGAAAAGTTGCAAAGCGGTGCAAATTTTATTCTACAACTTTTTTGACCAAAAAAATTGTTTCAACATGTTCGGGTGGGTATGTTTACTCTAGGCATGGTCCTATTTCGCACCCAAACACACCGAATCACTTCGAGCTACATTCAACCAGTTGAATCATTTAAGAGTCCAAAGTGCAAAATGACTACAATCTTTGATGGGTTGTTACTCGGACACCGTGATGCTTAGAAACTTCTCAACTAATCCTATGGGATCGCGTTGGGCCTCTTTACAATCATCTCTTTCATTTTTCACTATCTCGGAGGCATTTTCCCATGGTGGCGACATTTCGTTTGGAGAATTTTTTTTCAAATGCAAGTAGTGCAAAGTGGTGCAACTTTCATTCTACAACTCATGTGACCAAATGAAGTATTCCAATGCATCCAAGTGGGTAGGTTTATACTAGGCATGGTCCTCTTTCACACCCAAACATGTCGAATTGATCTAAGATACGTTCAACCGACTGAATCCCTTAAGATTCTGAAGTGCAAAATGGATACAATATTCGATGGGCTATTACTCGGACATCGTGACACTTAGAAACTTCTCCTCTAAACCTATGGGATCGCGTTGGGCCCCTCTATAATAACCTCTCTCAGGTTTTGCTATCTCAAATGCATCTTCCCATGGTAGCGACATTTTGCTTGGGGAAAAATTTATCAAATGCAAGTAGTGCAAAGTTGCAAAATGGTGCAACTTTCGTTTTGCAACTCGTGTGACCAAAAGAAATGTTCCAACGCATTTGGGTGGGTATGTTTACGCTAGGCATGGTCCTCTTTCACACCCAAAAACACTGAATTTCTCCAAGCTATGTTCAATTAGTTGAATCTTTTAAGAGTCTAAACTACAGTTGTTGTCACCGACTAGTGCACCCTTGTTGAGAAGGAAAAACCAACCTACTAGTGAAACAATGGATACAAATATTCAATATCCATGACATATGGTTTTGCGTGTTGTAGAGTTATAAAACATGATGTGGCGGCAGTTATAGGAACATGTTTCCCAATGATTTGTCATATTATTTCATGCATTGAAAATGGAAGGAGGTTTTTGAACTTATTTAAATGATAAATATGGGAGAAATGTGATAACTGCACATGGGTGATGCATCTAGAAATCAAGCTTATATTGTTGTTCATACACATCTAATATCTTCATAATCTCATTAAAACTAACCCATGCATTGATTTCATTTAATGAGATGTCAAGTGTTGTGATATTAGTAGATGCAAATAAATTTTGTTGGTTGGATCAACAACTATCATGTGTTTTGATGCACGTTCATACAAGTTCATAGAGGTATGTATATATGACTGTGAGGTTTGAAACATCCACTTGTTCTATAGAAGCAAATATAGTGATTGCTAAGATTTAGAATCAATACCATTAGTTGTTGGATGCCAGCCTTATCCATGAATTAAAAGCAATACATTTTGCTATGATATTTTTTTTTATGGGAAGGAGCTCTTACAATTCACTTGAACCCTTTTGGTGTTAAAATCCCTGCGACTAGATAACAATAGAACTCAAGAAGCATGAAGCATACATGCAAATACATGAAGTATACACATGAATCATGAAGAATACACATGAACACATGAATTATACATTCGAAGCATGAAGCATACACTTGAATACACACAATATACATGAAGTATACATGTGAATAAGTGAAGCATACATGTGAATAAGTGAAGCACAAGTAATTGAAGCATTGCAAAGGATACAAACCACTAGGAATTGAGGTTATTTACACAATACACATTAGATGGAGCTTATTGAGCAATTGATAGTAATTATTTAAGCATTAGATGTAAACAAAATACATGCCTACAATATTCAAGCATACAATTTACACAATACACATGATAATATCATTCAAGAATGGCAGTAGAAAAATAATATTTTCTTTAATCAAAAAGTCGTAAAGCTATACAATGATATATATTGATAAAAGTATATACAATATATCCAAAAAATCCATACAATCTTACTACAAAAGAGCCATATGGACATAAAATGTCACATATATATCGATAGTACAAAACATATGTTCCATAATGCCACATAGGCATACAACAAACAACCCTAATGCATAGTCATTTCCCTCTAGGGGAAGGAAAAAGATCTCGTGTTGCCTTAGACAAAATTCGGCTAGATGGAGTGTTTGTTGGTTCTCTTATCTTTCGAACACGCTCACTAGTCCTCTCTTCACTCTGGACCTTCAACTAATACAATAAAAAGTATAGATGTTAATACATAGAAATTGAATTATGGAATGACATATAACAAAATATAATCACTTACCGCATACATATAGTCATCATGCATATTTACAACATTACCACATCCATGATCTGGAGTGACAACCACCTGTAGCAACCATCAAAATAGAAATTAAACTACATAAAATTATCATGAAAAATTTCTATAATAGACCATAAAAGAGAAAATATAATGTCAAATTGACTATTCTGTTGCATACCTCTCTCAAAGGATTATAATGGGCTATTGCTGCAGCAACTCCATGGTCCATCGTGCCACCAACATCACTAGGGTTGTCTGATGTCAACAACTAAAAATGAAACAACATATCTAACAATCATATAAACAAGTTCAGGTAGTCCATTTATAACTGTCATAAATGAGCAGCAAATGAAAATGAAAAGAGCAACAATATGACAATCATAAATGAGCAAGAATTAAAAATGTAAAAATGTAGCAACTTCATAGATAAAAATGCAAAAAATTCATGCATCATGAGTGCAGAATTTTTTTGAAGGAAGCTAGTCAAGAGGCTTGTTCTTTTGTGTTTTATCTTATTCCTAAGTTACAGGGGCTGGAGATAAAGTTTGCACATGTAATAGTTCACCAACAGTTTGATATTGTGGATGTATCAGACAAAAAAGTTGACAAAATTCAGGGAAAGAGTCATGAATGATGTAAAAGTATGATTGAACTCGCCCAAATAGTGATGTAGGATTGTGGAGAAAGGTCCCTTAGACTCGTGGTTCAAATTTCTTACTCATATTTGTTAGTTTGATGTAAATTTTTGTGGCTGTCCCAAGAGGGCAGATTGTGCAGTTTAAGGTTAAATGTTGCAAGCCATGAATGGTCACATTGTTGGACATTACTTAGGAGTGTTCCATGATCATTTGCATCTCAATTCAAGCTTGCGTCGAGGTTTCCATTGTTTCTTTCTTGTCAAAGTGTTGGTCATTACTTTTGGTAAAGTATGTCATTGTTAGGGCATTGCCAGTGTGACAAATTACATGAAGTCATTTAGTGTGTCAAAAGTGATTAAAATATTGCTACGGTCCCACCATTTTATGTTGTTCCACCCTTTCAAAATGTGCTTTCCATCATTGTTGATCCAATAGCTCAAATGGTCAATAGGGATAAAGGATGTGAAGAGGGATTAAGCCTTGGTTTCAATGAAAACCTTAAAGGAAGTGAATTAGGATAGTCAAGTTTTGTTGAATCTTGTCCTTCCTCTACATCAATTAGTAATAAAGGAACATAGGGTGAATCAGGGGAAGATAATGGAACATTCGGTGAAATAAGAGAGGGTAATGGGATGGGAATAGAAGGGGTTAATGGAACATAGGATGGTCTAGAATAGATTAATGGGATGGGATAGGATGGGATAAAAAAATATAGCATGAACTATTAGAGGTTAATGGAATGGGATTAGGAGGGAATAAAGGATCTCACAAGACCAACCAATGTTTGTGTTTCTCATCAATTTTTTAGATTTGTATATGCAAAATTATGAAAAAACTACCTAACATTGTTTTACAACACCATTAATGAATAAAGGTTACCTAAGTGAAAGTTGTTTGAGGACATGAATTGCGAGGTGTGGAGGTCGAAGGTCCACCAAGAAACTGTTTGACATCCAAAGCATGTTATGAGACAAACATTCAAATATAATATTCAGTTGTTCAAATGCAATAATAATATCTTTAATACTAGTTGCATACCTATGGACTCAACGTCGTGAACGAATAAGGGTCTACAGGAATGGAGCACGTCTCATGAACACTCTGACCCTGAAATTTCATCATATCAAAATTCTACTAATTTAGTTATTCTTAAATTTCAAAATATAATTTAATAAAAAAAAATTAAATGAACTTGTTGAATTTTACCTGAGTATCAATGTCGTATGTATTCATGATCAATTCATCTGTCATAGCCATCACCTCTGCAACTGATGTAGATTGTGTAGCTACATCTCGAGCACTCTGATAATCGTACATGCAAACAACACCACAAGCGCCACAATGGTGGGGTGGAGCTCGTGGCCTACACGTCTCCTCCACATCAAGCTCTACTAGAGGCCTCGCACATTGTATAATGGTATGGGTGAGTGAGCTAATTGACTCTAGTGTGTCCACCTCTACATTGTCCTTAACAATGGAAGGAACATTGGCATGCTCCACCATGGGTTTGGCCAAGGGTCTCGGTGCCAACTGTGGATTACGTTGTCAACATGCATTAGATCTGTCATGTGTGAAGCCTCCACCTCTACCCTGAAAGTCTAAGATGTAAAAATAATTTGGCATCTTATTGAGGAGAAACTCACAATAGAGTTTCCTCAAAAAGTATTGTGGTACCTCATGGTTATTGCATGGAGGTTGGTCAAATACCATCCACCACCACTCCCAAAATTTAATTTTAATTAATTCATGGTGGCACCAATGGATGGAGAACCTCCTGCATGCATGAAACAAAGGTGTGTTGGTTCTCGGGTCTGTAAATAGGGAACACAAGTTGGCTTTACTAATTTTTTAGTTTTTCACATCTGCATATGACAAACCACTAGCATAAAATTGTCTCATCTCATGCCTCTTATTTGACCAAAAATTTATTTTCTCGCTCATTTCTCCTACATGAGATACAGTTGACTTCAACAATTCGGCAATCCCTCTCCTATAAGGGTGGGTTTCAACATGTTTGGTTAATCTTCCAATTAATTATTCAATGTCTCTTTTATTGTTTTCAATTTGATTTAGGATATTTCTTGTACTCCTTGAGGATGCCTATGAACTGATGGAGGGGTTTCAGGTTGTTCTTGTATATGAGGTTCTTCATGAGGGGGTGATTGTGAATTATCAATGTTTGGAGGTGGAGATTCATTCCCTGAGAATTAGAATAAAGTTTTATTATAAAAACCTATTTCAATCTACATTCTAAATCAAATTTGAAATAAATAGAATAAAAATACATACCTTTTCGCAATCTTTGACCTCTCTAACGTGTTGGCAGTATCCTCGTGAAGAATTTCAAGCTAAGAGTGCAAAAAATGGAAGAGATTTGGTGAGCACGAGTTGCAGAGAAGAAAACTCCAAGCCAAGTCACGGGTTCAACAGAAAATGGAGGTTGAAATGCGTTTTTTGGCTTTTAAATCACTTTTCACATTTGGCGCACGCCAAATGCTTTTTTTTTGGGCACTTTTTGTGTTTTTTTCAATTTGGCATCAAAATTGTGTCACAGATCCATGCACTTACCCAAGAGGTACCTACCCAACAGGGTCAAAGGGTAGTCTAGGGAGCAACAAGATGCTTTAGATGATTATCATGCCATTTTGCATGGATTGTCAGAGAGATCCACAAGTGAGGGCTAGTGGCCTTAGCACATACAACTATTGTAGATTTTGATCATTTAGCTTAGGTACAATGGGTATGGAGAGACGGTGCAGTGGATCCTGACACCATCCCAACTTATGATACATGGTTTGCCACACATAGACCTTTGAGATTTACCGATCTAGACGGAGGTGTCATAGGCGACAGGAGACGACGTGAAGAGTCCAATAGACAACGACAAAGACAAAGAGCTGAGGCTGAGGTACCCATCACCAAGGATCTAGGGGACAGGGACTAGGACAAGGTCCACCACCAGCTTAGGTAGCAACTATTGCAGGGGTGACAAAGGAGCTAATGATCAGAGGCTTCATGTCACTTTACATGAGCGAGACTAGGCATGCCGAGAGTGTGATGGCTACATGCAGGAGTGAGATGGTATCACTACTCAACTTGTGCAGTAGATAGCCAAGAGGGATCAAGCCTTTACAGAGCGGGATGAGATGTAACCACTAGTAATGGACTATGAGTAGCCATGTGAACTGCAATCTCATGGAAACCATTACTTCTCTCCATCAAAAAAAGGAGACCATTTTTGAAATCTTCTTGTCCTCTAAAAGACAATCTGCACCACCAATCCCCTCCAAGGGGTGGCCATGGGTGTGCGGGGGAAGGATTCTAGAGATCCTTAAGATGTCTATGGTGAAAAATATGACCCAACTTGTGACAATTGACGCATCACAAGAAATCCGCCATCTTAATATGTTATTCTCTCAATGATTTAACTTCTTTTTAATTCTAATATTAGTATTATTACTAAGAAGAATATGAGCTGTTTCACATAAACCCTGAAATTAAGCACATAATCATCCTAAACTAGTGCGCTAAGTCTTAAGGAATTACTTTTATAAACAGGCCAACAATGCCATTATTGATGTGGCTCCAATCAACGAGACAAACTTAGATAAACCTGCCCCGGGTTACGACATATTTCTTACTCTGTTTCACTCTAGCCAAAGCGTTCTCTCCTCTACTTAAAGTTATTTTGAAACCCAGCCAGACTGGCCTTGACCCTAATTGGCTAATTTGTGTGTTATTCTTCCTCTATCCCATCTCAATGCGCGTGATGGTGGTAACCTGCCATGTGGCCTCCCTAAGTTTATGTGAATCTCCATGCATGGTTTTCGAAAACATGAATACACCCTCGAGGAACGGGATTTAAAATTATTTGAGTGCACTAGTTTTCTCTCCACTTGTGAGGTATATCAATAAACAATAAAAGAAGAGTAATTATGAAATATCATTCAGTAAAGCGGACCAATGTTTCATCTGTATCAGAAGATAACAATGTCCCATATGCAGCTTAAAATACCCATTAAGTAATCTCATTCTTCAACCAACAGATTAAAGCAAAACCGTTGGCAGTTAAAACAAACCGTACCGTATGTGTTGCTGAAGAGAAGACCAATGCAAGCAAGCATATACACGTATATAAAAACCCACACCCTCTTATAATTATTTGCTGAAACTTTTTGTGAGAAGATTCATGGAGGACAACAGGAAACCCCATTCGTGTTCCTTCCCTACCTCAATAATGAGAGCAGGGCTGCTATGTCTATTCACAGTCCTCGTCTTCTTAATAGCCTTACTAAATCTATCAGAATTCAGACAAATAGTCAGAAGCCCATTTGGTTCCACCACAATATTGGAGTACAGTTCTAATGCAAATAGTCTCAATTCATCCGTCCCACCATTTCTTCTGAGAACAGATAACAATACTTATGTGCGTTCTCAAGGCAGTCAGATCTACATCAACTGTAGCTGCCCGCAAGAAGTTCAGAAGTGCATAAAGGATATGAAGGAGACTGTCACTGCAACTGAAGTTGATGAGAGCAATAAGTTCAGTATTCTGATTGGAATCCTGACAAGGGCAGATCTGTATGAAAGAAGACATTTCCTTCGTATGGTTTATAGAAGCCAATCCACAGTCCGTGCAAAAGTGGACGTGAGATTTGTGTTCTGCAATCTGACAAAGGAAGACCAAAGAATCCTTGTGCCTCTGGAGATCATGACCTACAATGATATCATCATACTGAACTGTGAAGAGAACATGGACCATGGTAAGACTTACACTTATTTCTCTAGTCTTCCAAAGATGGGATTGCAGTATGATTATGTTATGAAGGCAGATGATGATATTTATTTTAGGATTGACAAGTTGGCTCAGTCACTCAAGCCGTTGCCTAGGATTGACACTTACTATGGCTTTGTTTTACCATGTGACAAAATGGATCCTTTTGACAAGTATATGTCTGGTATGGGATATGCCCTGTCATGGGATTTGGTGAAGTGGATTGAGGAGTCTCCTATCCCTAAGAACAAGACAGTGGGGCCAGAGGATAAGATGGTGGGACTTTGGCTAGATGAAGGGAAGAAGGCTAAGAATAGGTTTAACAATAAGCCTGCCATGTATGACTTTCCTTTCTCCAATCCCCCGTGTTCTCATGAATTCATTCCTGATACCATTGCTGTACACAAGCTTAAGGACAGGGAGAGATGGTTTGCTGTCCTCAACTACTTCAGTTTTACATCTGATCTCAAGGAATCAAAGATGTATCATATATACTAGGTTGAGGAGGAAGGATGTCTATGTGGGGCTTTTCTCTTTCAGTTTCCAATATTTTACTTCTGAGTCAATGGCCTGTTCAGGCTTTTGTAGAGATTAAATAGTTCGAAATCTGATTATTATTCAATTTAAAAAGAAAAAATCATGGAATCGGTTATCAATGTATTGTTCAACAACAAATTAGTGAAAGATCAAGCATGCTTGATCAAATTATAAAGTTAAGTTTGAAAATTATGGGATATAAAATTTATTTGTTTATGTGGTTTGTATAAAAATGAAAAGTGGGTGTTTATACATTTATTTTAATATTTTAATTTATTAAGTATGATTTTGATTAGTTGAATTATTTGGAGTCTTTGAATTTTAGGACAAGTTCTTAATTATCAAAGAAAGTTGAGTTTGAAAATTAGAGATGTAAAATTGATTTATTTATATGATTTGTATAAAAATGAAAAGTAGATGTTTAAAAAATTTTGTTTCTTTGTTTTACATTTATTCTAAAATATTGATTTATTAAGCATTATGTTGATTTATTGGATTATTTGGAGAACCATTACATATGAATCTGTGAGACCTTATATCAAAACAAGACCATTTTTATATCCAGATTTTTTTCTAAATATAAAAATATAGTGTAAGGTGTCTATCAGATCACTGTAATTTCTAGATGTATAATAGAATGCCAATGATTTAACATGGTAGCTTTAATTGGTTACATACAAAATATTGAAGGAAGTGGAGGAAAGGAGAGAAATAAAGATACAATCATGTAAAATAGAATAAGGTTTCATAAATATATGGTAAAATACTACCATATGACAAACAAGTAGTAAAATTAAGGATAAGCATGAAACACATTAATATTGGAAAGCAAGTTGTTTTGAAAACTTAAGATTATGATAAGTGTGACAATCATATGACATGAGACAAACATTTTTAATCTAAAATTCCCTAAATAAAACTAAGTGTGAATAGGACACAAATGAGAATGAGTTTGGTAATATACCCTATTCACACCAACACCCCCCTTAAGTATAACTTAGGGTGGAACAAATAAATGAAAGAATGTAAATATGGGTCCCAACAACAAGGCCTTCTTAGGTACTCATGTACAAAATAACTATCATATATAGAATAAATGTGAAATTTTTTGATGGAGTCTGTAATTTTTTGAATTTTTGGGTCATACTACTCAAAGTTTTGAGTGTTTGATGGTTTTGAGAGGGATAGGGTTTGCAATTTTTGTGTACAAGGTTTACTATAGGGCTAAAACTCTCTTAAAATCCTAATTGTTTTGTACCTTAGTTAGTCTTTCTATATTCTTATTGACGGGTTGAGTCAATTTCTGGATGGTTTAAATTATGTTTTATGCCTAGCCGTCCATGTCCAGATTGGCCTCATACTTTATTTTAACCGAAATTGCCCATATTTACAAATTATTTGAAAATTTTAGCTAAGTCTAATGTTTGCCAGTCTTTTGGTTGGTTCTTAGAACTACACCGATCGTCGCCATGATTCTCAAAACCTTTTCTTTTACCAATAGTGTGCACCCTTTAATTCATTTGGTTCTTCATTGATATTTTGGTAAGTTTGCATAACTTTGTCAGCTACCACCATGGTTTTTAAAACCTCATCATGTGCAGATTAAGTCATGCCTTTACCTTTGTTAAGTATCATTAGTTCATTTGCCTAGGTGTGACCCCCTTTTAAAATAACTTTTAGCGCATGTGCAAAATCTTTCACTTAAGTTGTTTGTCCATCGTACCATCCATTTGCATTGCATTTTGGTTCTTGGCGACATATAATGAAGTTGTGATGTACAATGTTCATTAATCAATGACTTGGGATAGAAGATGGAGATCTGACGATCATCACATAAATTGTTCAATGCATCGCATTTTACCTTTCCACCACTAGCTTCCTTTGTGCGATGAGCAACATTCTAAGATCAATGGTGAGTAGTGAAGAGGAAATGATCTAATGGTCATTGCACAAGTGCTTTACATCGCATTTGTGTATCAGGAGGACTAAGGTCTATTTGTGATGTGCACTGAGGGTCACGATTGTTCCACATGGCAAGATCATGTTCTGTCACAAGGTTCTAATGCATCAAAAATTTGAATGAGGGATTTGTATGATGAAGTGTGATATGTGATATTAGAGATCAACAACTATAGTGGAAAGGAGGAAATCTAATGGTCATCTCATAAGTGCTTTACATCAAATTTATGTACTAGGAGGACTAAAACTATTTATGATGTGCAATGAAGGCATATTTAGGGTATATTCAAGGACATGTGTCATATTTTTTTCTCATCGCAAGGATCCTTTGTATCGCATTTTGGTTTCAAATGGCTCATGAGTGAAGTGAGATATGCAATATAAGAATATGCTAAAGGAATATTCCTAAGACAACTGGCAATAGATTATTTCATTGCATGACTCTAAGCCATCACGAAAGTTGTTTCTCAGCATCCAAAGGAGGATGCAATGTATGGGAGGCATGGACAATCATTGATCTTATAGATTATGAGATCGAGCGATTATGTTTTAAACTTCACATCTAGGGTTTAATCTTAGCCATCCACTTCCAATCCGATGATAAGAATTCAAACAAGAACGACTAGCTAATAATTTTTGCACAACATGAAGATGTTCAGAGAAATGGGGAAAACTAGAGGAGTGGATGAAAGGAATTGTGTGTAACTACCTTCTTCAATGCACATTTTCTGAGGAACATGGGAATGTGCTTCTGCAATCTTAATGGTGATGGTTTTATCTTCTAAAATTCTCCCTCATGTGTGGTTATGGTTTTAAATGATGTAACTAAAAAATTGAATTCAATGGTGTTAGAGGCAGGAAGCTTGTTGCTCCATTATTCTATAAAAGGGAATTCACAACCTTCTATATAGATCTTTAGGTGAATTTTTTAATGAACTAGATAGATGATGGAATCGAGCTCATTCTAGAGTTTTGGTGTTTGAGTCTTGTAATTGATAGTGTTGCATAACAGTACTGGAATTTTGTTGAATTCAATGGAAAAAAATTGAGGCCAATTGTCTCCTGATGTATAGTTTGCATAGATTATGAATGAATAGATCAAGGATCTTTCAATTTGTCTCTATGGTTGTTTCTAAGGGTGTATATTTCTGATTAAGGCTCTTATTCAAAGAATAGATTAAATTCTTTATTTATAACATAGGTTTGTGTGAATGAATACCATGATTTGATAAGTAGGGTTGGTGAGGAATACTAAGCATAATATTGTCAGGTAGTATTGTGAAGCTTTAAATGTCTAGGTGAAATTTTATTGTGGAACCCTAATTGCACTAGTTCTAACTCTATAGCCCTAGGATAATGCACAAATCTCTTGCCTTTGTGTGTGATTTACAGTTTGAAAGATCAAACACATTAAAATACTTTCAATCTTTAAGTTTTATTGAAAAATGTTTGTTGAAATTGAGTTCTTATCTTGTACTGTGGTCTTAGGAATGTAAAATTATTGAATGATTTTAGCCAGATATTCTCTTTTTCATTAGTCTCAAGTACATTTACATAGGACACATATGCTTTTCTACAATATTTGAAATAGTTGGCATAGGATATTGATAAATACTATCAGGGATCACCCTCCTAGGTTTCGTAGAGCCTGAAGTGTAGAGGGAAGTTTATTGTAACTTTCACCTATTCATTGGCCAATCCCTCAAGGTAACCAATCATTAAAAGTGGCTAAATCATAGGTTATCTTTGAGACTAGGTTGGGAGTTAAAAACAGCCAACAAATTGGCGACTCTACTAGGGGATAACTTGTATAAGTCTCAAGTTTGAGATCAATTATAGTTAGAGTCAATGATATATTTTGGTCTTATGTTCAAGTTGTCATGAGTCTTGTTAAGTCTCTCTACATTTGCAATTCCTTGAAGGATTGATAAATATTTTCATGTAGTTTCATATTCCCATGTTTTGGGTGGCAACTCTAAGTCTCATGTGCTAGTGCAAGGACTATTTATAAAGAATAAAGGAAGGAGACGGAAGTTGCAAAAAAATAAGAGGAACTAGAGGGCATATAAAGAAGCATCCAAAGTAGAAGGTGGAAGGTGAATTGCCACAGAACACTCGGCAATCTTGGAGGAAGAAGATTGTAGATATTGGTAAGTTTGTTACTCTTCCTTCATTAGGATCTAGATGTTCTATTTCCAGTAGTAATGATAATTTGCATGAGTCATATGAATTTGGTGTTCCTACTATAAATGAGGAAAATGTTATCTTAAAGGAACTTGTTGAAGGAGAGCAAGCCTATTTAAGTCTTTTGACTAATAAGAAATCATAGAAAGAGAAATTTTGGGAGTCCAATTTTGATGCTAAGTTGGCATCCAAGATGTTAAATCCTAAAGCAAAAAACACATCTAATCCTTTTGGTCATGATTTTCTCAAGGCGATCCTGATAATATATCTCCTACACCTTTCCATATGGATGCCTTAAAAAAAATTGACAATGCTTTGGAAAATCCTTATTCAAATATTACATTGCCTAATGAAGAAGAGGTAATGGATGAGATTAATAAGTTGAAAAGGGAAACTCAAAGGGTTAAGGAGTTGAACATAAAAATGACTAAGGAAAGAGAGGAGTAGCTTAGGAATAAAATGTATGAGAGGGATGTGTTTTTTGGAAGATTGAAGAAGGTGACCTCAGAGTTTGTTGTCATTGATGCCAACATTGGTTGGTAACTGGCTAAAGTAAACTGTGTATCTATACTGATCAAGTATTTTGATCCAGAAATTCTCTCAATAAAAGATAATTCTATGAGTTTTTGATATGTTGCTCAGGAGTGTCAGTTACAGCTATAAAGAAGCTTTCAACAACTTTGGTTGATCTGGATGAGATATCCAAATGATAGAAGTTTGGAATTCTTTTGGCTGATAGGGTTAAGAACTACTTATCTTATGAATGTTTAAAGTGTTCCTTATTAGGTATGTGCCCACCTAATTTGTGTTTGATATGTTTTGTTTTTGTATCAAAAAGGATTTTTGAATTGGGCTGACAAGTCACTTTGAATTATTTATGTTCACATCCAATTAGGCTGACCTAATTGATGTATAAAGATGTAGTTGTATATATATATATATTATATGTATGTATATATCTATGTATGTATGTATGTGTGTGAGTGTGTGGAATATATGATGATGGATGAATGAAAGAACAAAAGATGAAAAGTCTGGTGAATAGTGATGTGAGTTGTGTGATAGGTATTATAGTGCGAAGGTATTGATAGTTGTTGTATACCTGCAACCAAAGTGACATTTTGGTTTTCTAGAGCTTAACCGGAACTAATCCCATCACTTTGAAGGTGTACTTCTTCAGTTCATATTTTGGCAATGAGCCATGCTCTTTGTATCTTGGCGATAAGCCATTTTGTATTCACTTTAGGTTGTGAGACTTTCAAGGATATTGTGTCCTAGAAGTGAGCCTCGTAATATCTTGTAACCGGTTATAATATATTGTGAGTTAATCCTCATCGTGGTTTTTCCCATTTTGGGTTTTCCACATAAAAAATCCTAGTGTCAATGTTTTATGAGATGTTATGATTCCTTTCATATTTTGGTTTACATTTATAGCTAGATATGTGTTGATAATTGGATGGTCAGCAGTTAATTGTGTTAGTAGAATATTGATTCACCCCCCCTCTTAGTATTCGGTGTATTCAACAATTGGTATCAGAGCTTGGTTCCTCTGAAGAAGTCTTACAGCTTGAGGAAGGTCCTAGAATTTGAATGCATGGCTAAAAAAATCTATCTTGTTCCTTCAGAAGAAACCTTTGCTTCATGCTTCCCTTGAAGAATTGTACAAAAGTGAAGATGAGCAGGAAATTCTGAAAGGAAACTTAAAATAATCAAATGAATGCATTAAAAAATTAAGAGAACAAATTAAAAAGTTCAAGGAAAGGGATAGAGAAGTCAATGATTAGTTAAAAAAGGCTAATGAAGACATTACCGAACCGAAGGTGGAAGCGAAAGAAAAGAAAAGAGTTGAGAAATGTTAGAAAGTTGAGATTTAGAATAAAATTGATGAATGTACAAAGCTTGACCAAGAAGTGATAACCCGAAGATCTGATCTGGAAAAAGTGAAAGCTCATGAAGAAAAATTCAAAACAAGCTCTACAAGGCTTGATGAGTTGATTGCATTTTAGAAACCCTCTAAGTATAAAAGCAGTCTAAGACTTGAAGAAGCACAAAGCTCAAAGGTAAAACCAATTCCAAAAAAATAGACAATCAAAGGAAGACTCAAGGCAATATTCAACAAATCAAGAATCAAAGGAGCAATACTGGAAGGGTTCCTATTCAACAACCTAATGCTCAAAGGTACCCATCTTTTAATGGTTTTTGTTTCTCATGCAATAAATTTGGTCATAGAACAATAGAATGTAGAAGTAGAATGAACCAAAATATTGGATTCTTTGCTAGACAATGCTTTACCTGCAATAAGTTTGGACATAGAGCCACCGATTGTAGAAGCCAGATAATGTTGAACAGATTTAATGCTAGTAGAAGGATTCAGTCTTTTCAAGGCTACTACTATACATGCAATCTCTTCAAACATAAGGCTAATTAGTGCAGATCAAGGATAAATGCAAATCAATTTGATCAAAGATATGTTGTGTCTTATATTTGCAACAAACCAAGACATATCTCAAAATTTTGTAGGATCAAAATTGGGAATTAACCTAATGGAACAAAAGAACAAACCTATGAGCAAAGTGGATCCTAGTGAGGTGAGAAAAGAAATGGAAAATATTTGGAGGAAAAAGCAAGAACTTGATAAAAATAATGAGTCAAATACATATGTACCTGCATCTGGTATAGATACCTCTTCTAAAAACTAAACCCAATAGTGGTTTCAGGGGGAGCAGTTACAGAGAAATCTAAAAATACCTCGATATATCAAGTATCAAGCAGTGACACAAGGATATGTGATGTAAGCCATCATTTTGAAGATATTGAAGAAGTCTCCGCTAGAAAATATGCATATCCGGAGAATTGTGGAACCTTTTTAGGTTGATAGTTTTCTTTATAAAGTGTTTATTAGCTTTAAAGGTTGGAATGCATTAAATGTGAATTAGTGAACAATTCATAAGTAATAAAGAAAGAAACCAAGTTGATCTAAAGCACATTTGTACTTGATTGGGAAGAAGCAGAGCGAGCTGAAGAGAGTTGAAGGCGATTAAGAGTATTTTGCATCGAAACCATAGTTCTCAACTGTATTTCCAAAAATTGTATACTCTTGGAGAAAGAGACAATTTTGTGGTAAAACTAAGTCCTACTTTAGGCACCATCCATCAATCACCCCTTAAAATTGCATTTATAGGCCCCTAATACTCATAATTTTGGACTTTGAGGCCTAATTCATTCATAAAACCACTTAAATCCCAACAAATATCACTAATTTACCACTCAAATTTTGTGAAACCCATCGAAAAAATTTGTGGTGGGACTAAGTCTCCCAAGGTGGCAATTTAGTCCCTTTTGGGGTATTTTCCACTTTTGAGCAGGAATTTCATTAAATTCAATTTAATTTTTTAATGGATGTCGACCTCTTAGGTCTAAATTATAGGAAAATTAGGTGTTGATGCTTATAAATACACATTTTAAGTGATTTTTCACATCTCATAGTCATTTTTACAAAGCAAAAATCAAAAGTCAAGAGAAAAAGTTTCTTACACAAGAAGATTCAATAGCATTTTGCAGTAAATTTGAAGCTTTAGGGAAGCAAACTAGGGTTTTTGCAGGTCTACAAGCTCACTTCTTATTCAAGATCTCACATTGCAAAGGATTGATCATGGATGCCTATGGTGAATCATGGAGAAATCTAGGCTGAGGAGATGCAACTAGCCATCAAATCACACCTAATGACTTGTTTTTGAAATGATTCCATCTTCCATGTTCTTATTATCTTCAGACTTAAGGTTTGCATCACATTCTACATATCATTTATATTCATTTGAAGAGTTGTAGGGTTTCTTGCATTGAAGTTTTGCATCTCTCAAGTGCCATTCATTAACCTCATTCTAGCACATTAGAATAGGGTTTTATCTCATCTTCAGCCTTTCCTAGTCCTAGACACAATTAAGGCTAGGGTTTATGCAAATTTTATTTTCTACAAAGTTTAAATACCAATTAGGGGTTTGACCAAGGAAAACCCCCCATTAGAAACCAATTTATCTTCTATTTTGTAGGGTTTTTCGAAGATTCAGATCCATATTTTTATCAAAGAGCAGAGTGCAAGTTGTGGGCTTCCGTTTCCACTTTTAGATTTGCAGAAAATCCAAAGTGGACTAAGCCACCCATAGTGGCAACCTAGTCCCACTGCATTGCTTTTTCAGGAATTTTTATAGATTTTGACACCCTTTTCGCAGAAATAGATTTCTAGGCAGATTCCTTGTTCTAGGACTAAGTAGCCCAGACTAGCCTAAGTGTCCCAGTTGTAGGTCAAAAGTCAAAATTTCCAAGATTTCAGTGGCTCCTGCAATATTCAATCTATTCTTCTTCAATTTCTAGGTGCATAGTTTCTGTTTTACATCTTCATTTGATCGTTTATTGCATTAGTTTAGCTCTTCTGCATATCACAGCGTGTTTTCAAACAAGCTAGTTTTTTTAGATTTCACATCATTAAATCATTTCATTTTCAAATCAGAGCATTAGGCCATCTTAATTAGGCATAATTGCATCCCTCTTTACACTAATCTTTGAGTGTTTACATAGATTTTTAACCCTATTCCTTCCATTTTAGGTGAAAGATCCTAGAAGGGTAAGTGTCCAATAGGGTTCCTAAAATCTTTGTTTACATTTTGGTGAGCTTGTATCTTTTTGAACATTATTCCTTTCTAATTTTAAATTGCATCCTAGGTTTCATTTGCATTTCATCTTGCATTAGTTAAAGTGCATTCTAGGGTTTTCAATTGCATTAGTGAAAAAGCTCATTGTTGCTTGCATTATTGCATCTCATTTCATAGCATAATAGTGAAAATTTGCATTTACAGTCTAGATTTGCATTACATAGTCTTAAACACATTCATATCCATTAGAAAAAAAAATAAAAAAATAACCCTCATTGTACTAATTTGCCACCTTGGGTGACTTAGTCCCACTGCCAATTTTGTATTTCTATTTTCTGCATTCTATTTTCCATTTATGCAATTCTTGTTAGATTCAATTATCACTCTGTTTTTGTCCAATTATTTACTGTTCTACTTGAATCTTTTGCATTTATACTATTTATTTTAATGTAAATCATAGATAGCATTAGGTTTTTACAATGTTCACTTTCAACATTCATTCCTAGCTCCTTTAGATCAGATGCATCCGAAAAAACAAACAAAAACTTCACAACAATGCATGAACCAATTAAAAAAATGCTTCATTTTAGGACAACCCTATCATCCAAACCTCTTAGTAGTGATAACTTGGATAGATTAGATGAAACCTTTCAAGGTTTCCTCTCACTAAGTTCATCCACTAAGACTTGTGATGACAAACCTAAAATTTTTAGTGACAATCTCTCTTCCAAACCTTTTAGTCATGATGACTTGTGTATGTTAGATGAATCCCTTGCAAAATTCATCTCACACAAGCCATCCGTAGAGGTTTTTTGTGAGAAAAAAATGACAAAATATGTTAATGTCATTCAACCTCAACTTGTTCTTTACCCACCTTCACATCAACCTCAACCTCCACCTAAACCTGAGTTTACCCTTTATCCACCACAACATGATGATGTTGCACACAAACACTACACTAGAAACAATCCCCAACCTCAACAACCTCCTCCAACATCCTTACCTTTACCAAATCCTATTTTTCCTAGTGCTCCTCACTTAAACTCACACCTTAGGGAGTATGATCTTATTGAACAACTTAAGAATACTCTTGCCAAGATATCCCTTTGGGATCTTCTTCAAAATTCACCCAATTATCATTCAATGCTTCAAACAGCCTTACAACAACTAGTCGTTCCTCTTGGTACAAATGCAAGTGATGTGGTAGCTCTTGTAGAGGGAATTAATACACTTAATGTAGACATTACCATTCATCAGCATGAGCTCCCTCCATTCGAATTAAGGAGACAAAATGAGGCTTTTATGATCATTTCCCAATATAACACAATAGTTATTAAGTGAACCCTCGTTGACAATGGATCTACCCTCAATGTGTACAGTGTGAAACTTCTTGATCGATTACATGTGGATAAATTACAAATTAAACCTGATTCCTTATCCATAAGAGGATTTGATAACACAACCAAACAACCGCTCGGCATAATCACTTTACCTATAACATTGGGATTGGTTACCTTGCATACTCCTATTCATGTCATGTCCTATGATCTTGTGTATAATCTTCTCTTGGGTAGGCCATGGATTCATGAGATGCATGCGGTCCCTTCGACTCTTCATTGCATAATGAAATACGTATATAACAATAAGGTATATCAAGTTGCGATCTAGACCCTAAGCCTGAGAGTTTTTTGCAACTTGAAAAAGGAACTACAAGTCCCCTTAATACTTTAATTCCAACCTCTCATATTGACCCTCTTCATAAATAAACAAAAGCTGTGTCTAAATTGCTTGATGATGATTGGGGAACATTGGAATTTACTCCTTCGTTCATGGATGAATACATAATTACCCACAAGGAGATAGACAAACAAGAGCTTGACCAAAAGTTATGTCCACTCAAAATTCACAAGAATCTTCCCCTTCTTCTATCTCACCTCCTTTGGATGAGAGCATATCTTACACAAAAGACTTTGATGAGATAGATTATCAACAACCTCCCAATCCCAAGGAAATGGAAAAACTTTATGGACGTGGTTACGAGCTTGTGAAACAATTGGGGTACAATGGTAAAGGATGTGGAAAACATGAACAAGGCATTCATGTCCCTATTGAGCCTAATATGCAATACCTAAAGACTGGTTTAGGTTATTCCTTTTCTAAGACAAAAAAAGCAACTCAACGACCCTCATTAAATATCAATACCATCACATGTAAACCCAAAACTATGCTTACGCTCAAACATCCTAAATTCCTTGATCTGAACTCTCTGCCCTCTTGGGAGTATGTTGCAAGTGATGAAGCTTTGAAACAAATGTTAGGTGCCATTGATAAAACATCTTCCTCTAAACACAATGTTACCTGTTCTATGATAAGTTTCAAGCCACAAAATACCAATGATCATGAGAAAACCATGGAACCATACGATCCAGAGTTTCCTTCGTCGAATGCACTCCCTCTAGGAGATACAATTGATATACCAATGGACATCGATGATAAAGAAAAGGACATTAAGATTGGGAGATTCCTTGATGATGATGAACAAGAGGATACTACGCTTTTACTCCATGATTTTCTTAAAAAATTTACTTGGAAATATTATGATATGCCAGGTCTAGACTCAAAAATTGTCACACATAACATTGTTCTTGCAAATGATACTAAGCCTCTAAGGTATTCGAAAAAATATATGCAAAATGAATCCTAAGATAGCTTTGCTTGTTAAAGGAGAGCTTGAAAAACTCCTTGATGTAGGTTTCATTCGTTCTATTGATTATTCTCCTTAGATCTCAAATATTGTCAAAGTTGCTAAACTCGATAATCGTATTAGGATATGTACAGATTTTCATGATTTGAATAAAGCATCCTTAAAAGATGATTTTCCACTTCCTAATATTGACATGATTGTGGATTCAATTGTTGGACATTCTTTTTTGTCATTCATGGATGGATTTTCTGGTTATAATCAAATCTTCATTAACCCACAAGATCAATACAAGATAACATTCACAATTGTTTGGGGAATGTTTTGTTGGGTTATGATGACTTTTGGACTAAATAATGTAAGCACAACGCATCAAAGAGCAATGAAATTTATATTTCATGACTACATACATAAAACATTGGAAGATTAAGTTGATGACATCCTCACCAAATCCTTACGATGATAAGACAATGTGACTGTCCTTCACCAGATCTGTGAACAAATGCATCAATATAATATGAGACTCAATCTGAAAAAGTGTGTCTTTGGCGTAGATAGTGGAAAGCTTTTAGGGTTTATTATATCTCACAGAGGCATTGAAGTGGATACAAGGGTATGTGCAAGATCATGATGGGCCAAAAAGTGGCAATATGATGGGTATGTGGCTGACAACTTTTTTTTTACCCAAAATTGATGAAACGAAAAAGGTTTTAAAGGAGATTCTCAACTTTCCACCAATATAAATTATTCTTTACTTTAAATTTAATAAGTAATAATTATTCATTTTCTATTCAAATTATGACTAAAGTCTTGATTGATAGACTGATTGAAAACATCTATATTTTCTAAATCCGGATCACATTTTTGAATCCAAAACATGTGTCACATTATATGCTTCGATCGAGGATTAAAAACATAAAAATTGAATTTCATGAAGTTTTGACCAAGTTAAGGTGTCGACATACGGGTTTTTTATATTTTTAAAGTTGTAATAAAAATTCATAATTAATTATTTAATTGGAAAAGAAATTAAAAAAAATGCATCACATTGGGACATGAGTCCCTCTACTTATATATAAAATCATATAAAAAAATATTATCATTTTTATTGTGGTTAGGGTGTCAGCCAGACACCTACTTCATATTTTTCCCCTAAAATTTAAGTACTACTGCATTGAAATTTCAAATTTTCACCAAATAGATTTCTTTTTTTATAAAAAGCCTAGTAGTTTAGAAACTACATTCAATTTGCTACATATTCTATTCTTACATATTTTTGAAATAATATAGATAACTTATTCAAATTTTTACATCAAGTTGCCTAACTCTGATTTTTCTAATTTTTTTGCCACTTAAGGGCCTATTTTTTCCATGATGATCCTGCACATACCCACAAAGAAAATTGATGCTATCATTAACATGCCACCTCCTTGCAATATTTCTTAATTATGTACACTACAAGGATGAATACAAGCCATCCGTCATTTTGTCACTTCTTTATCCGATAGAAGGTTACCTTTCACACATCTCCTTAAGAAGGATGTTCCCTTTGATTGGAATGAGGATTGTAAATAGGGCTTTGAGAGTTTGAAGGAATACCTTGTCACTCCACCTATTTTACAGCCTGCCATGCCAAACAAACCATTCATACTCTACATTGTCGCATCTTCTCATGCTCTTGCAACACTGTTAGCTCAGACAGATGATAATGGAAAAGAACATCATGTTTATTACATTAGTCGCACTCTAATCAATTACGAAACCTGATATACACCTATCGAAAAGCAATGTTTAGCTCTTGTATTTGCTACTAGTAAATTGTGACATTATTTACTACATGTAGAAATACAAGTCATGAAAAAATTTGATCCTCTCAAACATCTTTTCAATAAAACAAACTTATCAGGACGTTTAGCTAAATGGGTTATGATGTTAACTGAGTTTGACCTTAAGTTTGTTTTGCAAAAAGCAATTAAAGGACAAGCCTTGACCGACCATTTAGTTGATGCTCCTTCTCCTCTGGCGTTACCCAGTAATGATTCTTTTCTTGATGACAGTGTATTCACAAGTGTTTCTACATGGATATTATATTTTGATGGATATAAGTGTAGAACAGGTTCTGGTGCTGGAATAATCTTAATTCTGCCTAAAGGAAAACCTATTCCCTTGTCATATCGCTTAAATTTCCTATGTACAAATAACACTGTTGAATATGAGGCCTTAATTGCTAGAATACACACTGCATTAATTATGGGCATTACTGACATCAGGATCTTTAGTGAATCACAATTGGTAATCAAACAAATCAATGGTGACTATCAAGCTAAACATGATAAATTATCCAAATATATAGATCTCACAATGTCCTTGTTGATGAAATTTCACTCCTTCACCATTAATAACATCTCGTGAAAAGATAATCGGCATGTGGGTGCAATGGCCAATGTCACTTCTCTTGTATCCCCCTTCGACCCTTCACAAGATGTCATATTCACAGTTCATCCCATTATGAAACCTTTTATTACTAATAATGATATCATCGCATTAGTTACAACCAAAAATGATTCGAGTGAATGGTATGATGCTATTTATAACTATATAAAAGATGGTACCCTTCATGAACCTATCACAAATAACACCTATGCTCGCCTAAAAAAATTAGCCACCAAGTACATCATCCTTGTTGATGTGTTTAATCGATGCTCCTTCGATGGTATTTTACTTAGATGCCTTAAGGATTCTGAAATTAATATGGCACTCAAGTAGGCTCATGTTGGAAGTTGTGGCGGTCATTTTGATGCAAAGACCCTAGCACAGAAACTTATTTGTGTAGGTTATTACTGGAAAAATATGGAAAAATATTGTTATGTGTATGTTAAGTGATGTCATAAATTTCTAGAACATAGTCATTTATTTCATGCTCGTGCTTCTGAGCTCCGTACCCAAATACCTATTTGGTCGTTCTTAATATGGGGGCTAGATATAATTGGAAAAATCTCCTTACCCTCTTCCACTGGACATACATTTATCATAACTACCATTGATTATTTCATGAAATGGGTTGAGGTCATTCCTCTTCGATCTACGACTGCTAAGGTAATCTTTCGCTTCATCCTTGAGCACATAATTGCTCATTTTGTCCTTCCTTCCTCATTAGTCTTTGATAATAGAACACCATTTAAGAATAATGATGTGAAGAAGTTCTTGGAGACTTTCCATATTCAACACCATTTTTCAACACCTTACTACCCACAATCCAATGGTCAAGCTAAGTCAACTAATAAAGTCCTCAAATAAATTTTAAAGAAAACTGTTAACACCAATCACAAGGACTGGCACACACAACTCCATTATGCAATTTGGGCCTATCGTACAAGTATGCATTCTTCCACCGGCTCAACACCTTATAACCTCATTTATGGTATGGAGGTAATCATGCCTTTGGAGTTAGAAATCCAAACATTATGGATTTCTCTCCAAGGTTTGATTGAAAATAACACTTATAGGACTGAACGATTACATCAATTTGAAATGCTCGATGAATATCGCATTAACACTCTTGAGCATCTTCAAGCCTATTGCAAAAGGGAACAACATTATTACAATCTCAATGTTATCCCTCGCACATTTGACAAGGGTGACGTAGTTCTATCCACAAATCAGCGCACTGTCAACGCCAACCCTAATGAATGTGGAAAATTTAGTCCTAATTGGTTAGGACCCTATGTTGTTGACAAAAGTTATGGGTCTGGTGCGTATGTCTTAACGAAACTTGATGGAACACCCCTCAAAGAACCAATCAATGCCACACATTTGTGTTGGTATTATGTTTAATCCCTTTTGAATAGTATGAAATATAAAGCGATGTTGATAAATGTTATGAGACTCTTCCCTTATACGCTTTCACATTGCTTCATTTTTGACAATTCTCTTGTAGGTTTGTCTTGAACACTAAAGTGATTCTTTGTAATTCCTTTAGGTTTCATGATATTCACTTTAATCTTGTGTGTTGTGTTACATTTCATTTTAGCATAACATACTCAATCATTATGTTGTATCTAACATAAAATTGTAAATATGTTTTAATTAGATCACATACACATTGTTAAATCATGGAGACATTAATTAATGTAATCTTTCCAAGGTCGCTTAATTAATCACATTATCATTTAACATTCAATCAAATTTAGAGAAATTATAAAACATAAATTTTTCTATATATACATATATTATAAAGTTTATATATACATATCATCATAATAAACCACATCACCAAGGTCTGTGAGAACTAGACCCCTCAGCATCTGGTGCTCATGATCCGGTACCTGGACATCGTGAGATAGTCATGTGTGATCCTGATCATGATCCACTAAATCTAAGTGTGAACTCCAGACCTTGTGCTCGCCCAAGGGCCACATCCCTCTCCTCCCATAGATGTGCTATCTCTGCATATAGTCTCTCTATCTCTGTTGGACTCTCCAATGACTGCCGTATGCCCTCTGCCTGATGCAATCATCTCCTCAAGCTCTCATAAGCTACCTATAGTCTCACAAAAGGCCTGAGTGACTCTGGCTCCTCCTCCACAATAGGTAGGGGCATGTAGTTAGGATCCATCTCCTCCTCATTGATGGATGTGGGTACTATATCTACAGCAACCTGACGATAGAACTCTCTCAAGTCTCTCATCACTCTTGCAAGGTAGAAACATCGCACAATCAATAATCATCATCATGATA
>VDFB02252616.1:66699739-66832291 GCA_007258455.2 Sequoia sempervirens
TAAATACTCGCCTTTGTGATGTTGTCCTCCTATAGTGAATATTTTCAAGGCATTAAATAGCATTGTTGCCTCCTTGACAGAGGTTGCCTTACTCTTCATGTCATTATTAAATTGGTAAGGCATCCTTTGGCACTAGACAGTTTCCAGAACAGGAGAAAAAGCTTATCTTATATAAAGTTGTCGTTTGACCTGAATCTTCAATGTTGTATTGTTGCTCAAGACTTGATGAACTTTTCCCTCATTTTGGTAGCTGTCTAGTAACAATGTATGTGTTTTATTTATATTTTTGACATGATGTAGTATGCATGTTGGGATCTAACCTTGTGGGATCCCATTTTTCACCACATGCTACAATGTTTGAACATGATGAACCAGTAATCAAACATGTACCTGTACCTGCACAGTCAACAAACAAGTTAGATAAAAATAATGAAATTTGATGTTCTTTTTGATGATTTTCTTTGGATATCTACATATATTTGATAATGGCTGAATTGAATTGATGCATCATAGCTGTAAGTTTTATGTCTTTTGATAAAAACATATGATGAGTTTTTGTAGCCCGAGCTCTAACAAAACTTTTCAATCAACTGCAGGTGCTTCTGAAGACTGGGTATGAGAGGAGATAAAGATAGGAGGATCAACACCAACATTACCAGACAATGACGGATATGGATCCTCCTTATGTTTTTTTTCTTAATCTTCAGATATATAGCTTGCAAATTATGTCTTGTGTCAATTCAATTTATTCATTCCCACGACTTGTGTGGGATTTTTTAGCACTTTTTGATCTTCAATGAACAAGGCAACAACATTGTATACATTTGCATCTCAAAATTAATGAAATACAACATGTTATCATGCAAATTTTGTGATCTCTTTCTATTATAAAATATTGCATAATAAGAACTGAACTTTATCTGAAAACCTCATATGCAAATGATAATAATTAGCAAAATTTTATGTAGTACCTTTCACCTTAAAAGTAGTCAGTTGTTCCAACTCTACCAAAATGAGCTGGGGCGAAATTTTTGGTAATAAATATATTTTTTGAAACTTTCAATCTAAGTAGAGGACACATGCTCAGATGTGCCACATTTTTTTTATAGTTTTTTTGCAAGTAAATAATTAGTTATGAATTTTTTATTATAAATTTTTTAAAAAATATTAAAACTTGTTTGTCTAACCACCATAACTTGGTTAAGAATTTATGAAAATATTATTATTTTTATCCTATAGTATGGGAAGCATAAAATGTGTGCATCTTTTGGATTCAAAAAATGTGAAATCATTTAAGAATTATAGATTTTTTCAATCAGCCTATCAATCAAGACTTTAGTCAGAATGCATGTACAAAATCAATAATAATTATGTGTTTAATTTCAAATAAGTCATATCTTATATTGGTGGAAAGCTTAATTTTTATCAATAAACCCTTTTCATTTCATTAAATGCAAATAAAAAAATGTCGTCAACCACTTTTGGGTCATATCGCCACTTTTTGGACCCCCATGATCCTGCACTCACCTAGTTATTTTACTCCTTCCTTCAATTTGCTTCACACATGTTTCATGTGATTAGTTTCTATTTTTTTTATTTAAAGTCATTCCATTTTCATTTATTAATCAATGAAATGTTCATTGAAAATATTATTAATTACAAGGAGCATCATTCTATGAATCTTTTGATTGTATCACTAATTTAAATTATGCACATTAACATCTTAAGACATTTGCATGATTGAAGAGTGTTTATATCTCCAATCATTTTCATGATTGTAAAATTTGTCAAATCAATAGGGTCAATGGAGGAGAACTTCACCCTTCAATATAGAAATTTCCTCAAGGTATTATTGAATATCAATCTTTAACAATCAAGAGAGAGTAGACTTTGAAGAGCTTCAGTTATTAGACACACACTTTTAACTAGATCAAATATACAAGTTAAAAAGTAGATCCACACTACATGATCAACCTACAATGTGTTGGAGTCTTGCATAGATTCTTAAAAAAAATGCATACTAGAGGCACATGTGAAAATTCAAAATTGTGCTGCATTAGAATTTTCTTCATTGTTCCTAAAGTTAAGAGCCATAATTGTCTTACATTTACTTTGCTAAACTACCATTATTTTACACCCTTTTGTCATTTTCAACTATTATTAATTTTATCATGTTAATTTGTGTCTACTAATATATATATATTTATTTAATTAATCTAGTTCAAATTATGCAAGGAAAAACATTTTCTTTTACAATTATATTGATATGTAATAGATATATTTTAAATATCTAGATACTAATGATAAGTTAACATAGAGATGAATAAATTGAAATTTATCCATTTCAAAATATTTTCTCTTATAAAATCATTACTTTGTGTTTTGATTAATAGGGAAAAATAGGTTTTGAAGGGATCTGAAACCCATATATCGAATCAAAACAAAATGCTGCTAATATGAAATATAGAACAACTAAAGTAGTAGCCATGAAACCCATACATCAAAACAAAACAAAGTACTTTATGTTATTAATATAATTAGAAAAAAGTAATATTCATATTTTTTTATGAATAGTGTCTATATTATCATTCATAAAATAGTGTTACACATTCCCAAAAAAAGGGTGGGTTAAAATAATCACACCCCTAAAGTCCAAATGAGGCTACACTCCCAAACAGAAAATATTATAACAATAAAAACAACCCACTAAGTGGTGAGAGCAATATCATAGGAAGGAGGAGGAAGTCTCGACGATCCAGTTTGCCTTGTACATTAATGTGATTTGAGATGTCCACAAGAGAGTCTCATCCATCATCACCATCTTTAACATTGTTAACTTGATTGCAATAAAAAGAGGAGAATTAAAAAAACCAGTTGAGAGAATTTGAAAAAAATGATCAGCCTATATTCATTTTAAATATCATAGTTGCAATAACATACTGCAAATTCTAGACTTTTTTGGTAATCTATGGTGTGAGCTCGTTACCTCTCCTCATACAAATAAGAGTTTATTTGTTTTAAATTTTTTTATTATTATTAATATTGTATGAAGCTTTGAACTCGGGACCTTCTTAGTCCCTACAACACGACTTTTGTCGTTACACTGAGCGTCGACCGACATACAAATAAAAGTTGATTATTGTTAAAATGTTGGCACTCTCATTGCCAACATTAAGCTCAGAATTCCCAAGATCATACAAAGTCAATGTCAACTGTAGATCTACACCATTAGTCCCGAAGCAAATATTTTTTCTTTGGCACTTTTCAAAGCGAAGTAACCAGCATACAGGATGGACATTTGAGGATAATTTTTAATTAGTTAAAATTATAAAACAATAGACAATTCAATGATGTTCAGTATGGGACTCGATGGCTTAAAAAAACCAAGGATTCCAATATTGGTTTGCTTAAAAACAAGGACTGCAGGTATAACACGGTAATCTAAGACCAAACAAGTCTGTTGGCAGCTCCATTAAGAAAATGTGGACTTTTAAAGTTGGGCATAACGTCTACGTAACTGATGCTTTGAATACCAGGGACTGAAGTTCATATACAGTCAGCATTTAAGAAAACCATTTGACTTTTACTGTAACTGATAAAAGAATTCCAGTAGAGGACTCATCTGAGTCAGTTTAGTCTAAGTCGTACAGTCGCCTCATCCCATGACAAAGATTTCTCCATTAAGAGGACCCCGCATAACAACATTTATTTTCATAAGAAATTAAAAAAGCAATCTTTATCTCCACTAGAGTGGCGAAAGTCAACATGGTAAGATTGCAGTACAGTCAAGATCGGTAGGAGGACATTAAGAAAGTAAGAGAATCTCTTTGTTATAATTATAGAGGATGAATGAGTTATGGTGATTTATGTAAACTTTCAATAAAGAGATAGAATCAATTTGGTTAATTGAGATCAATTTGGTTAAGTGAGATAAATGTATGTGATTTTGATTACAATAAATCAAGAATTAACAAGGTGGGAGGCCTAGCTCGATTGGCTGAACCATCCTGTTGCAGGCAAGAGGTCACAATTTATTATTTAGGTAAAAAAAATAAAATTTAAGAGTTATACAAAATCATATAAAGAGTTTCAAATAGAAATAGTTATCATTGAAGTTTAAAGAGTAGTATTTTAAGGAGTTTTTTAACAAATTTTTCACACCTTTGCTTTCTGACATAAAATTTTGATTAAGTTTGATTTCAAAAAAATATTAAAAATTAAATTTTCATCAAATTTTGTGTCCATGCACTATACGTTCAAGTCATTTATGTGGAGAAAAAAATCAGAGAAAAAAAATTGCTCTTTTTTTGCAACATTCCATCACGTTTTTCAAAATATTTCAGTTATAAAAAATCTTTTCTTAGATTTATAAAAAATAATATCCTACTATTTTTTTAAAGTTTAAAAAAATTATAAATGTAAACTACATTGAGAGTTCTATATTTCATTAGTTTTCCTCATTTTAAAATTACAAACATAAATATCACTTTTAGGTGGTCGAAGTTAAAAATTTGTATTTGTGAACTAGTCATTTCCTTATAAAAGTGTGGCACATTTCTATACTTTACACTTAGATGACACAGCTAGAGCACTATGTGGTAAAATATATAATTCAATTGGTTTGTAAGTTAAAAAAATCAATGTATGGTTAAAAACAAAGTCTTGGGATGTGGTATTAGAAGTTCAATACATTGTGTTAATTTTGGGATTTGTGGGATCTAACTTTGATTACCGTTTGCAATTTAAATATGATGGTGATCATTTCCTAGTTATTGCCTTGTTTATTAAAAAGGGAAGGGTTTGATTGCAAAATTAAAATCTTACCTCTTAGCAAAGTTTGAAATGAAGGACCTTGCTACAAAAATACATATTATAGGAATGGAAATTAAAATACAAAAAAAAAAAAACAAAAAGCTTTGGCTAGGCTAGAGTAAGTATTTGAATATTATTCTAAGAAGATTCAATATGTTGGATTGTATACCATTATGTTTCAATGTTGTGATGGTAATGGAGTTGTCTATCTCACATTGTTTGACATCCCCACAAGAGATGGAAGACTTGAGTAAAGTATCATACCAGAGTGTAGTTGGTAGCCTTATGTATGTTATTGTCTATACAAGACCAAACATCACCCAAGCAAGAGGAGCTCCTTCTTGATACATGTTTGATGTATGAAGAACATATTAGAATGTGGTAAAGAGTCTTCAAATACTTGTAGAGTACCTAAGAGCACTCCACTAATTTCATGTATCAAGAGACCAACATCTCTTAGATATTAGAGGCTTTGTGGAGTTAAAATGGGCTAGTGATATTGATAGCAAAAGATCCACTAGCGTATATGTGCTTACTTTATTTGGTGATGAAATTAGTTGAATAAGTAACAAGATGTGGTGACTTTTTCCACTACAGAGGTAAAGTATAAGATAGCCATTCATGCCTATAAAGAATCCATTTGGCTTAAAAATTGTGTTTAAATATATAGTTCAAACAAGGTGTAGTGACAATATATTGTGATAGTTAGAGAATATGTTCAAAATAGACTTTGAATATGGTGTAGTTACAATATATTGTGACAATTAGAGTGTAATCTACATAAAGAAGAACCCAACATTTCATGCCAAGAATAAGCACATTGATGTACAGTATCACTTTGTGAGAGATATGGTTGAGGATGACAATGTGAAGCTAGAGAAGATAGAAACTTTGGAAATTCTGTAGATGCAATAAGAAATCTCATAAGCATAGAGAAGTTTAGATAGTGTTCCAAATCAATGGGCCTCTCACACCCCAACTATTAGTTACTTATTTTTTATAGGCTCTTGCAAGATGTTTTAACAAGTGGGAGAATGTTAAAAAATCAATGTCTCAACCTTGCATGATAAAAATAGTAAGATCCAAGAATATATGTTTTTATAAGTGTATTTAAGTGGTTATTTCGAGAAGCATATTACATGGAGATAAGGACAACTTGGTGTTTAAGATAATTATGATATTTATGATGAGTGCCATTACCTTTTTATTAGTTGTTTCTAAAATGGAACCTTACTTCTGGAAGTTTCTTACATGCAATTTAATTTTTTATATAATAGTTCTTTTAGATAGTCACTTGAGAGAGTTCAGTTTGCAAGTCTGTATGCTACTCGAATATTGTTGAAATTGATCTAGGATTTAGTTGAGATGAAGACTCCTATAAGAACCTGCATTACAAGTGTGTTGTAATATATTTCAAGATTTGATAATACATTGTGCAAGTTTTTAAGTGAGATTTTTCTCTCAAAATATTTTCCCATGTAAATTACATTGTTATATTTTATTGTTTTTTATTTATGTTATTTCATATGTGTTCCTTTAAATCTTTATAATAATTGATTTAAAATTTTCATAACATTCCTATTAGGATTAACATAGGAAGTTTTTTCAGACACCTTCGCTTCCTTACATAAATGTCATTTTGTACACCACCATTTGCCCCATTTTATCACCTAGGCAGCCCAAAAAAGAGCTAGTTGGCTAGAGTAATGTACAAGGTCACTCCATTGACTTCGACAAACACATCCAGAGGGAGTGTTCCAAGCTTGTTGCTATTTGCATTGAAGTAGGGGAGAGGACCCAGTAGTTGAGCATGTTTCAATAGTTGTGATAGCAGTTGTTTATATAATGTCCAATAGTTGTGATAGTAGTTTATATAATGTCTAATAGTTGTGACTTGACTACCCATAATTAAACAAAATGTATTCCTTTGATCTAAAAAGCAACCAATCATGTGATGCCACATCAGCGCTCAACTACCCATGATGTGAATGCACAAGTATTGGTCTAACTTTTTTTTGGGGCCTTTTTGGACACCTTGACAAAAAACATGCTGATGTGGCATCATATTTGATGATGTGGCCCTGAAACGAAAGTTATAAGCAGGGGACTTGCCAAATAAGCTGCTGTAAAAAAATGTGAGTGATTTGAAATTTTCACGTAGGATAATTAGAAGTGCAAAATTAGGGTGCACAACTACTGGATCCTCTCCCCTAATATATTGATATTAAAATTCATGAAGCTCTCGTGCATGCCACCTCTCTCACAAACCATTTCGCTATTTTCAAGCTCACCATTTTTTTCTTCGTTTTTTTATTCTCTAACACTATTTTTTTAATAGTGGGGAGACGACATGTGAGACAAGTTCGAGACTAGGAAGCCCAAGAAAGAAGCCTCCCAGCTAATTTGAAAAATTTCACCTCTTACATTAATCCAATCTTGTTTCGACTGTTTGATTTAACAGCACACTTGTCATGTGACATACTTTTGTGCAGGGGTTTAGGGATCCATGTGGGAAAGTTAATAGGTGACTTCATAACAACAGCTTATCAAGATCTTTTCGCTTTATGAATATTTATATACCAGACTGAATCACGCTTTTCCAAACAACTTTCCTAATTCAAAACGGACTGTTCAAGTACTAACGTTTCAAAAACGTTAATTTGTTTTGATATCCTTGCATGTTTTTCTACATACATGAACCTACGCTGAAGGGAGTTATAGAGGTCTCAGTGGAATCGGGAATGAGAGGTGTGGAGAAAGAGTGGATTGGCGAGTACATACCAAGATAATGATTGGGTCAACCCTGTCCTACTATTCTTCCCCACCCACTGGTCAACCATTGCTATTCCCGGCCTAACACATCTATAGTGGGGCTGAAAGTATACAGGGGAATGTCTTAGCTGGCTCACCCTTTGGTCGTCGGTTAGGCGGTCCATGGGTCCCTTCATTCTAATCTAGAATGCAGGAATGGCGTCTAACCCCCTATTGACATTTAGCACTGTATTAGTGCACTACTTTTCTCTCCACTTCCGAGGAATACCAATCAACATAAAAGAAAAGTAAATATTAAATATGGTTCTTCAAGCCTAACACACGTTTCATGTGTACTAGAAGGCAATGTAATACGCGGAGCTTAAAATACCTAACAAATAAGAAGTCAAAAAGAGAAGGCGCTGAAAAGGTTTGAATGAGAAGCTTTATTCTCCCACTCCCAAAAAACAAAGCAAAACAACCGGCACTCAAACATGCACGCATGCACAGTGCACACACAAGGTTATAAAGAATGAGAAGCTTTATTACACTCATTCTCCCACTCACCAAAAAAAAAAGCAAAACAGCCGGCACTTAAACATGCACGCATGTATACACAAGGTTATAAAAGCCCACGCCCACTATATTCAATGTAAAGGCGTTATAGTTATTTTTTACTTGAACATTTTGTGAGAAGATCAATGAAGCAGGGCAGAAAATCTTATTCTCGTCCCTTCCCTACCTCAATAATCAGAACAGGGCTGCTATGCCTATTCACAGTTCTTTTCTTAATAGCCTTAATCAAAGTTGGAGAATTCAGACGGATTGTTAGATGGCCATCTACTTTGAACAGAGTAGTGGAGCATAATTCTAATGCAAATGTTGTCAATTCATCCTCCCCACCATTTCTTCTGAGAACAGATGAGAATACTTATGTGGGTTCTCAAGGCAGCCAGATCTTCATCAATTGTAGCTGCCCACAACAAGTTCAGAACTGCACAAAGGATATAAAGGAGAATGCCACTGCTGCCATTGAAGTTGATAAGAGCAATGATTCAAAGACCGGGCATGAGTTCAGTATTCTGATTGGAGTCTTAACAAGGGCAGATCTGTATGAAAGAAGGCATTTTCTTCGCATGGTTTATGGAATCCAATCCACAGTCCATGCAAAAGTGGACGTGAGATTTGTGTTCTGCAATCTGACCAAGGATGATCAAAGAATCCTTGTGCCTCTGGAGATCATGGCCTACAATGATATCATAATATTGAATTGTGAAGAGAACATGAACGAAGGTAAGACTTATACTTATTTTTCAAGTCTGCCAAAGATGGGATTGCAGTATGATTATGTTATGAAGGTTGATGACGATGTATATTTTAGGATTGATAAGTTGGCTGAATCACTGAAACCTTTGCCAAGGAATGACACGTACTATGGCTTTGTTATACCTTGCGAGAGCACGAATCCTTTTGACAAGTATATGTCTGGTATGGGATATGCCCTGTCATGGGATTTGGTGAAATGGATTGAGGAGTCTCCTGTGGTTAAGAATAACACAATGGGGCCAGAGGATATGATGGTAGGACGATGGTTAGATGAAGGGAAGAAGGCTAAGAATAGGTTTAACAATAAGCCTGCCATGTATGACTATCCTCTGGCTAACGGCAAGTGTTCTCATGAATTCATTCCTGAGACCATTGCTGTACACAAGCTCAAGGACAGGGAGTTGTGGTTTGCTGTTCTCAGCTACTTCAATTTTACAGCTGCTCTCAAGGAATCAAAGTTGTATCATCTATACTAGGTTGAAGAGGATGTCATTGTGGGGATTTTCTCTTTCATCTTTGATCCAATGGCACTTCAGGAATCTGTACAAACTTACAGTTTGAAATCTGATTATTATTTTATTCTTTTAATAAAAAATATGTTGAACTATTTAGACGTTCCCTATCTGAACAAAGCCTGGTTGATTTTTGAAATTCGACAGACGTGCAAGACGATTGCAACGTCTGGAACCGTTTATATTTTTCCGCCGGTTTTATTGTTTCCGTTTTATTCTTCCGTTTTTACATTTCCGTGCTATTTTCAAGCCGCCGTTTCCGAGCATTGCACATTCTTGCAGAAAAGTAACGGACGGCAATTGGGGTTTGTTATTCTGGGGTTGATGTCTTTAATTTAATTATATTATTCTAGCTTGCTTTTCACGCATTCTCCTTCTATCTGACTTTCAAAGCTGTTAAAAGGGATTATTATGTTAAATGGTTTTTTTAAACTATTAAAGATTGTATTTTAGTGAGAGATAACTGTTCAAAAGGTTTTAGATGATTTTTTTTTTTAAAATAAAAAAATTTGATACTACACGGTGTTCAAGCGGCCTAACAACTCTTATCTTGGGTACCTGAGGTGAGCTAGGGTGAGACCAGTCCCCTGCGGGTGAGATCCCCCACCCACAAGAAGTCCCACCTCTTAAACCCGAGAGCAGAGTCAGAGACCAATAGGGAGCAAACCCACTTCCCAAGCCAACTCTACTACCCATTGGGGCTAAAAAAAATTTACTATTTTTAAGGTTCATATTTATATTCTAAATTTATTAAAAATATAAAACAAAATAAAATTAATTTTATTATTAAATTTTAAATAATTAAAATACTTGAAAATATTTTTTCTATTTTTATTAATATTAATTAAATTATTTTTAGTTTTTATCAAAAGTATGAAATTTTTTATTTTTTTAATTTAGATTTAAGTTTGAAATTTATTTTAATTATTTGTCTTTTTATGAAATTACAAATAATACTAAAAGTTATTAGAGTTAATTTAATTTATAATTATTTGTCTTATTAAAATTTTAATTATTATAGAATAATTATATTTAATTTTTTTTAATTTATATAATAAAATTAATGTCAAACTTAAAAATCTAAAATTAAAATTTATAGAATGAGACAAAGAGAGCGAAAGAGAGAAACTAACTTTTGATTAATCGTTTCATGCCAACAATCCAAGGATAGCATGTTTCCTTGGGGAGTTATGCTCAGGGTAGCATGTCATTTGATTAAGTCTATGATAATTCACCTTTAAGACCTCTATCTCTATCTCCATTTCTCTCACTCACACACACTCTGTGTTTCTCCCTCCTTATCTCTATCTATATCTCTCTATTTCTCCGCCCTCTCTCTCTCTCTCTCCATCTCCCTCTCCCTCTCCCTCTCTATTACTTATATATATCACCTTTTTTTTTATCTCACTCTTGCCCCATTTATCCCTATCTTCCCATTTGTCCCTCTCTCTATCTGTACCTCATTATCTCTCTCTCTCTCTCTCTCTCTCATCCAGTGCGGCCAAGAGTTCCCAATATGCCAAGACCTAGGGTTTGTAAGAAAATGATAAATACCTTTAGAGTTCATTAGTAGGGATTCCAACAACAATTCATAATCACTTCAATACTTGTTTGCTCTTCTTTCCACTTCAAATACTTGATCACAAATGACTTTAGCAAACTCAAAAATAAATATAAAACTTTTTTCAATGACCTAATATGCATTAATTCCAAAAGGGAAAAGTTAGGTCAAAAAGTTGCCAAACACTCATTGCATTGTCATAGGCACCTCAAAACATTTTTTAGATATCCACAACAAGAGATTTCACACCAAAGATTTCACCAAAAAATCAAGCACATATACTAGTACATGTTGAAGGCATCAACATCTCATCTTTGGTGGGGGGGGTTGGAAAGTTCTTTTTCTAAAACTCACCTTGAGCCAATCTCTTTATCTAGTTTTTGGAGGAAACATCTACACCAAGAGTTGGCATAAACTCACTCTTCACCTCATTCTCCTCCTTTTTCTTCCATGTCTTGTTCGTCTCCTTCATCTCAATTAGATAAATCTTCTTCACTGGATCAACCTTCTTTTGTGAACTAGAGGGTTTCACATTCTTGCTTCTTCAAAACTTAGCTATGTGTCTTGGATTATTGCATTTGTGACATATGACACATTTTTGGTAAACAAACTTACTTCTTTCCATTTTAGATTTGCATTGAAAAGCCTTATGCCCAAATCCATTGCACATGTATAATAGTAACCATTGAATGATTGGAACATCATACCATTATCGTAACCATTCATTATCCGACTTTTGCATTCACTGGCTTTATGACCAAATCTATTGCATGTATAGCACTAACCAAAAAATGATTGAACATTGTGATTCATTCTTCTTCTACACTCTACAACTCTATGTCCAAATGTATTGCAAAAGTAGCGGTATCCATTAAAAGATGAATACCTTTGTGTAGATGGTTGTCTGATAGGTGGTCTTTTGAAATCTTTCTTTTGGCTCTAGAACTATCTGATATTCCTATTCTTATCCCTTGTCTTCCTTTGTTTGTCATTCTCCTTTTTGGCATTGTTTGAAGTTTGATTTACCTTTGAATTTCTCCTCTTTCAAACCCTAATCCTTCTTTGTCCTTGGAATCTTTTTGACTTGCAAGTATATCATCAAGCAAGGTGAAGCCCTTCTTGAATATTTTATTTCTCTAGATCTTTCCTTAGAGACACAACTTATTCCTCAAGCTTTGAACATTCTATAGATTTATCTTTCAGTTTGACATTAAGGTAGTCTTCAACTCTTTTTCTTTCTTCAACTTGCACTTTCCAACTAGTGATTGTATCATTTGACTGATTAAGCTGCTCATTTGTTTCCTTGAATCTTTCTTTAGCTTTATTGGTTTGCTCCCTCAACTTCTTGATACACCCATCTACTTGCTTAACATTTTCTTTCAAATCTTTGTTCTCACATTCTACTTTATCTAGATCATCAAGGGATGATTTGATTTCTCCTTCCATATCAACTTTGCAGTATTCTATAGTAAACACTTCAAGGATAATTTCTTTTGGAGGAATATGATACCTTCTTGGTTCACATACATGTTCAACCTCCAAGATCTACATCAATGGTTAAGCTAATTTAAGGAACCAAGCTCTAATAACAATTGTTGAAAAGTTCCTGAAATATTGAGAGGGGGGTGAATCAGTATTCACTGAAATTCATTAACTTCATCAACTCAAACATACATTCAAAGCATCTCATCAAAATTTCAGAAATAGAAAGAAACACTTAAAGCATGCATCACATCAATAAACACAAGAACACAATATTTACGTGGAAACCCCTCAAAAGGAAAAACCCATGGTGAGGATTAGCTCATAATATATTATAACCAATTATAATGTATTTATAGAATGGTAGATTCATTGTCCACAAAGAATGGCTCATTGCTAGAGGCTCACTATTAAGGGCTCACTGTCAAGAATAGAAAGAGATAGAAGAAAGGGTGGCTCACTACCAAGATTGAATTGCTAACACTACATCTACAACATGCTGAAAGTGCAGTTCCACTTAAGCTTAGAAAGGTGACTTTACACACTTCAGGCTTCACCACTATCACCTTTCACACTTCACACTACATTAGATCTTGCACACACAATTACATCCAACACACTTCATTCACATCACATATATTCTACATTTGTATCACAATGAATTAGCCTTGTATATATACTGCAACCAACCAAAACATCAATTAGGTCAGTCTAATTGCATGAACCAGCTAACACCATGAGCTATCGGCCCAAAAATCCATCAGAAACACTTTGTTCAAAGGGAATAAAAATGTGTACCACACAAAAATAGGTTGACATGACCTATAATCACTCCCATGATTCTACTATATGCACAACTCAAATTCTCACAACCTCAAAACCTTTAGGTCGACATCATTGTTGAAGTAAAAAGCTAAATAAACCAACTGTTCATTCACAACTTGGAACACTAGCCACCAAATCACTTGCCACCTGGAGTGCACACACATCTAAAACTTTCCAAAACTTTCTTAAAATTGCACAACATAATGTTTATCCGTGGTGGAATGGAAAGCATTCCAACATGCACTCTACACTTGTAACACTGTCATTACTACCCTGGCACATCGTCAACAATATCTTCAACTATGGAAGACATCAAGTCTAGAAAATTTGGATTTAGACACATCCAACACATACCATGAACACTTGAAAACTGCATGATAATATTTTGCATAGCAGAGCAATGTGGACCACAAAACAGTTCCTATGATTACTAAATATGCGCAGCGGGACTTAGTCAATTCTCCAAAACATTTGGTCTTCTCTAGACCAAAACTTTTACATTTCTACAATAGGTTGCCATCAACGACAACACCATATACCAACACGCTCATGTTTCCAATAGGTTTTTACCATTATTTTGAGTTATGGTTAGATTGGATGAGCTAGAAACTTGTTGTGGGTGGTATTCTAAATTGGTATGAGAAAGACAACTACTCAAAGCCATTTTTATCATTTGAATTTAATGCTTGTTAGTATAAATTTTTTTATTAAAACTATGTACAATTTTTATCATCAATATTTTGGATCATACTCCATGATCCATCATTAAGATGTGCAAAAAGAGAGTAGAATGCACAACATCCTAATGATGGATCATGGAGTATGATCCAAAATATTGATGATAAAAGCTTCATACAATTTTAATCCAAAAATATGTACTAAAGTTCTATCATAGACTATGGAAACTTCATGATATTAATTTAATGCATGTGCTTATATATAGATTGATTCAAGATTCAATTACAATTGGTATGCTTCACTTTGGCATGTTCCTTTTTCTTCCATAGGTGGCATGTTGGAGGATGTGAGGAGTTATTTATTGATGGTGATTAAATTGGTTTCTATTGTAGGTATTTAGTTGGAGTACATAAGTAGGTTTAAGAATCAAGTGATACATGCATGACTAAGGGATATCTTTCCCTTGTTGGTATAGTAAGGCCTTAGTCCTTGATTACTATACTTTATTATTATTTATGTTTCCTTATTATTATAATTGCAATGTATAATTTATCATGTGGGAGAAGTTAGGATAAGGTGAAATTTACCTTACAATCCTAAGTCATTTTCTATTGGTAGATGGTCAATGCTCCTCTCGAGATTCCTGACATGGCTTAACCACCTCCCATGGATCTGTTAACTCTAGCGATTGTATCCGACATTAACAGGTCGATATTTTGGTGCAACAATAATCATGGGGCCAACAATTGGTATCAAATCCAAAGGTTTTAGGTTTGAATCCCATCTGATAACACTGAGGGAGAGATTGTTGGCAGATGGTCAACACTCCCCTCGGGATTCATGACATGGCTTAACCGCCTCTCATGGATCCATTAACTTTGGCGATTGTATTGGGAATTAACAAGTTGATATTTTGGTGCAACAACAATGGTGTGGCCAACAATTTTCATGTATCTACATGTCCCTTGGAAGGTGTAATTGGACACCTAGCATTTTAGACAATTATTTTATATTTATTTATTTATGACATGTTATAACAGTCATACATGATAGGAATAGTCAACAAAGATAGGGGCAAGACATAATGGGAGAATATTCTTTCTAGAAATCTACTTTGGTGGTGGGGCCACATGGACTTTGTTGGCTTGATATGTGTTGTCATTTATGTCAACTCAAGATGTTTTTCCATTGATGTCTATTAGATACATGTAGAAGACTGTATAATACTTTGGAGATAGTTGATGTACAAAAATATTAGCTTGTGCAAGACAAAAATGCAGTATGAGGTAGAATGGTGATCAATTTGATGTCTATGTGTGATGTAGAGGTGGGTACACTTGTTCCAATATGCTGAAATTGCATGCCTACATTGATATCATTCTTGTTTGATGTACCACACATTGAGATAAGGTTTAGAAGTTTTGCTAAGGCATTCACAGTGTATACTCTAAGATAGAGTCATTGTATTTTTGTCCACGTCCTTCTGTAGAGAAATATTTTTTCTTGTGGTTCAAAAGATAAGATGGTCAAGATGTGAAGGTGTTATATCTAGGAATTCAAGTCATTACACCTTATACATAGAAAGTTATAAGTGACAGAGTTTCGGTCTATGCTATGGTAGAGTAAAGTGTTGATGAAGGCATGTTGGAATGATCCTTCCTCCAAAAGTGACGTTATGGCCTTGCATTTTTGTGGATATGTTTAGTGATGTTCAATGCATACTATATTACTGCATCATGTGTTTTTGTGATCTACAAGTATGGTTTTCAAAGGATGGTGTAGTATAGTTGGTTTTAAATGCTTAATTGTTTCAAAGAAGATATGTTTCTCTTCTTACACCAGCACTTAATGAATAGATTCTTTAGAATATGGCTGAAGAGGTATTTTGCATAGTCTACAATGCTCACATCTTGGTCTACATGATGTTTTTAGTTTCTCCCCAGTGGTTTAATGTTGAACAATTGGTAGTTTTGGTGGTGTTATCATTATTTGGGTTCAAGTCTTGTTTCCTTCTTTTGTGGTTGATCTTGGTTAATTATTTTTGCTTTGGTGGATGTGTTGTGATGTGTTTTGGTCATGTTATGTTGTGTGTTGATAGACAACTCATTTTATCTTCACAATGTATATGATTGGAGGAAAACTATGTAGTATCATACATTTCATCTAAAGGTCATCTTGGAGCTGACCTGATTGGGGTTTTGAGTTTTTGTAGAGGGTATTTATACAAGAAAAAAATTATTTATGAAAGTAACTAAGTACAAATAATTGAGATTGTTTAGTTTATTGAATATGAAGTGTGTGAAGTTAGCATGGGGTGATCCCACAAAGATGGTTTACAATTTCTGGGAGATTCTAATTTTTTCTGAAATCACATATTTTTAGAAAATATAATGATTTAAGCCTTAAAAATTTCCATTTAAATCATTCCAATTGAAGAGGTTTTTATCAAACTACCTTAGATAAAACGCCCTTGTATAGAACTCCACTAGTTTTAAACCATACCTATAACGGAGTCTCCTTTACACCTATCAAAATGTTGATAAAACCACTTTTGATTTACCTTTTGGAGGGATCAATGAATTCATTTAAAATTTATTTTTTGTAAGTATGTAGTCCTTATTATAAGCTTCCCAAAAGTATAATTTTAAATAAATTTAATTTTATTATTATATTTATTTTTTATTTCTTGTGAATGTAGGTTTTTCACTAAAAATGAAGCTCTTTGTTCTACACATGTGGAAAAATAGAAGATTACAAAAAGAAAAGAAAAATATGAGTGTACTAGATATGGAAGTCCTTAATCCAACAAAAAAAAATAATTTTGATACATACAAAAAAAGTTACGCATTATACTATCTGCCTATGTCTGCAATTGTAATTGGTTTGACTTCGAAACTTGATTAAGGAAAAAATATTTAATAAAAAACTATCTAACCAAGTGGAAGCACTAGATATTAGAGTTACAAATATAAATTTGAAAGAATTAGAATTTTATCCTTCATGGAAAAAAAATTATGTGTTATATGGTGAAGTCACTCCTTAAAAATGTTGTTTTCTAAAAAAAACTAATTTTCAAGGGAGATTGAAAAGGAGGTGCAATCTGATTCCAAAATTTTTGAAAAAAATATATTTAGAATCTACAGAAAAAATTTCACGAAACTCTAGTTTGCATCATCTTCAAATTCCTCACAGTTTAGCCGCTATAGGTGCCTGAAAGTGAAGATTTAGTTAGAAAAAATTATTTCAGTGTCCAATTTCACCAAAAAATTGTAAACCACTATTGTGGGATCACCCTATGATGGAGTAATTATGCAAAAATGAGATTGCAACATCAAAATAAGTTATATGTTTCTTTATAGCAATTCATGTTCATGTTTTTCAATATAGTTTTCATGTATCCTACTTTGAGATAATGCGTCTCAGTAGGTCCTTGTATCTTTTCCTATGTTTGTGTGCCTTAGTCTACAATTCTTTAGGCAATGAGCCTTAAACAACATTATAATTTTTGTAAGCAATGAGCTTCATATATTGTGAGTTAACTTTCACAGTAGTTTTTCCCTCATTCGGTTTTCCATGTAAAAATATTGGTGTCCTTGTGTGGTGCATGTTTTCATTTCTTCTCTTATTTTAGTTGATGTGATTTAATGTTTAATCTGTAAATGGAAATGTTTAAGTTTTGGTATATGTGTATTCACCCCTCATTAACACTTTGGTGTGTTCAACAATTGGTATGAGAGCCAAGTTCCTTTGAGAAGCCTAACAACTGAGGTAAATCCTGCACTTAAACACATGAGATCTATAGCAAAGATCAATGATATGTTTATTCTAGAACTAGATATAAAGTCAATGAAACCTAAAGGTTAGGCCATCAATCTAGAAGATTGTGAAGTAGATTTTGAAGGAGAACTCTAGTTTGTTCTTAAAGATCTAGATGAAGCAAGAACACTAAATATCAAATATGAGGTCATGCTTGAAAAATTAGAGGAGATAATTTCCAAATTGAAGGCACAAGCTGGAAGATCAAAAGGAGAAATTGGCAAACCGAAATCTCAAATAAGAGGAGATAAAGGATGTGAAATTAAACTCAAGGAGGTAGAAGATATGATCTCTAATTTTAAAGTCAAAGTTGAAGAAGGAAAGAGGATTGAGGATTTCTTGAATACCAGGCTGAATAATAAAGTAGTTGAATGTTCCAAGCTTGAGGAAGAGATTGCCACTCTAAGAAAATAAATTGAAAAAGAAAAAGACCAGATTGAAAAGGGTCTAAAACTAAGAGGGGGTTCTGAAATTATTGATGATTTGATTAAATCTCAAAATCCATTAAAAGAGAAATCTAGTCTTGGTTTTGAAAAATGGAAAATTCCTATGACCAGTGCATCTGCAAACCTATATGATAACTTCAAAGCAGAAGGAAAGTCTAAAATAAGGGAGGAGAAATCTAGGTACACTGAAGAACCTAAGGAGACATCCTCCAAAGATGCAAAGACAAATCAAGACATCAAGAAAGGAAGTAGATTCATTCCTATCTAGAGACAAAAAGGATTCAAAGGTCCTCCACCAGCTAGACACCATACCCCTACCAAGTTTTATCAATCTTTTCAAGTCTATTATTACTCTTGCAATAATTTCAGACACAAGGATGTTGAATGCAGAAGCAAGATGAGTCAGAATTCATTTAAGTCTCCAAGGTACAATGCTATGAACTCTTAATCATTCCATGGTTAGTTCCATGCTTGCAATAAGTTTGGTCATAAGGCTAATGAATTCAAAAGTAAAGTGATAAGGAATAGTAATGCTATGACTTCTCAATCCTTCTATGGTTACTGCTACATATGCAAAAAGTTTGGTCATAGGGCTATTGATTGTAGATATAATTTGAGAAGAAGTAATTATACTCCACAAACTAATATCACCTACTACAACTATAATAAACCTAGACACACTACAATGTTCTGTAAAGGAAAGAATGTAAGACCCTCTTCTCCTCAAAAATGTATTGAGCCTAATAAAAAAAGAAGACAATGAACAAGGTATGGAAGGAAAAGGAAGAAAGTGAAGCAAAAAATGAATTTGTACCCCATCTTGGTGCAAATGGATCCTCTGGTAATTGCAAAGAAAGTATTGACTTAGGGGGAGTTGCAATTGTAAAAAAAATTCAAACCCTTGTAAATCATATGATGTCGAAGTCTTTAGCATAATGGTTAATGACTCAATGTGGAGATTTTTGCTCAAGGTTCCAAAGCAAATACACTCTTTGTGGAAGTTTTTTGAATGATCATAGATCCCTGTGATATCTCAAACAGTAAAAATTTGCTTGTGTCAAGAACTAAAAAATGCATTTAATATAGAGTGACTAGGGTTAGTGTGAAGCATATTTAGTCCTAATTTGATCAAAATTGATTTCATTTGAAAGATATCAAGTGTACATGCAAGAGCTAAGGAAGAGAATAAGGTGTTCAACATGTTACGTGTAAACCCTAATGACAGTATTCACAAGTATTTCTCTGGTTTTCTTGTAAAAACCCTAGAATTTAGAATGTGCTATCATGGCTACACCAATTATCATTGATGTTGTTGAGAAGCCAAGGAAAAAATTCAAGAAACATCCATGGAGTGTTCTCTCACATTCCTATCAATGTGTTGCATTAAGAAGAAGTTTACATCTGCATTCACTCACAACTAAATGAGTATAACCATCTAAAGATGGAAGAGTTTAGATACAATCATCTCTTTGTTGATTATTTTCAGATCAAGTTGGAGTATGCAAATGTGGAAGCAAAAGGTTTATATGTGTGGACGGATTTCCCCAAATTTTTCTTCGAAGATGAATGGGTCATAATTTCTTTGAGCTAGATTCATGAAGATATCTTTTTGCGTGATCAACCCCACCTAATCACAAAAGAAGCTATTAGGATTGTAATTGGATTGTGCTCCACCAGACTTATGTTGGAATTGAAGGCCAAGAAGAATGAAGAAGTTATGAAGCTTACCAGCTCACTAAATTTGACAAAATAACCCTAACTATGGATGACATCTCTGACTTAGGGGTCTGGTATGTAATGATGGGTATTGCATACAAGGCTTACTACACAAACATGGAAGGATCTTCTACCACCACTGCCTTCTACATTTCTCATCAAATGGTGAAGGAAGGAAATGATTATGATCTTTGTGAGCTCTTGTAGAAGTAGATATTGGAGAATCTGTAGAGAACCAATGATTTATGCTACAATTTATGGTATTACACTTTGATTATTTTCCTTATGTTTCATTTCATGAAAGAAATTCTTGGTTTGAAGAATGTGGTTTGGAGAAGGGATATTTTTGTTGCACAAAAGATTAGGATCACATGCGTAGCTTTTTGGATACCAAACAATGTGACACAATTTTTTGGGGTTTCTTCAAAACATTTTAAAATGAAATGCAGAAGAGGGATAGGATTCCCTCACAAGTTTTGAGAGATATAAGAATGAAATAACTTTCATGGTGGATAAAGACAATTTTTATATGGAGGCAGTTGAGCCAAGAACTTCATGGATAACAAAGTTTCCCCTATGAGGTCTTTGGATCTGACTAGATTGCATATGCTAAAAATTTTCTCAACAAACCTAGGGATCCCTTTGTTGAAAGGTTTGGCACATCTGATGAGATAACCAATAAGAAAATCAAGAAGAAGGTAGAAGAAAATGTGGAGAAGATGTCAAATTTCAGGAAAATGATGTTTGAGTTGAAAAAGGTTTTTGGTACTCATAAGGATCTTGTGGAAGGATCACAAGATCCTAAAAGGACAAGTAGATATGCCTCTATATCTACTCTAGATTCTGGACTAGCCCAAATACCTCTTAACTGAAGAAGGGTTGTTACTGTAGCACCCGTGAAAAATAAGATTGCTTAAAGGAAGAAGCTTAAACATAAGTAGCAGGAAAAAAGGGAAAATATCAATCCCGTGAATGTGGATGATGATGAAGAAGGTGAAAAAGAAGAAATGAAAGATTTTTCCTTGAGAAGAAGAAAGAAAAGAACAAGATAGGGAGAAGAAGAAGAAATCCCCTTGCAAAAGAAGAAAGGAAAGGCGATTACTGGAGAGAATACTAAGAAAACTCCTTCAGTCAAACATGACCCTCTAGATTATGGTACACTATTTAATGGGATTTCCAAATACAATGTATTGAATGATACAATGGAGCTGCATTTGGATATCCCTCCAGAGGACAAGAAGACAATTGAAAATGTTGTCATTATGTAAGCTGAAGCAAAAAATTCTCTTCAGTGACATTGACAAAGCTCCAGATAACCTTGTTTTAGATTTAAGAAAAATAAGAGAAGATGCCATCAAGGCTAATGAAGAGCTAAAATTGCACAAAATTGAAAAAGATAGGATTCTTGTTTCCTAGGAAGAAAAAGAGATGATTGACTGAAGACAAGACAAGGAGCTTTAAACTAAAAGAAGAATAGATCTACAAATGAGCATGGATGAAGGTGTGAAACTAAAGAAGATACACACAAAATAGTTAATGAATTACAAAGTGAAGTTGATTTTGATTCATAGATGAATGATACTGATGTTGAAATAAATGCACAAGTGCCTCTAGATGAACATGAAATTGAAAATATGCCTCCTCTAGAAGATACAAATGAGAAAAACATATATGGTCAGCAAGAAGTAAAAGGACCCTCTGAATTACAAGAAGGAGAAGGTATCTCTAGTGTTCATAAAATACAAGAAGTCTCTAACATAGAGATGTTAAAAGAAGAAAATAAAGAAGAGGAAAAGGGGGAGGGGAATGTTGAGTAGAAGAATGAAGATAATCCTAAGAAAGTTTGGGATGTTGTAGTGGAGACAATTGAAATGAAAAATTCTTCCATGGATAGAGGTTAGGGTTCTTCATCATCAAATTGTTTTAAATATATTTTGACTTTGTAGATGTAGTTTCAACCTATGGTGATGCCTCAACTTCTAAAAATTCTAAAAATTCCTATTCAAGGGACATGTTGACTTGTCAAGCATTTCTCCCATCCATAATTTACATCTTGATGATATTCTACATGCTTTTTGTAGGAGTTTATGGTGAACTCCTCAAACACCCTAGAATCACCTGCAAGACAAAATTTAATTTCCACAAGAGAGAAATGGCAAAAATATCATGCTATCATTAAAATGCAATAATGCCAAATTGAATATGGAAAAGTACATATGAATCCTTTCTTATATAGGAAAGGTTGAGATGGGTGTGTCCAAGAAGTTGAGTCCACTTTTTGGCCAAAAAGTGGAAGTGTTTTCCTTGATTTTCAGAATTTGACACATTTGACCTTAAAATTTGAAGCACTTAGAGATGGAATCTTCAAAAAAGTCACTAATCATAAAATGTAGTACTCGGAGTCTAGTTTCCAAATATGTATTTTATTTCAATACCCAGATTGTAAAAATTGAGTTTCAATAGATGTTTCTAAAAACCACTGTTTAAAAGTCACTTTTTTATACCATACCATGCACGTGTACGACATCCATATTTTGACCTAAATTATCATTTTTTTCTAAATCCTTTGGGAAAAGATTTGTGACTCACTAAAGCTTGCTTTTAATATTTTTTTATAATTTTTTATTGAATATTTTTTTTATTAAATATTTAATATTTTGAAAAAATCACGGTAATGACATGCATAAGATGACCTAAACTTATCATTTTTTGATTTTTTTTTTTAAACTAAAAAGAATTGTCTGAAGTTTGTTCTCGTGCAATCAGTTTGTCAAAATGTTATGTTGATCAAAAGTTATTAAAATACTAAAAAAACCTGATAATTTAAGTTTATGGACTAGTTTCATTAGAAATCAATTGAAAAATAGAAAAAATAATCAAATTATTAAAAAATTACATATTTGGAATCTGCACTGTCTCATCTATAATGGGTTTTAATTTCGTAAAAAAATTCTATAAAATAGGTCTTCAAACATATGTCCAAAGTCATTATTTTCCTATGACATTAATAGGACCTTCAAGCTGCAGGTCAAACCAGGTCCAAAGCTTACGTTTGGGTCCCCAAGCCATTTCCTGAACCAAAAAACAAGCCAAAAACCCGCCCAAAAATTCATAATTAAAATGGGATCCCGTTTGTAAACCGATCCCTGCTTATTGCAGCATCTGGATCCTTGTTAAAATCTGATCCATTTCATAAAAACCATTTTTATGGTTCTATGAACAGATCCCATTTTGAAATTTCTTCCAAAAAACAGCCAACAACAACAAACTTCTAAAATGGTATCAAAAAAAATTGAAGTCTCCATTTTCGAAGCTCTTCTAAAATGGTCCTGCTTTTAAAACTTTTCATTTTTGAAAATTTCCGCTTTTTAAAAATTCTTTTCAAACGGAATTGCTTTTAAATCCTAGGCTCGATCCCGGGCTAAACCAGACTGCTTATTAAAAAGCTGGATCCTTTTGCAAGCCGAATTCATTTTTTTGCCTAAGGCAAAAACTTCCACGTTTCATGGACTCAACTTTGTGCACTTACCCAGATGTAGTATGTAATATGATGTTGACATGTGTCATAATCTTATGAAATGTGACAACTAACTAACTAGTACCTAGGAAATGATGTTAGATAAGATAAGACTTCCAGAAAAGACAACTCATACTTCTAGAAGGAACCTTATATCCTAAGAAAACATGTGAACCCATCACCTAGTAAATGATACCTAGGAATATAATTAAATGCCTAAGTAAACTTATGTGAGTGTAATTAAATAATTAATTACACCAACACCCCCCGATAATTGCAACTTAGGAAGGAAATTATTATGTAAATGATGCAAGATGCAATGATGGGTCTTGGCTACGAGGCCATGTTAGGTACCCATGTACAAATGCAATACAAATAAATCTCTCACAAACAGAGAAAAGGAGAAAACCCAGTGGGAAAAAACTCTCCAAAAGACAGATAATGCAACAATGATATCCATCACAAATACAATCAATCTCCATCCACACAAAGGATGAAAAGAGAGACCATTCAACCCCCCCATAATGAGATAACCTACTGCAAGAGAAGCACTAGAAGTACACTGTGGAGTAACACTGGAATCCTCAATTTGACAAGCAAGGAAATATACTTTTGTTTGCTAGAAACCATATTAGAGTCACTCAAGGACTCAAGTCAGAATCATGAAAAGCAATAGTAGACCCGATGCCAAGGAACATTGGAAAACTTGCAAACTGGCACAACTCTGGAATCTATGAAGCAACAGTTGATTGATAAATGATCTGAAACTTAAATGAAATGCAGAGAAAATGCAAACCTAATGCACACAAAAAAGGAAATAGTGCATGCACTGATGAATGTTCACATCTACCTCCATGATGAAAAATAACCTCAAATTTGTGTAGATGACAATTTTTTTTTAAATGTCCTACACCACTGTGAAGTGCTCGAAACTAGCTTTCCGTCAATTTCTCGTTTTCCAAAAATGGACACTGTGGTCAAAATTTTCAAAAAAAGTTGAATTTAGCCCATAGGAAACGAGTTTTCTATTTACTTCTGATTTGATTTCTGAATTTTTTTTTCATGATTTGTAGATAAAAAATAGAAAGTCAAAAATATTTTGAAGCTAAGAACAAAACCTAGAAATTGGTTTTTGATCCAGCAAGCAGAAGATGAAAAAAAGAATTTTTTTTAACCTTTAGCCAGGAGAAAAATGATGCATGATGCTTTCTGGATAGCATTTTTCTTCAGATCTGTGCAAGATATGCAAAATCTAAAAGATAGCTATTTGAGATTTCAACCCTAGCTACAAAACCCACAAATCATTTTTCTCACAAATGAGTGGAAGCTGGATTTTTGAAGCAAAAATGAAAATGACTCCAATAAAAATGGTTGCTGACGCCTTGGATTCAATGGTGAGGCTCTCAATACCTCAACTCACACCCAACAAGACTTTCATGCCATGATTGGTTCCTCAGATGTGGGAAGAATTCTAGAGCACTGAAGCTTTGATACTATGTAGGAGTTTATGGTGAACTCCTCAAACACCCTAGAATCACCTGCAAGACAAAATAACTTCCACAAGAGAGAAATGGAAAAAAATATCATGCTATCATTAAAATGCAAGAATGCCAAATTGAATATGGCAAAGTACATATGAATCCTTGCTTATATAGGCAAGGTTGAGATGTAGTATGTAATATGATGTTGACATGTGTCATAATCTTATGACATGTGACAACTAACTAACTACCTAGGAAATAATGATAGATAAGATAAGAATTCTAAAAAAGACAACTCATCCTTCTAGAAGGAATCTTATATCCTAAGCAAACATGTTAACCTATCACCTTGTAAATGATACCTAGGAATATAATTGAATGCCTAAATAAACCTATGTGTGTAATTAAACAATTAATTACACCAACACTTTCACAAGGAAGGAAATTCTACAAGAACATGTGAAGAAGAGTGGACTAATTGATGATGTTGTGAAGAAAATTGAGGATGGTTTACCTTAGGTAAACATAGATTCTTCCTTGCCTCTAGAACAAAAAGTGAAGCTTTTGATGGATTATTTTAAGGATCGTTCTTTGTACATTGAACAAAAGGAAAAGAAAGAGGCCCCAAGAAAGATAAAAGACAAGAATGGATGATGCATTTGATCGGTGTGCCAATGCACAAAACAAATTGCAAGAGACTATGAAGATGTTTAAGGAATGTGTTGATGAAGTTACTGCTCTTTATCAAATTTATTTGGAATGGCCTAATTCCACTAAAAGCATCAAGGATAAGATTGACTCTGGATTGAGTCACAAATCACTCAAATGACCAAGATATATGATCAGTCAAAGGATAAGGATGGGCCAAATAGAGCTTAAATGAAAAATCTTCATTTGTGATTGTCACTGCTTTAGGATCAAAGAGAAAAAATCAAGAAACAGTTTGGTCAATTAAGGGAAGTAGTCAACTTGAGACTTGCTTCATTATCTGGGTTGTTAGTTGAAGCATAAAAATTTGAACAAAAAATGAAGGCTCCAAGCAATGTGGATGAGGCTGAGAATTTTTGCATGTGTTTTGAATGTCAAAATCATATCAGAAAAAGAAAATTGGGTTGCAACTCTGGTGCAACTCAAGGTAATTTACAAGAATATTCTACCTTCTAAAGAAGTTGCAAAGGTGTAGATAAGAAAATTTTGTCTTTGTATAGTTTTGTGGAGGATTACAGTATCTTTTTTAGTTTTTTTAAAAAAATATTTTTTACATGGCATCTGTTTTGGGGCATATCCATCTCAGGGGGAGAGTTTTAATAGAAATCATACAGTAAGGGGGAGTTCATACAGTTTTTGGACTAATATAAGTAGAAGATATTATGTCCTTTTCCCTTGACGTCAAAGGGGGAGAGAAATATTATAGAAATATGTGTGTTGCAATCAATGGAAAAGGGGGGGATTGTTGGAAATATGTGTTGTCATTGATTTCAACTCAATATGTGTTTCCCTTGATGTCTATAATATGTGTTAAATATTGTATAATACTCTGGAGCTAGTTGATGTATAGAGATATCACCTTGTGCAAGACATGAGTGTAGTATGAGGTAGAATGTTCATCAGTCTGATGTCTATGTGTGATGTGGAGGTAGGTACACTTGTTCCAATATGTTTCCTACATTCCTACATTGATATCATTCCTATTTGGTGTACTGTACATTGAGATAAGGTTCAATTTTTTTTCTAATGCATTCATAGTGTATACTCTAATACAGAGTCATGGTATTTTGGTCTCCATCCTTTCATAGAGAAATATTTTGTCTTACGGTTCAGAAGATAAGATGGTTGAGATGTGAAGGTGTTATACCCAATAATTCAAGTCATTACACCTTATACAGAGAAAGTTATAAGTGACAAAGTTCTAGTCTGTGGTATGGCAGAGTAAAGTGTTGATGAAGGCATGTTGGAATTCTTTGCATTCCTTTAGAATTGAAGTTCTATCCTTGTAGTTTTGTGGACATGTTCAATGATCTTCAATGCATACTATATTACTGCGTCATATGTTTTGGTGATCTGCAAGCGTAGTTTTCAAAGGACAATATAGTACAGTTAGTTCTAAATGCTTAATTGTTCCACATAACATATGTTTCTCTTCTTGCACCAGCACTTAATGATCAAATTCTTCAAAATATGGTTGAAGAGGTATTGTGCATAGTCTAAAATTCTCACATCTTGGTTTGCATAATGTTTTTGGTTTCTCCCTGATGGTGTAATGTTGAACAATTGGCAGTTTTGGTGGTGTTGTCATTGTTTGGGCTGATAATCTTGTTGAACCTTCTTTTGTGGTTGGTCCTAATTAATTATTTTTGCTTTGGAGGATGTGTTGTGATTATTTTTAGTCTTTTTATGTTGTGTATTAATCTATAACTCATTTTCTCTTCCTAATGTATATGATTGGAGCCGACCTATATAGTATCATACATTCCATCTAAACTCCATCTTAGAGTCATCTTAATTGGGGATTTGAGTTGTTGTAGAGGGTATTTATAGAAGAAAAAATTCATTTCTAAAAGTAACTGAGTACAAATAATTGAGATTGTGAAATATATTGAATATGAAGTGTGCGAAGTTAGTATGATGGAGTAATTGTGCAAAAAAGGGACTCCAACATCAACATGTTGGATGATTTTTATAATAGCTCATGTTCATGTTTTTCAATATAATTTTCATGTATCCTACCCTGAGATAGTGAGCCTCAACAGGTCCTTGTATCTTTTCCTAAGGTTATGCACCTTAGTATGCAAGTCTTTAGGTAGTGAGCCTTAAACAACATCATAATTTTTGTAAGCAGTGAGCCTCATTTATTGTGAGTTAACTGTCACCATGGTTTTTCCCTCATTGGGTTTTCCACATAAAAATATTGGTGTCCTTGTGTGGTGCATGTTTTTATTTCTTCTCTTCTTTCAGTTGATGTGATTTGATTTTTAATCTGCAAATAGAAATGTTTAAGTTTTAGTATGTGTTGATTCACTAGTACCCCCCTCTCAGCACTTTGGTGTGTTCAATAGACTTTCATGTTGGTGTATGCTATTTTTATGCTATCCATAATGGGGCACTAGGTAGTTTATGTCAATGCATGTCATCTATTAGAGCCATCAAGAGCAATGGGGTACTCAGAATTGACCATTTTTTATTAGCTCTAGGTTGGGTGACCATGTGAAGGCCATATGATTATGTATTATTTTTTATTGTGTTTATATATGTTCCACTAAAGGGGGGTTTATGGTTTTGTATTTTTCATTTTCCTCTTGTTTTGAGATACCCCAATGGTATTCCCACACCATATTTCTTATAAATTGGTAAATTTTGATAGTATTATTGTATCATTGTTTGCAGGTAATGAAGTACTGTCAAATTGAAGATATAGTCCTAAGTGATGGAAGTGAATTTATTGTAATCTCTTACATTTAAAGATAATACGTTCTTGGACTCTCTTCCTAGTGGAGCTTTTTCCTGTAATGGTTTCAACACATAAATCTTGTATTGCAAGATGATATTCTTGTGTTGTAGTTTTTTTGTTCCATTCTTGTTGCTAATTTCTTATGATGAAATAATATTCATGCATTTGATGTTTTATGTTCATCTAAGTTAGTTTTATAAAGCATTTAAAGTGTCTAACTTAAGCATGACAAAGAAGATGAATATCTTTATGGTTTTTCCATATTAAGGAAACATAATTTTAGATTTGTAGATGATAAATTATCATAGTGTGTGGTCTAAGATTTGTATCTCAACCAATATATTATTGGGTTAGAGATTTTTATATTATTCCAACATTATTCTTCTATTTTCCCAATAAGGAGAATCCTCCATCACTTGAATATTCTCTGATAATTCCAACAAACCCTACAAAAATCCAAGAGGATTTATTGAGTTTAGAATAAATAAAATTCAAATGAATAAATTGGTTTAGACATTAAAGGTATCCATGTGAAACTTGCACCATACATATCTTCTTCATCATTATAAGCAATGGAAAAGCAAGCTCACTTAGTGACAAGACAAATAAATCAATGGGAAGCTCACTTAGTGGCTTTCAAATGATGCAATAACCAGGTATTTATAGACATTTATTCAATTTCTCACAAATTAAATCCCAATAGCCGACATTTGCAATTTGAATTTTGAATGTTAAAATGCCAACACCGACATATTCAAATTTGGATCCCAACAAAATATGGGGACTTAGACGCCCAAGGGTGTCCTTGTCTTAACCCTATTTTGTAGGATTTTTAGGTGTCAGAGGCAAAACATTAAATGAATGCATTTGTTTAATGCTTGCAATTTCTCAGAAATTATTAAAAATAGGCCATAAAATGCATAATTTGTGAAATTAGGTTCTTAATTAGGTCTAATAATTTAAGGGGAGAAAAAAATAGTGTGAAATTGTCAAGGGTAAAAATTTACTATGCTATAGGAATCCATCAGGCCCATGAGATTTTCCTTTCTTCATTTGAAAAACTATAGCCCGCAGCTCCTCTAAAGTGATAGGCTTGAGAATGACTTTATTCATAGAATATGAAATAATAGAAGGGGTGTAACTAAGCATTTGAATATCATCTTCTATATTTCTATCTCCTTGCTCCTTAAATAATGAGAAAAATATTAAATAACTTCTATATAAATATCTTGGAAATAATCCAACTAAGTACTATGAGCATAAAGAAGAGAATATAGCACATTACATGTTCAACAGCCTTTGACATAGTTATGAAAAAGAATGTGTTTCTATCTCCCTTCTAAAGATAGTCAATCCGAGATTTCTTTTCTAAAAAATATCTTCCTGAAGTTCCCATTCAAATAGTTCTTTTAAAAGCTTATTCTCTTCCAGCATAAGATCCATCGAAATACCTTGATCCATGATAATAGAAGAGACTCTATCCAACTATATGTTTGAACTTGATTTTTGACTTTGAAGATATTTCCAAGGAAAAAATTATTTCATCTTTTGAGATTAGATTTAACATATTCTAACATATTAAAGAAGGAATACATATCTATACCAAATTTAGGCTTCCTTTCCAACCACCATATTTCAACCAGGTTGCCCAAGTTAGTTTCCCTAATCTAGATAACCTAAAAAATAAATGGATCCCTTTTAGGGAGATCAAACAAGGTAGAGGAGAATTTTATGGGAAAATTGTTAGATCCCATCCAACCCATAATTTTAGAGTGAGGAGTCCAACAGTTTCCAATAAATAAGTCTAAGACAAGGAACTTGTCTAATCTTTTAGAGATAACTCTAATCCCTTTCCATTTATTTCTCTATATAAATAGGCCATTTCTTGGCTTTACATCAAATAGTTTTAGGAAGGAAATAGTATCCCCAAACATAAAGGAAGAAGGGCCAATCTTTCCTGTACCTCCTCTTTTTCCCTCTAAGCTACTAATGGCATTGAAATTTCCAGTAATAATCCAAGGTAAAGGAGCTAAAGAACACATATTTCTAATTTGAGACTAGAACATGGATTTACATAGAAAACATGAGGGAGAATACACATTAGAGAATAAAATTTATTTCCTAGGAGTAAAGCTAGTTGCCACAAAAAATAGGGAACTTCTAATAGCAATCCACCATCTTGGTGTGATTTTGCACAAATCCCATTAAAAATAAATACCACTAGCCATACCCTATTCCCCAATGAATTCACATTGTCTTTTATTCCAAATCTTAGAAGAGATAGTAGTCATTTCATAAACTAAGATTTTTGTTTCTTGAATGAAAATAATATCGAGAGCATGCTCACAGATCAAATTCTTGGTAGCCTTTTGACAATGAGTTCTACCTAAACTTCTAGCATTCCAAGAAATAACAATCATATTTTGGTAGTGCTAAAATGAGTATCTAGTTTGTCCTAATAGCACTAGATTAAACATGTGACTCTCCTACCAATTTTACTTTTTCTTGATCATTTTTCCTTATAGCCTTATTCATCTTTTTATTCCCTTCTTCCTTATAATACAATCATAGTAGAATTAGAGCTTTCCTTTTACTGTTTTCTTTTACCCCATAGGTAGGCCCCAAATCCACAAGGTTTTTCCCAACATCTATTTCAAATTGAAAGTATATCATCCTTGTATCCTCAACCTTTTCTAATACCCACATTCTCCTATGGGAACCTAGATCACTATAAGTCCTTGACAACTAAAGAATTTTGATTTGGAGATCCCAAAGCCCTTAAATCTAAAGAAGTATTTAAAGGAGTGGAAATCGAGCTTGCTTCTTTAAAATTAATACCTTGATTGGAAGGAATCCCATCAAAATCCATTGACTTTATCTCCTCAAAGCTCTCCAAAATGTCAAACTTGTTGTTGGAGAACTCACTTTGACTTTTTTTAGTATGGATTCCACCTCTCTCCTTCACTTGAGGCCTCACTAGAATAAAACCATCAGTATTTGGTCAATCTAAAGAAGATATAGCCTTTCCCTTTGACTTTGGATTAACAACTTGAGAATCTATGGAGGATTGAGAGAGTCTAGTCCCTAGTTCTTGGAAATTTCTTTGAAGATGTCTACATTCATGACAAGTTTTACAATTTAAGGGAAGAGCTTTGTAATCAACATGTTGGATCCAACTCATATTTCCATGCCCAATTTCAACAATGTGTGGAAGAGGTTTATTTAATTTTTTTTCAACATAGATGTGAGCATAAGTAGCTACTTTTATATTTAAAGTTTGTCCATATGGACTTAAAGGTTTTCTAATGATTACAACAATTTATTGGAAGATATCCTTTCTCCAAAAATACATTGGAAGACTAGGTAAACAAATCCAAATAGGAATATTTGTCACAAATTCATCCATTAGATAAAACCCAACATGTCATGGCTTAATAAACAAACTTGCATGATTTTGAAAATATGGACCTCCCTCAAAGATCATATTATGATCCACCATTTTGGTAAAAACTACTGTAAAATAGCTATTTTCAGCCATTATAATCTCCATTTCTCCTTTAGGATTCTAGTTCTTGGGAGTCCAATACTCCAAAAAATAGAGAGAGATTTAGATGCCCATGAACTTGCAAATTAAAGCATACTCAGATAGGTAGTGAACATCATCTACAATTACCCTTGGATTGATGACTATTATCATTCAATCCTTACTCTTCTCTAAACATCCATTGGGGCATGAACAACTCTATATTTGATTCTTAGACCTAGCCTCATTAGTTGCATTCAAGAGATATTGCACAACCCTATCATTCCTAGCACCAAAAGACTCCTTTGAATTTAAAGTATCTTTGAAGGAAAGGTTTTGGGGGTCCCCCAAACCCCTTCCAGATACCATTCACCTCCCACAAAGAGAAGATCAACTAAATATGAGGAAGAAATAAGAAGATCAAGAAGAAATAAAGAAGCACAAAATAAAAAACTTTAATCCACAGTCTATCACACCAAAAAAAATGTCAAACTAACTAATATTCAAAGGATATATCAAATACACAACCCTCAAGAAGGAGAAAAATCCAAGGAGCCACAAATCATAAAGAAAGATGGAGGTGGGAGGTCACAACAAGGCCATACAAACCTATGCAACACTCCAAGACTCTACATGCTTGTAGCAAGCCCTCATCACCATCCTTCTCCCAAACAATTATACCAACATATTCTCCTAGATATTGTATATTATGAATGCGAGGCTTAAATTTATAATTTCTTAAAATGTGTCTACTTTGAGATCTTAATCATTAAATCAGATTTAAAATATATTTATATCTAAAAAATATTAGCATTACTATTTTCCATGTGGTAGCTTACTCACCAAGAAGAGTTTATAATTTACATAGTCACATTTAGTAGAGTTGTAGTAATTATTTTAATAGTTTTATTTGATAATTATAGGCTATTATTTAGGTAATTATGTAAAGGAATTCACTCAAGGACTTCAAATTTTCAAACATCTAAGGTGTACATTTATTTCAAGAATTTTGGAGTATATTATAGAGAATTTGGGGTGTATGAGCACCATCCTATAGGAAAAAATGATAAGAAATTTGAGCCTCTTTATAAAATTATATATTTAGTACAAATATAATTAAATTTTTAAAACATTTATATTTTAATATCAAAAAGGGAAAATTAGGAAATAATGTAATACATTGAGTCTAATATTGAAAACATGTGTATTCCTAAGGTTTTTAGTTTATTCATTCATTGTAATTCCAACTACAATACAAATAAAATTATAATCAAGGTGTCATATGGTTATCATGAATGATCAAATAAAAGCATAATTGAAGCAATTAGATCCTAAAAACATTAAGATCCTAAAAGATTATGATCAAACAATGTCACACTCAATTAAATTAGTAAACAATGTCATAAAAGATTTAATTAAAAGCAATGAAAACATAATTCAAAACAACTGAATCAATAAAGACATGCAAAGCTTCAATCCCATTAGGGGATTATGTTCCAAGTGTATGTGGAATTTTCAAATTGGACATAATCCACATTGCAAAAGCTTGATGATAGGTGTGATTCACAAAATATGTGCTAAAATGCTTAAGAAATGACTCAAAAATTCTAGAGAATAAGGATGCTATGAAAATTGTGAATGAATTTCATGTTTGAGAAGGCTTGTTTTATAGATTTTAGGAATTTTGATCAATGGTCAGGATTAAAAATAAAAATTAGTGGATGAGAGAATATCAAGGAGATGAGGGAGGATCAAGGAGGATCAATGATTGATAATTCATGAGAGCCCAAAATATCCCTCATTTCATGGAAAAGAGATTGAAGATATTTTGAATTGGAGGGAAGAATTTGAATTTGAATTGAGAATATTTTCTTTTTGAAAAAAATATTCTTTGTGCAAGTTGGAGGATTGAAGGAAAATTGGTCAATTAAATAATTATGAAAATTATTTAATTGTGAGGATGAGAGGAATTAAGATTTTAATTAAATAATTGGGAATTATTTAATCAAGTGGGGAATTAGTATGAAAATAATGAATTAATCAAATAACCTTAATTATTCAATTAATAGAGGAATGAAGTGAATTTAACTAAATAATTGGAAATTATTTAATTAAATGGAGGAATTAGGTGATGATGAGGAAAATGGTGTATGTGAAATTGAGATGTGTAATATATTCAAGACATTTTAGGTGTCTACATGTTTCCCCTCTTTGAAGCAATGCGCCCACTACATTGTTTCAAAGACCTGATGATGCTCAATTTTTTTTGAAAAATTCACCTAATGCCCCATTGTGCCCCAGTGGACGAAGGATGATGGTAGGTTGTGTTAACAGGTGCAGGACAACTAAGAGGGGGGGTGAATCAGTTGTCACAAAATCCAAAACTTAGAATTTCAACACTCATCAATTCCACAACCACACTATTATTTTATTAAGCATGCACATGAGATACATAAAGGATAAAGTAAATTAACACACTAAACACTAGATTTTACATGGAAAACCCAAGGAGGGAAAAACCACGATGAGGATTAACTCACAATATAAAGTAGTTTCAAAACTGAATGTCTAAGGCTCACTGCCCTAAATATGACTCACTATCTGGATACAAAAGCTCATTGCTTACAAGGGAGGCTCACTACCAACAAAAATATTCACAAAAAAAATTTGGGCTACATAGCCAAAATGAACTGAGAAAAGTGCACCTAACAAGTTTTGATGCAGTTTCAGTGATGCTCAATAGATTGACTTGACACACTTCATCATTTTGGCTCTTCTTCACTTTCACATTTTCTACTGCTTCATTAACACACATAGATACTTCTTTCAAAGACTGTTCAACACACACACACACACATATATACTTGATCTATCCACAAGCATCAATAAGGTCGGCCTAATTAGATGCATTTCTTTGCTTACCAAAAATACCAACCTGTCAGCTTCAAGCATTCACAAAATCTTCCCAAACAAAAACTCAAACGTCCAACATGCTTCATCATGTCGGCATGAACCTAAGATAGGTCGCACATGTATCCACATAACAAAATTAATTCACCATATCACAACCAATCCAAGAGGTCGGCCATAAATAGACTTCATTGCAAAAAGCAATTAATAAAATAATGCCAATACGCCATATGAGCACTGGAGCACAAGAAATTTTGAACATACATTTCTTCAGCAACCATAAACAGTTTCCCAAAACCGCAAGCATCAACTACCAAATGTGGAGGATTGTGGACTAGAATACCAGAGCATGCATCTTGAAAACCGGTTTAGATACCGAACCAAAATACCAGATCAAGCACTGACTTAGACTTGCAAACACAACATGGTGACATCAATGACAACACAAAACTATAGAGATGATCGTTCTTCTTCATTCTTCCAACAATCTCCCCCTTCATCATTGATAGCAACATGTGCTAGAGTTTCCAAAAAAACTTTCCTCTAATCTCTCCCAACTTTCCAAATCTCTCCCCCTTTGGCATCGTTGGCAAAGGGTGACCAAAAAGATGTAAACATGGTGACATCGAAATTGCAAAAAAATATTCCAATTCTTCCAAAAACTTCCAACCATTCAAAAAAATTCAACAGTTCAACAACAATTCAACTTTTCTTTATCTTGTCCAGATTCCCTTTTTCTCTTTCTTTTCATCTTGCCAAAAAAAACAAAATAGTAGAAATTGAACATTCAAAATTCAAGTAAAAATGACATTCTTTACCTCAAACACCTTCTTGTATCTTTCTTTGATAACTAGATATAACTTCTTCCAGTTAAATGTAGCTGAATCAATTCTTGTGCAAATGCTTTCTAATAGAGCCAACAATGTAAAAGAAGATGACCAATATGAGTATTGTCTTTCATAATCTTTTGTATCAGTAAGTATTCCGAATAGATGGTCTAACCGAACCTCAGCAATCTCCTTAAGGAGCTAGAAGGTTTTCACCACATCATCTCTTTGTCTCTGTACAACAATCAGTTTAGCTTGCAATTCACCAATTCTTAGCCTTTGTTTCCCTTCTTTGTCTTCAAAGATATCAAAATTCTTTCCAATGTTTTTTTTTATCTTAGATTCAATTGCTTCAATCCTACTTCTGAAATTGTCTACCGTAGCAGGCCACTAGAGACAATATTTGTAGATATCTGATATTTCTTTGATACATTTCTTTGTTTCCATTATAAGTTTAGATAATCTCTGCTTAGCTTTAGTACATCTCTTTTCAACCAAGGCTTCCAACTTGTGTCCTTCCGAACCTTCAAGAAACATTCTTTCTTCAACAATCTCAGCTAAATTTTTTGGTGAGTTATAAACAGTTGATACATCAATACCTTTTTGAAGTAGATACTCTACTAGAGCGTCATCAATTTTGAGTCTGTCAAGTGGAGAAGCTACATTCCATATCTCACCAATCTTCTTCATCTTTCCTCTAACCAACATAGATTGGATGTCATCTAGATTAGAGGATTCAGATCCAGGCAGAGATTATTTTTCCTTCTCAATGATGTCCTCAGTTATAGATTTTCTTTGCTTCGATTCTGAAGGGAATCACTAATGACAACTTCCATTTTTCTGTTACCGGAGGATGAACCTACTTCAAACTGACTCGGTGCTAACATGCCAGAGCATAGATTTGTTCTTAAGGATGTGAAATATTATTTTCACACACTTAAATTATCTGCCAATGATTCCAGTTATCTTTAGACTTGTTTCCCAATAGGAATTCCAGATTCCCACACAATATTTTCTCTTCTCGGTAGGGAGTTCAAGAAGTAAAAAACCAAGCACACAAGCAAAGATCCAAACCAAAAGGGATAACCCTCAACCTATGGCATTCAGGCATTCTCAACCAAGTTTTCAAGTAATAGGCTACACAAATCAAACTACATGTTTTCCTTAACCATCATATGTGCAATATAAACAATAATAGCCGATGTCGAGCCTTCACGATTTCTAAAATAGATTTTATAGGAAATTCCATATGCGACATACCTTATAGTTGAATCTGCAAGAGTGTTTATCAATAGAGCTTGAGGGTCTTTTTTAATGCCAGTAAGTTCCTCCACATCTTTGTATTTCATAGTTTTCTTTCCAGGTAGATCCCCAATATTGCATAAGCTAGTAATCACTTCGATCGCTTTCTTCGTGACTAGGTAGGGTTTTTCCAATACAATGCTGCCATTTTTGAAATGACTCAACAAGAACAAAATAAACTTTTTATCATCAAACCAAGGAAATTCTCCCCATAAGTCCATACCTAGGGTTTTTATGCTCTGTAATTCATTTTCCTTTAGCCCTAGTTCCATTTCTTTTATTTTTCTATGATCAAATTATTCAAATTCTATTCATTTCATCTTCAGTGGAATTTCACCACTCGATCCTCTGTCCATTGTCGTGCTTAACTTCCTGGAATTCGTTAATTTTGAAACAAGACTTCTTCTATTCCTTCGCAGACTAAATGATAATTCCTGTGTATTTATAATAGTTTCTTCAAATTTCTTCAAAAATGCTTCAGATCACTTCAAGATCGCTCCATGACACTTTTTAAACTCTTCAAATGCTCAACTAATCAAGAAGGCTCACAAATTTTATCTTATAAACCATCAATTTTCCCTAAAACACATTAAATGCGGTAAACATCAAAAAGTTGCTAAATACATTCTTCTCAACACAGAAAACCCTGATTTGGTTTGAAAATTATCATGTCAACATGTTTTCTTCTAGTTCCTTTTCCAAAACCTCTGATTATTCATTCTTCACATTTCATCCTCGTGCCATCCTCTGACATGCCATCGATCTAGGGGGTTTTTATAATTTTTCTGATAATGCTCCCCCTAAGACCATGCTAGGTCTAATTTTTGAATAAATTGTCTATACTGAATGAGGGCACAGACACATCAGTAGTTTTAGGTTCTTCTTCCTCTTTCTTCTTCCATATCTTATTCATCTCTTGTTTCATTTCTTCTTTGTTAATATTCTTTACCAGATCATTCTTCTCTATCGGAACATATTTCTTTCCCTTCTTACTTCTGCAAACCTTTGATATATGTCCAGGTTTGTTACAGTTATAGCAGATAACACTTTTTTTATTAGTCTAACCTCCATTACTTCTCGATCTACATTGATTTTCTTTGTGTCCAAATTTTTTATAGGTATATCAATAGCCATTAAAGGGTTGATTCATTCTACCTCCATTAAACCTGTTCATCATCACCCAATTGATCATTCTTGCCTGAGATCTACATTCAGCAGCTTTATGTCCAACCTTCTTGCATGAAAAACATTGTAAAGAGAAAGAACAAGGAAATTGATTCATCATGCTCCTGTATTTTGTTGACTTGTGACCATACTTATTACAAGAAAAACAAATACCATTGAAAGAGGGATACCTTTGTGCATTAGGTTGTCTCACAGGCGATCTCACAAAATTTCCTTTTTGCTTCCCTTTGTCCCGAGTCATTTGATTGTCCTTAGAACTTTCACCTACATCATTTCCTAAGACAACTTTGTCTTTACTTGGTTTATGTCCTGAAATTAATTCATCTAGCCTGTGAGAGCTAGATTTGAAATTTCTTTCACAAAATTTTTCCTTCTCTAGCTCAACTCTCAAGTTTACTACCTCCTATTCAAGTTTAGAGAATTCATTAGATATATTTTGTACCATTGTATTTAGAAATTCTTCAATTCTCTTATTTTCTTCTACAAGCACTTTTAGTCCAATTATCTCTTGTTTTGACTGCTCACTCACTTGTTTGTGTCTTTCCTTGAATTTCTTTAATTGTTCTTTTAGCTTCCAAACACATTCATTTGCTTCATCAAGATTCTCTTTTAGATCTCTGTTCTCATTTTCAAAATTTTCAAGATCCTCAAGTGCAGTCTGGAGTTCTTCTTTATCATCCATTTGATCAAATTTTAGGATCTACCTCAAGCGGTTAAGCTCTACATCAAGGAACCAAATCTCCAATATCAATTGTTAACAAATGTAGGACAACTGGGGGGGGTGAATTAGTTGTCACAAAATTCAAAACTTAGAATTTCAACACTCATCAATTCCAAAACCACACTATTCTATTATTAAGCATGAGCATGAGATACAAAAAACATAAAGTAAATTAACACACTAAACACCAAATTTTATGTGGAAAACCCAAGGAGGGAAAAACCACGGTGAGGATTAACTCACAATATAAAGTAGTTTCAAAATTGAATATATAAGGCTCACTGCCTTGAATAGGACTCACTGTCTAGATACAAAAGCTCACTGTTTACAATAGAGGCTCACTATCTACAAAAATATTCACAAAAAAAAATTGGGCTTCACAACCAAAATGAACTAAGAAAAGTGCACCTAACAAGTGCTGATGCAGTTCCGGTGATGCTCAATAGACTGACTTGACACATTTCATCATATTTTCTCTTCTTCACTTTTTCATTTTCTACTGCTTCATCGAAACACATAAATACTTCTTTCAAAGACTATTCAACACACATATATATATACTTGATCTATCCGCAAGCATCAATTAGGTCAGCCTAATTAGATGCATTTCTTTGCTTCTATAAAATACCAACCTATTGGCTTCAAGCATTTACAAAATCTTCCCAAATAGAAACTCAAATGTCTAATACGCTTCATCATGTCGGCATGAACCTAAGATAGGTCGCACATATATCTACATAACAAAATTAATTCACCATATCACAACTAATCCAAGAGGTCGGCCAAAAATAGACTTCATTGCAAAAAGCAATTGATAGAATAATTCCAATACATCATACAAGCATCGAAGCACAAGAAATTTTGAACATACATGCCTTTAACAACCATAAACAGTTCCCAAAACCACAAGCATCAACTACCAACTGCGGAGGATTGTGGACTAGAATACCGGAGGATGCAGCTTGAAAACCGGTTCAGATACTGGATCAAGCACTAACTTAGACATGCAAACACAACATGGTGACATCAATGATAACACAAAACTATAGACATGATCATTCTTCTTCTTTCTTCCAATAGGTTGTCCCCTAGAGCTATCGACTGAAAAAATTAATTTTTGCGTTGAGAGCATGACATGATGATGAGACTAGGTTTGCTAAAAAGAGGATGAAAAATGAAGTCCTAGGAATCATAGGAACTGATTAGGATGCATAGCCAATGTTGAAATTTGAGTTGCAGGGAAAAAACCTAGGGTTTTCTTGGCATACATATGCATTTGGGTTCAAAATATCCTCATTTGCACACTTTTCTTTGAGAGATTTGAGAGTTCCTTGAGATTTTTGCTTTAGTCCACCATGCAAAGACCTTGACACTATGGCACACACAGTTCAGGCCTTAAATTGTGCGAATCGAGTCTATCAATTTTAGAGGCCAATGGACACAAGTGCCCCGGTACGTACAAAGTTAATTTTTGCTTGCACATATTTCTAGATAGTTAAATGCAAGTTAGAACTTAGGTAAACAAAGGCATCACACTTTCTATGAAACTTTTGTAACTCAACAATAGGCTTTTGTAACCCTATGTGACACCTTTGAAAAAAGCTTCAGGTTATAAAAAGGTGTTAGGATTTCAAAATTTCATAGCATCTTTGTTAATTTGACCCACTTCTAACTATGCATGTGTGACACATTTGTAAAAATGACCCGCTTTTAACTATGCATGTGCGATGCATTTGTAAAAATTTCTTGCTCTTATTTCTAATTTTTTTCTATGGGAACTATGATGCCTATCTCAAAACATGATTCCTTTGCAAAAGGGAAAAACCTTTGACTGGCATTGCATAGTGCCTTTGTTAAAAAAGGCTCGCTTTTGTTCTTTAGGCTACCTAGACTTAAATTTTTCCCCAAATCTTGAGAAAACTAGCATCATGAGCCTTATGCTTATAGGCTATCTTAGAATCTATCCTTTCCTGAGAGCGGAGGCCACAAGTGATGGAGATTGAGTTCCTACATGCAATTACACTGTACTATGCATTATACATGCGAGAGATTCAGGAACATCTAGCCTTGATTACTACTTTGGTAGAGCATTGGCATTCAAAGACATCATCCTTCCACCTTCTGATTGGAGAGGCGACCAGATCACCTTTGAGGATGTCTAGTGGATTCTCAAGGTTTCTAGTCATGGTGAGTGTGTTGTATGTGATGTATATCAAGGATTCGAGGCAATGGAGCAAGTCCTAATAGACAAGGAGATTGAGCTCAAGGGTAGACAAATTGACCTCAGGGACTACCTTGGCATAGTTAATGATGTTACCATCATGATTGTTGGACTCATTTGTGGACCACTCCTACCAAATCAACAATCTCGGTCATTTGGTCTTGGATGAGGGGGTCCTTGAGAGGATCCTAGAGGATGGATGCATTTTTTCTTGGGGGCCATCATTCTTGCACACTTAAGCCATGATATGCATCAGGTGGTATATAGGGGTGTGACCAGTATATCATTGATTTCTACGTGCGGCTACATGTTAATGTAAATAAAGTCTTGTACCTATTTCATTCATTACTACATAGGGGACTTATTTACATGTTAAGTTTACTTAGGTCTTAGGAAGGAATCTTTCTAGGTGTTAGTTTTCATTAGTTTTTATCTTATCTTTTGACTTGTAACACATGTGAACCTAGGTAAGTGTGATAAGTTGTCGCATGTCAGATGATTAAGACACTTGTCATAATCTTATGACATTTGTATCTCACCTTGGCTATATAAACAAGGGGTCTCTACTACATTGTATAACATGGACAATATTGAATCATAATTGATAAGAATACAGTTTATTCTTGTCATATTCATATTCTCTCTCTTGTGCTTTCCATTTGGCCTCAAGATCTTGGCAGGCTATCTCCATAGCCAATTCTAACATGGTATCAGAGTAGGTTGGGTGCCATTTGATAGTCTTTTTCTGAAGAGAGATGGTAAATCTTAAAAATTTAAATATGCTCTTCTCTTGTATCGTATGATGATCCGAAGAATCAGAAAAACTTGATAGAAATACTAGATTTGGGGGGTTCCATTTTTGGCTCTTTATTGTAGGTTCATATCAAAACATTTTGATGCAAATTTGAGCTCTCCATTGACTTCAAGAGGTTCAAGATAGTCGATTTTTCCTTTTGTTTCATCCAAATTAGACTTATGAGGCCAAATCTATGAGGGTTTGAAGCTGAAGAGTGGTTGCGAGATCCAGAAGGTAGCTACATTTTTGGAGCATTTTGGGTCAAATATGACCCTACCATCGTGTCCAGAAGGGCCAAAAACCCTAATGTCGAATGTCAATTCACCGAATTTGGAGTAGTTGTCTTATGAGGTAAAAAAAATTGCCTAGAGAGCCGTACGAACCCCCAAGTCGTCATAAATGGGTCGATATGCTTTCTAAACAAATAATTGATTTTGATTGAAAAATTTTCAAATGTTTTTATAAAAATTTCATATTTCAATCGTTGTAAAAGTTTTTAGAAAATTTTATAAAAAAAATCAAAAGAAATTAAAAATTTATTAAGTACCCTGCACAGGTAGGGTATTATAGACGTACCTCCCTGCGGAGGTAACATGTACTGGCCCCACTACCTACATTCCATGTGACAGGTTCTCATTAGACCGCCTTGCAAGTAGTGGCCCCCACAAAAATCAACCGGTCGGATAAATCAAAAACACCAACAATCAAAAATCAATAACCGACAACAGTTAGAAGATTCTGAAGAATCCATAGATATTTTGATGATGACCAGAAAACAAATATTTCGTTAGAAGATTCTGGTAGGGAGAATATTCTGGTGGGGGAGCGCATATTCTTTTGATGAGTTGTAGGCCATCAAATTTAAGCTACCATTTTTCTAATGTCAGTTCTGCGTCAACATGATGTCAACACTCAATTAAAAAATTTCTACCCCTCTCCGTTGGTAGTTTTCATTTTGTAGTTGATTTTCAAAGCCTCATAACTTGCTCATTTTGACACCTTTTTTTGATAATTTTTTTTTATTTTGACTAATTTTTCATACTCTTCCCGGTGGTGCAATTAGTTTTTGGTTTTGGTGTCTGGTTTTTCTATACATTGTAGATTCTGACAGGTGTTGCTGCTTTGTCCTCATTTTGGGAACTTCAGGAGCTCATATCTTTCTCCTATGGGAATATTTTTGGGTGTAGTTTTTTTCGAAAGTGCATATTTTTTCATGTACTTTTTAGTGGTATGATCAAATTGATCACATTTTATACAAAAAATTATACTTGATTATGTGGCCAATTTTCGCATTTGCATGTACTAAGATCAAGACCACTTCGCTATTTTTTGGAAAGTGGCATTTGTAAATGCACTAAATATAAAGTGACACAAATCAGATATTTCTTGGGGGGTTTCATGATTGAGTAATTTGGGGGGGTCATCTTACAGTGGTTGATTGCATTCTTTTGCTTGGTTTGTGTTCTTGCAATGGTTAAATCTCAAATTGAACTCCTAACTCCACATAATTATGATACATGGAGAAAATCGGTATGGAACTATCTCATGGGAAAAGGTCTAATAGGCTATCTAAAGGAAACCATTTCTCAACCTACTGATGCTAAAGAATTGGAAAAATGGGAGATTGATCATGAGAAAACACTTGGATGCATATGTTCATTAGTCTCATTTGATTTACAATTTCATATTGAATCATGCAAAACACCTAAAGAGGCTTGGGAGACTTTTGAAAAATTGTATGGTAAAATAGATAAGATTAGGGGATATCAGATTGATAATGATTTGATGAATCTTGATCCAAAATTTTTTGACCACATCCAAGACTACATCTCCAAAGTTAAGCAACTAAGAACACAGTTGAAAGAATGCAACATTGATAAAGAAGATTTACAGTTGATTTTGAATGTGTTATCCAAGCTTGGTCCTGAGTATTTGATGTGTTTTTTTGGTTTTCATACCCATCGACTTTCTATGGTAGCATCATATGTTGATCCTAAGTTTGATGACTTTGCAAATCTCCTAATTGAAGGAACATGGGTCCAATCAAGTCTTCCAAGTCACAAACATTGTTTGATAGTGAGTCTAAGGTACATAAAGAATCAGGGAATCTTGATAAGAAGAAAAAGAACAAGCCACATAAAGAATCAAAATTCACTCACTCCAAAGGAGAATCATCTAAGAATGAGAAGCCTACTTGTGCATATTGCAAGAAGGATGGACATGAAGAACACTATTGTTATAAGAAGGATATTGATGAGTTGAAACATCTTCTCAAAAGGAATCACATTGATTTTCCTTCAAGAATTTCTGAATCACTTCCTTCTTCAAAACAGTCTAAAAAGGAAAAAGGTCAAGCTTCTTCATCAGAATATAAAGGGCATGCTCTTTGTGCTCTTTTTGATCATGGATTAGGGATATGGCTTCTAGATTTAGGAGCATCTCATCATATGGAATCTTCATAGTCTGTATTTTCTTCTTTTTAGTCTTGTATTGTCTCCTATCTTGATGGGAAACAATAAATACATGAGTATAATTGGGAAGGGGTCTATTAGTTTTGGGGACAACATTTTCTAGGATGTTTTGTGTGTTCCTCATTTGACAAACAATCTTCTTTCCATTTATCATATTACACACAATGGAGATGGGAGAACTATGGAGTTCACACCTGATTTAGTTATCATTGATGAATTGGACAGTAGAGAGATCATTGCTACTGGGTGGTTGATCATTCATCTTAGTTGTATACCTTTTCAGATTTTTCTTCTAATGGTGACATTGTTCCTTCAGTTGTTAATCACACTTTTAGCATGAACCATGATTTAGAGGAGACATTTGGCTTCTTGAACTTGGGAGTTCTCACATCAGATCTAGTTCTTGAGTCATGCATTTCTTCTCCTCCATCTACTTTTGTAGTTGATGATGCTTGTGTTGCTACAAATATGGCTTCTTCTGATTCAGTGCAACAAGATCCTCATTGTCTTTCAAATTTGGCTACTTTGGATGGATTCTTGACAAGTATTTCAGACTTGTTTATGGAGTCTCATATTGTAGATTTGGGAGACATCATTGATGACATTCATATTCTCTTTGATGGAGAAGATCTTGTTGAACAGTCTGGATAACTGAGGGGGGGGGGGTGAATCAATTATCATAAAATAATTTTCTTATCTTTAATTAGTTCGGAGCAAACTTAAATCAATCAGATAATCATCTAACAAAAATGAACATGAAAGCACATAACAACACTATGCACAATGAACGCTAGAATTTACGTGGAAACCCAAGAAGGGAAAAACCATGGAGAATGATAATTATCAATTATAAAACATCAGTTAAGGTGATTTTTATAGAAGGCTCACTACAGGTAAGGCTCACTGTTGGTGGGCTCACTGCCCAATTAATACAACTAATCACAAAATAGTCTTACTGAAAAAAGTGAACTGATGAAATTGCATCTATATATGCATGAATTCAATTCTAATTAAGAGCACAATATCTATCTGTAGCAGATATGATCAAGAAACTCCTACACAACTTCTTCGCACAAAATCTGCAAAATAAATTTACTTCATCCTTCACACGCTCTTATCTGCTCACACACATCATACTCCACTCTTCTTATTCCATTGGACAAAAAAACCTTTACTTATAGCATTCCATGTCTTCATAATCTTCCAATTTTTCCAAATACAATTTGAATTATATCACCACAAAACATGTCGACATGAAGAGCAAACTTGAGATATTCAATAAGGCCTTACACGCTAGCACCAAACCCAAAAGGTAGGTCGCACAAAAGATCTTATCACATTACCAAGGGACCCATAATTAGGTCATACATAAGATATGTTAATTACATAACATAATTATCAAAAGATAACAAACTTTGAATTACATGAAATATATTTTGGAGCCAATAGGAGTGCCACAACCAAGACCAAATCTCAATTATCATCAATTATAGTATCAACCGAAGAGACATACCAAAACTCATAACATGCTACATGAATGTCCATATAGCAAGGTTACTCGACGTAAGATTTGAGCACAATATCCAACATCAAAAGATTAGTCTTCATTATTCTGCATTGACTGACTTCCACGAATGTCCCAAAAGAAGTACTACCATATTTGGATCAAAGATGACATCCATACTACATAACATCATAGTAAAAGATAGGATAGATCATTTCTTTGTATCATCCGGAGCACAACCTTCCAGATCTAGGATTTTACATCAATGAAAATAATGCTAAATCATCTCAACAACTTCTCAATAAATCCTTCAATTGTTGTGAAGGAACACCTTTACCCTCTTGTTCAATCTCTACATGATCATTCTTTGCAGTTTCACGTGACTATGGATACTTTTGGACAACATTTGGAGGAGGCTTCTTTGTCTTTAGAGGGGATCTCATTGTCTTTGGATCATGTTCTATATTCATCTCTACTAGATTTTGGATTGTCCTCTTCAATAGTGTGGCCTAGAAGGCTTGTTTGGAGTGTGTAAGCTTTTGACATCAACATGGAGACACTTGAGCATGCTTCAGAGAAATCACACATCATCCATCATCCATATTCTTGAAATCCTACATACTATCATGGCTTTGTTTCTTCCTAAGGGGTGAAAAGTTGTTCAATGAGATTGTATCATCTTCAACATTCAATGTCAAGCTTCTACCATCATTGTAGGAGACTCAACATTGAGGGGGGCCTGCATCATCTCTCTTCTACTTCTCTCTTATGGGGGGGTTTTTTTCCTCACATGGGGTTTTGGCCTTCTCATGCATCATTGAGAGAATTTATTTTTTGTATTTCATCTCTTTTTGGGGAGGATTTTTGTCCCACTAGGTTTTCTCCTTTTCTCCATTTGTGAGAGATTTATTTTTCATTGTACATGGGTACCTAACATGGCCTCATAGTTAGGACCCATTCTTCCATCTTTGTGTAATTGCATAATAATCTACTACTCCCTAAGTTGCACTTAAGGGGTGGTGTTGGTGTAAATAAGTCTTGTACCTAGTTAATTCATTACTAGGGGACTTATTTACATGTTAAGTTTACTTAGGTCCTATCATTAGTTGTTATCTTATCTTTTGACTTGTAACACATGTGAACCTAGGTAAGTGTGATAAGTTGTCTCATGTCATATGATTAAGACACTTGTCATAATCTTATGACATCTTGTATCTCACCTTGGCTATATAACCAAGGGGTCTCTACTACATTGTATGACATCCAATATTGAATCATAATTGATAAGATTATAGTTTATTCTTGTCATATTCATATTCTCTCTCTTGTGCTTTCCATTTGGCATCAAGATCTTGGAAGGCTATCTCCATATCCAATTCTAACACTACACATCTGGGCTTGGGAGCACATTGCAATGTTTTGACTGGTTGGAGAGTTATGGCAAGATGTCGATTATCCCATGGTCTATAGATATGAGGTCATGTTGACTCACCATCACATGGGTGAGTTATCCCACTAGAGGCATGTCATTGATGACGTGATATAGTTTTCTTAGAGATTGTGGCTCTAGATAGAGTCTTAGAAGGATGACATAGAGCATCATACATATTATAGGTAGACTCGATGGATAATATGTCATACACCACATACTCAAGAGGGTAAGTGCATGAATCTGTGACACAATTTTGGATCTTAAGATGCCACTTTTTTTTTTTTCTGAAATCCACAAAATCTAATTTGCACGAGAAAATCAAGATAGTTACGCTCAAAATTTCAAGATGCAGCAAGAACAAGAGTTGAAGTGCTTTGAGTCTAGTTTCTAAGCTATTGATTCTTTTTGAAATTAATCAAGATTAAGGGTCTAAAAAAGGGGGGCAAATAGGTCCTATTTTTATAAAAAAAAATAGCATAGCGCCTAAGGGCTCCCCCCTTTTTGATTAACTTTTTTTTACAATTTCAAAAATATGAATAGTGAGAAATTAGCTAACACCATGTAGTTTATCCTCATTCTTTTGGATAATTTTTTTAATTAATATATAATATTTTATGAATTTTTAAAGTGGACACATCCTAAAAAGCTGAAATTTGAGTGTGCTCCCCCCTAATTTTTTTGAAAACTAAACAAAAATTGATTTTTTTTTTCATCATGTGTAGGATGGAGCCTAGTTTAAAAAAATGTAATTTGTTTCACGTTTCGATGAACGAGTAAAAATCTATCCTAAAAATAGCACATGTTGGTTTTTGACCAAAAAAAGAGGCATTTACAAAAGAATTTATGGATCAAAACCTTAACTGAATCAAAATGAAAAAAAAAAATTAAATAGCTAAGATAAAGGTTAATTCCATCACGGTATTTTATAAACTTGAATTGAAAGATGTGCAAGCATGACAGTGAGCACAGAGAAAAATATGAGGAAATTTGGAAAATCCTATCAATTCACTCGTCCAAAGTAGGTCATTTGGCGAGTTCCAAATTTGGCGTGCACCAAATGTGATGTGTCATTTGGTGAATTTCAAATTTGGCACTCGCCAAATGAACTACTTTCAACAAAATCTAACTTTCCCCTCTTTGGTCGACCACTTTGATAATGTTGAGAGTGTGCAGTTTATGATTGTAGATGGATAGTTGATGTTTTACTTTTCATACGCTCTCTTCCTCCTTAACCTAACTAGATAACTCTTTGTCCCTCTAAAGTCTCTCTCTCAGGCCTCACTCCCTCCCTCTCTCATTCCCTCTATCTCTCTCCCTCTCTCTCTCCCTTTCTCTCAAGTATCTCCCTCCCACCACCTCTTCCTCTCTCTCTCTCTTAGGTCCCTCTCTCTCACACCCTTTATATCTCTCCCATTCTCTCTCCCTCTCCCTCTCCCTCTCTCAGGTCTCTCCCTCCCTCTCTCTCTCTCTCAAGTCTCTCCCTCCTACCCTAGGTCTCCTCATAGGTCTCTCTTCGTCTCCCTCACTCACTCCCTCTATCTCTCTCCCATGCCCTCTCTTTATCTCACTCCCTCTATCTCTCCCCATCTCTCTCTCCCTCTCTCTCAGGTATCTCCCTCCCACCCCCTCCCTCTCTCTCTCTCTCTCTCTCAGGTATCTCCCCGCCCCCTCTCTCTATCTCTCTATCTCTCTCTCTCTCACTCACTCCCTCCATCTATCTCCCATCCCTCTATCTTGGGCACTCCCTCTCCCTCTCACCCCCTCTCCCTCTCTCAAGTCTCTCTCTCTCACTCCCTCTATCTCTCTCCCATCCCTCTATCTCCCACTCCCTCTCTCTCCTACTCTGTTAGGTCTCTCCCTCCTACCCCCTATCTCCCACTTTTTCTCCCTCTCTCTTAGGTCTCTCCCTCCCACCCCTCTCTCCCTCTCCCTCTCTTAGGTTTCTCCCTCCCTCTCCTCCCTCTCTGCAGCTCTCCCTCCCTCTCTCTCTATGGATATCTCTCTCCCTCCCTCTCTCTCTCTCCTCCCTCTCTCTCTCTCTCTCTCTCTCTCTCTCTCTCTCTCTCTCTCTCCCTCTCTCCCTCTCTCCCCCACTCCCCCTCTCTCTCACTCTCTATCTCTTTGGACATCTCTCTCTCCCCCTCTCTCTTAGGTCTCTCCTATATCTCTCTCCCATCCCTCTATCTCCCATTCCCTCTCTCTCCTACTCTCTCTCCCTCTTTCTCAAGTATCTCCTTCCCACCCTCCCTCCTCTCTCTCTCTCTCTCTCTCTCTCCCTCTCTCCCTCTCTCCCTCTCTCCCCCTCCTCTCTCTCTCTCCCGCTCCCTCTCTCCTGCCTCTCTCGGGTCTCTCCCTCCCATCCCTCTCTCCCACTTTGTCTCCCTCTCCCTCTCTCTTAGGTATCTCCCTCACCCCCTCTCCCTCTCTCCCTCTCTCTCTCTCTCTCTCTTAGGTTTCTCCTCCCTCCATGTTGGGTTAAAACTAGCTCTTGGGTTAGAGTTAGTGGGTTATATAGTGGTTTTACAGAGCCCATGAACAGCGTATGGAAGTCTATATAATGGCTTGGTGACTCCATTGTATGTGTGGCTGGTTGAAGCCTCCAGGTTCAACCCGGTTGGGGCTGAGGGTTAATATGGAGATCTTCATTGCTAGTTTTTCCCCAGTTTGGAGTTTTCCAGGGTAAATCACTTTGTTGTGATTTTTTTCTTGTTTCATGCTTGATTTGTGTTTTTGTTTTTATTCTTCATCTGGTTCCTAGCATGTGGTATCAGAGCAAGGTTCTGGGATTTGCTTTTTTCTTGCATGTGCAGGTTTGTGAGTTGCATGGACTTGCATGTGGCTTGCATGTGCTTGCATGTTGATGCATGTAAGATTTCCTGGTGTTTAAGGTTTTGGGTATTTCTTGTCTAACAAGCTTCAGGAAGTATGAAGGAATCAGCTGAAGATTGAGCCTTGGAGAAGTATTGAGCAATGCGACGGATGCATTGATGGGAGAAGTTTGAGCATGTGTGCAGCTGGAATGTTAACGAAGCGATGCAGTGAATGCACTCATTCTAGTTGTGGTGGAGGTCTTATTTGTCTTTCAAGATGAAGTTGGATTTATCTTGATTTTGTCAAGACATAAAGTTGAGAAAGTTTGTGCAAGCTTGGTTGCGGTTGGTGTTGTAGACGTGCTCGCAGCCAAGGTTGGCTATAGCAAGAACAAAATTGTAATGGAGTTGTATGTAAAATTTAATACATGCATTTGGGCTGATGGCTGTAAGACCTGGTATGGCTTGCTCGATCCCTAAAAGTGCTTGTGGAAGGGGGGTTTGGTGCTAACCCCAAGACCAAGTTTAAAAGGGGGATTGTTGGGTTAAACTAGCTCTTGGGTTAGAGTTAGTGGATTAACCATAAGTGGTTTTGAGCCCATGGTTTTGCTTGTATGGAAGTCTATATAATGGCTTGGTGACTCCATTGTATGTGTGGTTGGTTGAAGCCTCCAGGTTCAGGCCGGTTGGGGCTGAGGGTTAATATGAAGATCTTCATTGCTAGTTTTTCCCCATTTTGGAGTTTTCAGGGTAAATCACTTTGTTGTGATTGTGTTCTTGTTCTGTGCTTGATTTGTGTTTTTGTTTTTATTCTTCATCTAGTTCCTAACACTCCCTCTCTCTCCCTCTCTCTTAGGTATCTCCATCCCATCCCATCCCTCTCTCTCTCAGGTATCTCCCTCTCTATCTCTCTCTATCTCTCTCTCTCACTTCCTCCATCTCTCTCTTGGGCACTCCCTCTCCCTCCCACCCCCTCCCTCTCTCTCTCTTAGGTATCTCCCCCACCCCCTCTCTCTCTATCTCTATCTTGGGCACTCCCCCTCCCTCCCACCCCCTCCCTCTCTCTCTCTCTCTCTCAAGTATCTCCCTCTCTCCTTCTCAGGTATCTCCCTCTCTATCTCTCTCTCTATATCTCTCTCTATCACTCCCTCCATCTCTCTCTTGGGAACTCCCTCTCCCTCCCATGCCCTCCCTCTCTCTCTCTCTGTATCTTCCCCGACCACCCTCTCTCTCTCAAGGTTGAGGGTAGAGGGTAGAGGGTAGATGGTTTAAGGGTTAAGGGTAGAGGGTTTAGGGTTTATAGTTTAAGGGTAGATGGTTTAAGGGTAAAGGGTAAAGGGTAGAGGGTAGAGGGTAGAGGGTTGAGGGTTGAGGGTTGAGGGTAGAGGGTAGAGGGTTGAGGGTAGAGAGAGGGGGTTGAGGGTTTAGGGTAGAGGGTAGAGTGTAGAGGGTTAAGGGTAGAGGGTAGATGGTTTAAGGGTTTAGGGTTTATGGTTTACAATTTATGGTTTAAGGATAGAGGGTTTAAGGGTTTAGGGTTTAAGGGTTAAGGGTAGAGGGTAGAGGGTAGAGGGTTTTAGGGTTTTAAGGGTTACCAGAGGGTAGAGGTTTAGGGTTAGGGTAGGGAGGGTTTAGGTTTAGGGTTAAGGGTTAGTTAAGGGTGAGGGTTGAGGATTAGGGTAGAGTTTAAGGGTTTAGGTTTGAGGTTAAGGGTAGAGGTTTAGGGTTTAAGGGTTGAGTTGATGGTAGAGGGTTGGAGGATGAGGGTAGAGGGAAGAGGGTTGAGGGTAGAGTTTAGGGTGAGGGTAGAGGTAGAGGGCTAAGGGTAAAGGGGATGATTAAGGGTTTAGGGTTTAAGGGTTAAGGGTAGAGGGTAGAGAGTTGAGGGTTGAGGGTTTAAGGGTTTAAGGGTAGAGGGTAGAGGGTAGAGGGTAGAGGGTAAAGGGTTTAGGGTTTAAGGGTTGAGGGTTGAGGGTAGAGAGTTTTGTTGGGTTTAAGGGTTGAGGGTTAATGGTTTAGGGTTGATGGTTTGATGGTTTAAGGGTTGAGGGTTGATGATTTATGGTTTAGGGTTGAGGGTTTAAGGGTTTAAGGGTTGAGGGTATAGGATTGAGGGATTATGGTAGAGATTTTAGTTGGGTTTAAGGGTTAAGGGTAGAGGGTTTAGGGTTTAAGGGTTGAGGGATTAAGGGTTGATCATATGGCCTATAGCTCGAAGGCTTTCATTGGTTTCTCACTCCCACTCCCTTAATCCCTCAAAACCTATATTCTAATCAAAACCTAACCAATCATTATTCTCTTACATAAGAGAATATTAGTAGGTGTAGAACCCTATGTTGAAAACTATATGATATTATCATCAAGATACCAAATGTGGCACAATATCCTTGATAGGAATTGTAAAGGGTTTTTACATTGTGTGAGAACACATTGGGAAGAGTTAGTGGGATTTTGTAAGAAGTTAGTGGATTTGTGTAAGAGGTTAGGTGAGATTCACACATGTGTGAGAAGAGAGTAGGATGGGTAGGCTAGGACACTTGTGTATGTTGACAAGTTTCAGGGAGGTGGAGAGAATTAAAAATTAGGAAAGAATGTTAATGAGGGCTATGCTATCGATTGAATCAATTAATCATAGACTAATTAATTTAATAGGGATGGGTTAAGTTAACAAACTATGGGTTCATTAGCTTGGCTAGGGTTAAAAGTTGGATAATGGGCTAATGGTTATTATGATGGAATTAAATTATGAGAAGATGGTAATGAAGGCTAATTAACCTAAATTAATTAAGTAAGTATTAATTTATTAAGTTGGAAGGTTTAGGGGCTAAGATTAGATTTAATTAAATAAATATAAATTTATTTAACTAAAGGTGGTGGATAAAGCTAGCAAGAAAATAATTAAATAAATAATACATATTTATTTAATTAATTATTAGGATAAGGGAAAAGGTTAAATTAATTAAATGAATAATAAATATTTATTTAATTGAATACTAGGATTGGTAAAGTGTGGTTATGTCACATTTTAGGTGTTTACACATATATATACATGCATATACACATACACATACACACACATACACATACACATACACATACACATACACATACACATACACATACACATACACATACACATACACATACACATACACATAAATGCACACACACACATATCTTATAAAATCAAGTCACATATTTTTTTAGGTCATATTCAATCGTATTCAATCAAGTTCTTTGAACCTTTGTAGAACACATGGCCTGCCAATTTTGATTGCTTGTTCATGTTGCTCTCCAACTTTAGGGAAGAAAGTTAAATTGTTGAGTGGAGAGCAGTTGTGGATTTACAATTTCATTCGCGTGAGGTGGCTTTGAGAGTTAAATGGATAAATTTAAATCAATTAATTGTAATCAATAGAGAGAAATCCATCGACACCTACTAAATGATGAATTTCTGCCACATCAAATAAATTAGATTATTGAATGTATGCCAATTTGAATGTTCCCAAATCGAATTCAAAATCCTTTTACAAGTATAATCTGATAGCCATCATTACAAGTAATGCCTAGGAGTCTAGAGAAATTATGTGCAGGACATGTTCAAGAGGGTTTCAGATAAAACTCTACGCCATCAAGTCCTTCAAGAGAATTTTTGTGCAAGACATTCTCAACAGGGTTTTGGTTCAAACTCTGCGCCATCAAATCAACTTTGCAGGTATTTTTTCCAATTTATTTTTGTGTGTGTATATATATACACAGGAAATTCCCAATTGAAAAAAAAACTATTTTTCATTACTATAGTTTCATGGTTGAAACAAAAGATCTTTAGAGATTCTCTTAAGTGTATTTGATTCAATACATCAACGTTAGGTTGAATTACCAAGCTAGATAAACTTACATCAACCCACATTTCCACTCTAGTTGGTCTGAGATACATTGCTAGAACATGGAGAAGAATGAATGTTACAATTTGATACTGGTACAAGATCTTGTTATTAAAACAGTTACCATGTGTGATTCTAAAATATTCCTTCCAGTTGAAAAAGGGTTTTCTTTGAAACCTACAAATTTTTTTTACATATATGTCTTCTACGATCATAGATCTGTGGACAAATGGAATGCATGCCATCATACATTACCCAAAACAGTTTTCTTCATAGGTGCATAGTTGACAACAACTTTTGGTCCATTACAAAGAAAATGAAAAATCAAAACCTATCCAACATGTGTTAGTGCCATTTTCAAAGAAGGTCAATAAGTTGGTGATTCAAGGGTTTGATAATCAATACAATACTGCCTACAATTTCTAATAAAAAGATAGTACCAGGGTGATCCTACAAAGCTAGTTTACAATTTTTGGGAGATTCTGATTTTTGCTAAAATCACATAATTTTAGAAAATATAATAATTTAAGCCTTAAAAATTTTCATTTAAAGCATTCCAATTGAAGAGGGTTTGATCAAACTACCTTAGATCAAACCCCCTTGGATAGAACCCCACTAGTTTTAAACTATATCTATAACAGAGTCTCCTTTACACCTATCAAAACGCTGATAAAAAACCACTTTTGATTTACCTTTTGGGGGATCAAATGAATTCATTTGTTTTTTTAAACTATGTAGTCCTTATTATAAGCTTCCCAAAAAGTATAATTTTAAATAAATTTAATTTTATTATTATATTTATTTTTTAATTTCTTGTGAATGTAGATTTTTCACCGAAAAATCAAGTTCTTTGTTCTGCACATGTGGAAAAATAGCAGATTATCAAATTTTTTTTTGAAAAATATGAGTGCACCAGATATTGAAGTCCTTGATCCAACAAAAAAATATTGAATTTCGATACATACAAAAAAAGTTACGTGTTATACAATTCACCTATGTTTGAATTGTAATTGGTTTGACTTTGAAACTTGATTAAAGAAAAAATATTCAACCAAAAACTATCTAACCAAGTGGAAGCACTAGATATTAGAGTTACAAATCTAAATTCAAAAGAATTAGAATTTTATCCTTGATGGAAAAAAGTTATGTGTTATACGGTGAGCGTTACTCCTTAAAAATGTTTTATGAAAAAAACTAGTTTTTGAGGGAGATGAAAAAAGAGGTGCAATATGATTCCAAAAATTTTGAAAAAAATATATTTAGAATCTACAAATAAAATTTCACAAAACTCTAGTTTGCATCATCTTCAAATTCCTCACAGTTTAGCCACTATAGGTGCTCAAAAGTGAAGATTTAGTTAGAAAAAATTATTTCAGTGTCCAGTTTGGCCAAAAATTGTAAACCACTATTGTGGGATCACCCACCACTAAAATCTGAAATTTTTACATAAGTAAATATTGAAGGTAGGAACAATCATCAGAAATAGTTTGAAAGATAAAATTTCTACAATTCATGTTCCATACTTTTTTCTTCTTCTTTTCCCTCCTAGTACAAGGTAGCCCATAAACCACCTAATAAAGGTATAAGACCTCTTTAGCTTGTTTGGATTGTTTTTTTCCTTTTTAGTAGCATTTATTTCTTTTGTGATAGAGTTTTCAAAAGTTGTAGGATTCAGTGATTTTTTTTGGCATAGAGAATTGCTCATTTTGGAGATAGTCCAAGCTTTAGAGATCATATGGAATGTAAATCAAAAAATATCATTGGTTTCTCTCCCACTCCCTCTCTCAAGTCTTCCCCCCACCCTAACTGAATAACTCTCTCTCCCTCTCAATTCTCTCTCTCTCTCTCTCTCAAGTCTCACTCCCTCCCATGCTACCTAGACTAATTTGTCTCACTCCAATCCCCTCTCTCACACTCCCTCTCTATCAGGTCTCACGTACCTCCCACCCTACCAAGACAAATATATTTCACTCCAATCCCCTCTCCCACACTCCCTCTCTATCTCCCCCTTTGGTATTTTTGTATCTCTCAGGCCTCATCCCTCCCAACCCCTCTCCCATTGTCAAAACTTTCCCCCCACCCTAATTGGATAACTCTTTATCCCTCTCAAGTCTCTCTCTCTCTCTCTCAGGTCTCACTCCCTACCACACTACCTAGACTAATCTCATTCACTCCTATCCCCTCTCTCTCTATCTCAAGTCTCAGTCCCTTCCTCTCTATATTTGGAAAATATTTCAAAGCAACACATTTGCTGCTCACCAAATTTGGCGCTCTCCAAATTTGACAAGTGCCAAATGTGTTTTTACCTTGAAACAGTAAAATAGGGGTTGACACCATGATTCAAGCCCACATGCTTCTACATTTGTCTGGTTCAACACTTTAATAGACTCAGAAACACCTTTTTTTGCAGTTGACTCCCTGATGTATTGATCTATGCTTGATCCATCACCTTTTCTCCACCAATTTGCATGCTAGACAATGTAGAAGAATACATTTTGAAGTTTCTACATCACTTTACATTATCTCAGGTAATATATTCATTTTGGTAATATTGAAATGTTTTTATTTATTATATTTGTTTTCTTTTGAAAATATAAACTAAATTCCTTTCATGATTTTACTAATCATAACAATTGGACATATAATTCAACATTGAATTAGATGGGAGTTGCATAAAAAAGTTCAATTTTTATGAGTTTGAAGAAAAAAATTTGAAAAACATGACATAATTTAGATGAATTCATGTTTAAACTTATATAAATTACATCAACTTAACACAAATTTTCTTATGAATTCTATTTGCATTGCTTATAGTAGTCTATTTCCAGCATGGCTAGTGGAATTCACTCTATTTAATTTTAGGTAGATGTTTATATTGAGTTTTTTTGTTTTTTTTTAACAATTTATAGACCATTCATTTGATTATTTTATTAATCTTCATTGTTACACATAGAATTAAACATTAAATTAGATGAATGTTGCACGTAAAAGTTTTAATTTTTAGGAGCTTGAAGAAAAAAAATGGAAAACATGACATAATAGATTCAAATTCATTATTAGTGATGGTTGAGGGAAAACTTTTATTTCCAACTAATTTGGAAAACCTAAGATCTTTCATCAATGTTAATGCAAGTTTCCATTAATTTTTTTGTGCCATTAAAATTTCACCTTCATCATGTGCTTCAAGTGACATGACATAGTTGTTATTGCAAGTTTCTATTCATTCATACCATTTACCTTCCTAAGAAATAAAAAAGGGAAAATTTTATTCAATTGAAAATGCTTATTGTCTTTCTAAGTTACCTAATTTCCAAAGAAATAGTGAATAATTCCAAGATATAGCATCACAAAATCTTCTTTGAATTCATGTTCTTCATGGCTTGGTTGACAATCACAATGTGGTTTTGACAACAATAAGCACAAGATTCTCTAGTTTCCAAAGGTGGCACGAAATTATACCCTAGGTTTAACACTTCTTTGCTACTAAGCACTTGTCCACACTCCAAATACTCCCCTCAAACCCAAGTGTTAACATTGATCAACACTTACATGAAGCAATTTTTATACAAATCCCTCAATGTACTAGGTTTTACACAATATAGTTGCAAAAAGAAACAAAATTTCCTCAATAACTCACACAAAATGATGATTTAGCAACCCTCCTTTTGTCAACACATGCATATAGGCCTACAAAAAATTAGTACCAAGTTTCATATATTTTCACCAAATGCATCAAAAGTTATGAGTTTTTTGAAGCTCGCTATAAACCCTAGGTTGGGGATAGTAATGTTTGATAAGTCACATCAGTTATGCAATGTAAAGTAATGCTTTGAGTTTTAAAGATATGAAATGCAATGTAATCAACAATATCAATAAGTTTCATAAAATGCTCGATGTGTTTCATAAAATGCAATGTAATCAACGGTATGGATATGTTTGAAGAAATGCATTACTTACTTTTCTTGTAGTATGGAGGTAGATGTATGTATGAAAAATGTTGTAGCATAGACATGTTTGATAATTCCAAACAACTCGCTGCCTTCTTTCATAAAATGCAATGTAATCAGTGATATCAATATGTTTCATAAAATGCATTACTTACTTTTGTTCTATGTATGTTTTTGAACATGTAGAATTCAATGTCATGTTGAGGAAATGACCAAAGGATCTAACACCAAAAGAACGTGAAGTTAAAAATTCAAGGAGAACAGAATAAAAAATTGTAGCGCGTGAAGCAAAGGAATTGCAACTCATACAATAAGAACTTCCCGTGTAATCTAAGAGAGATGTCCAATTGGCAGGCCAAAGGGAATGAATGAAAAAAGTTCATGGAAGGACACAAATGGATCCCGAAGTTGGGGGCACATCATCAACCATAGGTGAAGTTCAATGCACATCTCCAGTTGAAGACACACTAGAAAAAGCATGTGGTTTTCCAAGTACATCGGAAATCACATCTCCAATTGAAGACACACCATCAACAACATTGCATTTTGAAAGTACATCAACAAACACATCTCTACTTGAAGGAACTTCACAAACGGCATCTCAAGTTGGAGGTACAACATCATTTACATGTCAATCTCAAGGTATGCCATCAATTGCACCTCTAATTGAAGGTATGCAATCTATCCCTGATGTTGTTGACATTCCTAATGTTGACACAAATTTACATTCAAGAACTCTTCCTAGAGTTTTGCATAGAAAACCTAAATTTTTTATTGATATTGATTCCAATATTTTGAAATGGATGCCTAATAAAATTCCAAAATGTTCATGTCAAACCTATGCACATAGGTTATGGAGTTTATTTTTTGAGAAGCTAAGTGAGGGTGGAAGATGCCAATTATTTTTTGAAATGATGAGGAAACTTAAATTTATGCCCACCATGAAGGCTCTTGGGCTAATAGTTTTGAATGACTCAAGTGAAAATTCCATTATAAAGAACTTGATGGGTGCATATGAGAGCGTGGGTTCTACCTCACACATGAAGGATATTTGTACCGCACGATGTGTGATGACAAAAACATTATTAAGCAGTCAAACAAGGAACAAGGTGAACCTTACAAAGACAAGTAAGTCTTTGAAAGTAAGTAGATCATCTCTAATGAGAGCCAAAGGAAGGCGTGAAAGAGTGGAGGATCCAAATAGCAATGAGTTATGGGAATTCTCAGGTAGAGTGCTACAGAAAGATGGAAGAATTGCTCAAGCCTTCAGATCTATAATAGTAGATTATTGGAAGGATAACACAAGGACCTCTCCCAATCATATAGATGTTGTAAGAAGGAGAATTGGTAGTCAAATCCATGAGCCACATCCAAAGCATTATTTGGATACCACTCAAACCCAATTTTTTATTGATTTTGTATGGAAGATTCCTGAAATTAAAATATGTCAAAGGTATTTTGAAATGCTAAATCATTTTTTATGTCAAAATAAATCACACACGCACTACTTGTTGTAGAGTAAATATTGAGTTTTCTAACCATTATGATGTTTATAGCCGTATATGTGTAGATATGCATACTAACAATGTTTTGTAGGAATGTAACTGTTAACTAATTTTTACCCTCAGGCTCAATCAGGGAGAATATCATGTGACAGGGGTTCCATTAGGTTTGAATGCTTCAAACCAGGGAACATATCGACGTGAGAATGGAAGGGTCCCCTCGATCCATTTTTGAAACGTCTGTGTTGCCTATCAGCAAGACATTTTTGTTGTCATAACAATTTGTTTTTACATATAGGAAGCTTTCGGCATGACATTCATGTGGTCTTGGTGACAGTGGAAAGACCTATCTACATGAGTTGTGTTCATTGCTGAGAGGTTTTACCGAATGAGTCGGGTCTCACTGACTAACTCATGAGGTGCTTCATCAGCGTAAGTAATCCCTATCAGCATGTTGTTTCATCGAGCGCCTTGTGTCTTGCCGACTGGCACAAGAAAGATCATATCGGCAAGACTTATTTGATGTCACAGCGATCGGGATCCATCTCCAGGCATCTATCAACATGACATTCTCTTTTGTTTTGGCGAAAAAAAAGGATTATATCGGCATAAGTTATACCATCGGTATGTGGTCACAACGAGATTGCTTTGTCTCACCGATCGGAGGTTGAATCGAACATATTGGCAGGAGTTTAAGGCTTCGGTGAAGGGTCATAGTGAAAAGGTTATGTCTCCCTGACAGGAAAGTCGCGTCACTAAAGATAGGGTCTCCCTAACTCATCATCTCTCGCTGACATCAGAGCTCGGCAAAGGGCGAAGGGATCGGCATGTGGTCTCAGCGAGTGGAGATGGTCTTGCCGAAAGAAGAAAGGGTGGTCTTGATGTGGTTTCCTTCGGTAGGAGTCCCGCCGACAACAAAAAGACTTCACCAAGAAAGAGGAATTTTGCATAAGGTTATACCGAAGTAAGAATGTCTCCCCGACAATCACAGGAAAGTGGCGTCGGCAAAGGAAGCGGGCTTCAGCATAAGGTTATATCAAAGTGTGAATGTCTCGCCGATGGATGTGAAGCCTTTAGTATAACTCTTGGCGATAGATGGACACTTCGGCAAAGGTAAATGAAATTGCCATGAAGTCTTGGCGAAGGCTTAATGTCTCCCCGACATGAAGGAAAGGCTATCGAAAAGGGTTGGTGCCCTTGGTGTAACGTCTCGCCGTCGGGATGATGTCTGGCCGACATTGTGATGTCTCGGTGAATGAAAAGTCTCGGAAAAGGATAAAGCATTCAGAAAAATGTCTTGTCGAAGGATTATGGTCACACCGAAGAAATCAAAGGAGGTGGCATTGACACAGGAAAGAGAGTTTGACAGGAGTCTCGCCAACAATAAAAGGCCTCACTGAGACGAAGACTTTGGCAAGGGGTCTTGCCGAAGTAGGGTTGTCTCCCTGACCAAAAGAAAGTGGCTCATCACCAAGAGTTAAGGAACCTAGAGGGAAGTCTAGCCGACAGGCCGATATCTCGACGATAACGAAGGGTCTCGCCAGGTGTCTTGCCGAATGAAGAGTTCTTCGAAGGAAAATAAATTCTGCAAGAGATCTCGATGAAGTGTGGGTGTCTTAGTAACAAAATCAGATATCAGTATGACTATGGGGCATCGCCATGAGGTCCTACCGACTCGGTAAGGTCTCACCAAAAGCCGAAGGAGCTCGAGCCCAGGGGAGAAGAATAAGCTCAGGGTAAATGAAATGAGCTCGCCATGAGCTCTCACTGACTGTTCTATGATATGTCGATAGCTGCAGAGACACCTAATCGCATCGATGAGACACTTCCAGTGTCTCGCCGAGATGCGATTCTTTTCAGGAGAAGTTTTGACCGCCCGAGAGTCTGTGTGTAGATCACTCAACCAATTAGAGAAAGCCAAAAGCAAGCCGTGGCGGCTCAACCAGATGAAGAAGATCAATAGAATGATAGGCAATGGGTTATCTTTTAGGGGCTCAGGAGCATTCAAAGCATCTTGACTACAAAGAGATTCAAAGATCGACACGAGTGGCAGAAGTGAAGGCGGTGGTTGCAAGATGTTCAAGGAGGGAGTCCCTTGAAGGCAATTTTTTGACACCAACATGGACACGCAGGGTGCAGCTTGAAATTCAATAAAAATATAAGGGGCAATTTTTTGGGCCCCAGATATATTTTTTTTGTAAGCCCTAAGGGGCCAACACAGTCTGTATATAAGGCATTTTTTTCCTTTTTGTAAATAGTTTTGATTACACACTTGGAGAGTTAGTGATTTTTTAATGAATCCTTTCTCAATTAATGTATGTTTTTCTGTAACTCAACTGGAATCTTGAATACAACAAAAAGTTTACCTTGGAAGTTTGGGTTCATGATTGTATTGATTCTCATTTCTGTATCTTTCTTTTGAACATGCAAGTCTTTAACTGTGTTTTATAATTCTGCACTTATGTCTTAAGGTTGTGAAATTAATCTTTCCTTCCCAAGGTATGTATGTAGACCAAACCTATTAGGACTAAAGCATTAAATTTGAAAGAAGTTGCTCTGAGAATAGCAATTAGGCTTTCAATTGTATGTTCTTCCTATATCTGTTTCATGATTTCTTATTAATACAATGTATCACCATAAGTTTAGTTCCATTTTTATGAATTTTCCTTCTCCCTTTACCATCAAAGAATTAGTAGTTTAGGTGATAACACAAAGGAAGTCGGCCTCCTCCAGAGGTTCACTCCAATCTCAGGTGACCCATAGCCTCAGAGTGATCCAATGTTTCACTAGAAAGCTCAGTTTACAACTTTGCATAGGGTTCATTTCTAGGTGATAACAGTTCTGGCACGCTCGGTGGGACAGTGAACTAGATTGAACTGCTGGTTTAGTATGCAACCAGTGAATTTTAGACTTTATAGAAGTCCTTTGGCATACTTGGCGACTCCACAAAGAAGAAGAACCCCAGAAATTAGTGCCTTCTATAGTTTATGAGAAAATTTCAGACAAGAGGCAGCTCAGGTCCCTTTGAATATTTGCAGCTGTCACCACCAAGAAGGAAAGGTAGAGCAACAGGAAGGCGAGAGAAAACAATTATCTATTCTAGAAGAACTCAATCCACTCCTCCATCTGTGGGATCACACATTGTTGTTTTGTCTTTAGTTTCATTTACAGTACCAATAAAACCTCCTCAGCCACCTCCAATGGTCACTCCAAGGAATCAACCCTTTGTTGCTTTTAATGGAAGGAGCCCATTGAATTTGGCTCAACACAATGACATTCCAATGGCAGCCTTGAAGAGTCTGCCAACTTTCACAGGAGAAGATCAAACTACCTCGATTGAACACATGAGAGATGTGGCTTCATTATGTGGAGTCCATCACATAACCCAAGAGGATGTTGCAGTGAGATTACTAGCTGCTTCACTGAAGGGAAGAGTTGTGCAATGGTATAGGAGCCTACCAGTTAATTCAATTGCAACATGGGACAATTTTGGAGATAAGTTGCATAAACAATTTCAAGATAGGTCTGACAACTTATCTCTATTGGAACAATTGACTATAGTTAAGAGGGCTCCACAAGAGCAGATGAACGACTTCAACTTCAGATTTCAAAGAACTTGGGATAGAATCCCTGCAATGGTGAGGCCACCTCCAGAATACACATTTTTATACTTTTTGAGGGCTCTGAACAACGATATAGCTGTCATGATACAACCAATGGGAGGAGTGTCCTTGCCAAATGCTTTTGAAATAGCAATCAAAACTAAGAACAACTTAATACAAGCTGGTAAACTCGTTCCTAGGCCTCCAATGCCTATATTTCCAGAGATTCATGCAAACATTCCTTTGCAAATACCTCCTTTCACACCTCTACTAGTTGTGCAAATGCTGCCAGCTGTTGTTCTAGTTGTTGTAACACAAGAAAATGTTGCTTCCAGTTCTCCAAATGAGTTACAGGAAATCAAAAGTCTATTGCAGTCTATTGGTAACAAGCTTGTAGGCTTAGAGAAGCAGCAATCATATAGTAGGCCTTATCAGCAGCAAAATTTAGGCCAACAACAAGCATATCAAGGTAATAAACAACAGTATCAAGGCAATTATTAGGGCCCAAGACAGAGTGTGAACACAAGGCCTTTTCAGGCCTATGCTCCAGCCCCTGTTAGTGCGACCAAGGAGCTGGTTCCTATCCAAAACAACTTAGCAGTAGACTATGAGTGGTGTTACCCTTGTAACCATCTCATAATCAGGCCACTTACTCAAACAAACTGATCAACCAGGCACTTATGGTACATAATGCTTCAAATTCGCAGCAGGGTGCAAGCAATGATGCATCCCCACAACACCAGGACCAATTTAGCAATGATACTACCCTACTTAACTAGAAAGGTCAAGATTTATGTGGGTTGAACGAAGATAGTCCTCCAGTTGTAGCTAACACTAGGGAAAAGAAGAGAGCTTTTGAACTTGGTCAAGCAGCTGACAAAGGAAAGGCAGTGACTACATAACCATCTACCCCTCGAGTGGCTCCTGTTTGGCAAAGAAATCAGCAACTTCCAGACAAGGAGTAGTCATACCCACAAGCTAATCATACTGGTATAAAGGTACATCCTAAAGTAAATCCAATTGTACCTTATAACATCCTTGATAGTATGAAAAAAATGAATGTCACAATGCCCATGTGGGACTCATTATCCATCCTAGGTCAAAAGGATATGTTATAGTCAGCCCTGTCAAGTTTGAAAATGTCTGATCAATATGAGTCTCTAATAGGTCAAGTTAGGACCGTTTTGAAAAATAATCCTCAAGAAAATAATAAGTGGCCCAAGAAAGAGGCAGTAAAAGAAGTCAAACCACCCCCCTTTTATGTATCAGTGATCATTGGTGATAAGTTAGTTCATAACTATATGGTAGACAGTGGAGCTAGTAGCTCTGTGATGCCAAAATAGATTGCTGACAAACTTGGACTAAAATACCAGCCTTTAGAGAAGGGATTCATCCAATTGGATGGTACTTCGGTTAATACTTTGGGTATTATCAAGGATCTAAATCTCACCCTCCATGCTTGTCCAAATTTTTTAGTTCCTCAAGACATATGTGTCATAGACCTTCCACCTTTCTTTTCCTTGTGCTTATCAAGAGACTTTACAGCCAAGATAGGTAGTTATGTGTCAGCTAATTGGTCACATATGCTATTTAGAACAAGATATGGAACCAAGGTTACCATTAAATCTGAAAGGTTGGCCAAGGATCACATTGAGCCATATAACCCAAGTCCCATCAATGCTGCTCCTTCTGCTGCAAATGCAAATTGTGTTGCTTTTACTGACAATGAGCTGGCTGTTGCTCAAGAACTCCAATCAGAAGTTGTTCCTGATGTGCTGCTGCATGAATGGGCAGTTGAAAATGTATTAGAAAGTCCTAAGGACCTCATTCAAGATGTTGGTATGGGCAACTATGTCATTATTGAGCCTGACACATAGATTCCAAACCTAGAGAAAGGTGCAAATCAGTTGTTGTAGCCACTAAGTGAACTTTGGGAGATGTTCTTCGATGGTTCCAGAAGTAAGAATGGAGAAAGAGGAGGTGCAATGTTGATTTCTCCACAAGGTGATAGGTACTACTCTACATTCCATTTTGTTTTTGCATGCTCCAATAACACTGCTGAATATGAGGGCCTTGTTCAAGGTCTAGAGTGGGCAAGGAAGAGAGGAATAACCAGCTTGAAAGTCTATGGGGACAGTGAATTAATTGTTAATCAAGTAAGGGGCCTGAATGTGGCTAAAAATGACACACTGAAGTCTTATAGGAACAGAGTGTGGAACATACTTGAGGAATTTGATGCCTTTAATTTAGTATCTATTCCAAGAAATCAGAACAAGCATGTTGACAAGCTTGCAGCCATTGGAGCACAGTTTGACATTCCAAATGACATTAGAAAAGAGAAAGTGCAGCAGTATGTGAAGGTTATGGTTAGACCATCAATTCCTGATAACAACATTCACTGGAAAGTTTTTGACAGTGATGAGAAGATCCTTTCTTTCTTGCTCGAGGAAGATCAGTTCTCCATGGTGAATCAAGCAAAACTCAAGCAACAGTATGGTGATCAAGTCATACAGCTAAAGACAAATAAATTACCCAAAGGCCTTGTTACCTTAGAGTCAATTTTTAGTAAAGATGATTAGCTTAAAAAGGGTAGAGCTGGCTTGCAAATCAAAGAACACTATGAATAACTGGAGATTTTCAAAGGTAAACTTCTTAAGATAGGCAAAATTTGTTCACATGAAGATAAACAAGCTTTTGTTGCTTTATGTCAAGAATTCTATGATGTCTTTGCTTGGGAATATTCAGATTTGAAAGGGTTTGATCCCCATATTGCTTAGTACACAATTGAGTTAGAACCTAATGCCAAGCTAATAAGGCAGAAACAAAGGCCCTTGAATCCCAAGCTTGAGCCCTTAATGATTAAAGAGCTGACCAAATTAGTTGAGGGGGGTATTGTCTTCCCTATTAAGCATACTTCATGGGTTTCTAACCTTGTACTAGTTAGGAAGAAAAATGGTGAGATAAGACTCTGTGTAGATTTCAGGGATCTTAACCAAGCATCTTTAAAAGACCACTACCCGCTGCCCTCCATGGAACAAATCTTGCAAGTAGTTGTTGGTTCTAGGAGATTTTCCTTGTTAGATGGTTTTTCGGGCTATAATCAAGTGCTGGTTAAAGAGGAAGACCAATTTTAAACTGCTTTTACAACTAAGTGGGGCACCATGGCATACAAAATGATGCCTTTTGGTTTATCTAATGCTAGTGCCACATTTCAGAGGGCCATAGACATGGCGTTCCAAAGCTTGATCAACAAGATTATGCTGATTTATCTAGATGACATTACAGTTTATTCCAAGAGAGCTGATGAACATTTGTCACACCTCAAGCAAGTTTTTGAAAAGTGTAGAGAATATGGGATATCCCTCAATCCTACAAAAAGTATCTTTGCAGTTCATGAAGGTAAGCTTTTAGGCCATATAGTATCAAAAGATGGAGTTACCATTGATTCTGAAAGAGTCAGAGCTATATTGGAGCTACCATTACCAAATCAAAAGAAGGGTCTACAAAGCTTTTTGGGGCGAATCAACTTTCTGAGAAGGTTTATCCCTGATGTTGCAAACCTGTTACAAACTTTGACAGCCATGTTAAAGAAGAATGCAGTTTTCAGTTGGAAAAAGGAGGCAAAGCATAGTTTTGGAGAAATCAAGGAGGCATTAGCATCTGCCCCAACGTTGGTAAACCCAGACTTCTCTAAAGATTTCTTTTTATATGCTTTTGGTAGTAGTAGTTCAATCTCTGCTATGCTGGTTTAGAAGAATAGGGATAATCTAGAATAGCCCATTGCTTTCTTCAGTCAAATACTTGTTGATTATGAAGAGAAGTATACATTTGTTGAGAAGCATGCTCTTGCTGTGATCAGAAGTTTGAAGAAGTTTAAACCTTTGCTTTCAAACAATAAGGTTCATATTCTGGTTGCACACGCAAGTGTGAAGGAATTTCTGTTGAATAAAGATCTGAATGAAAAAAGAGCAGGGTGGATTACTAAGGTCATGGAGTATGATGTAGATATCAAGATCACCAAATTGGTTCGAGGTAAGGGTCTCTGTGAACAACTTGCTACAGGGTTAAACAACAAAACTGAATTAGAAAAGGATGTTGTGTTTACTAATACAAATGAGTTTCAGAATGCTCAAGATGATGTGCCTATGGGGACAACTAATTGGGTTCAAGATATAACCCATTTCTTACAGACTGGTGAGTGTCCATATGGTTTGAACATAGCTAAAAGAAGATACTTTAGGCTACAGTCCATACCATATGTGCTGATAAATAATATTCTTTTTAAAAGAGATCTGAATGGCATCCTACTAAGATGCATTCACAGTGATCAGGTTGAAAAGGTGCTTCATGAATTTCATGATGGAGCTACGGGAGGTCACTTTTCCCCAATAACTACTGCCTGGAAAATCATGAGAGCTGGTTACTATTGGCCCAACTTGTTCAAAGATGCATATTCTTGGTCAAGAAAGTTTGTCAAATGTGCTTTATTTTCAGGAAAGGAAAAACTACTTGCTATGCCTCTACATCTAATTCAAGTGGAGCAACCCTTCATGAGATGGGGCATTGATTTTATTGGGCCAATAAATCCACCTTCTAGTGTTGGTCACAAATGGGTACTTACATCCACTGACTATTTTACAAGATGGAAAGAAGCGGTAGCTTTAAAAGAAGCAAAAGAGTCTTCAGTTTTGAGCTTCTATGAAGATATAGTCACTAGGTTTGGAGTGCCTGACTCTATCATTTCTGATAACATTCTTGCATTTGTAGGATTAAGATTAACTGACTGGGCGGTTAAGCATGGCATCCATTTGAGCACATCTTCAAATTATTACCCTCAAGGTAATGGTTTAGCTAAAAGCACAAATAAGAACCTCATTAGGATCATTAAAAGAACCATAGAGGATAATCAAAGGACCTGGCACAACAGTTTAAAGAATGCACTTTGGGCAGACAAAGTGACCCCTAAGAGGTCTGTTGGTAATTCGCCATATATGTTGGTCTATGGCAAAGAGGCAAGATTACCCCTATCTGTGGAGCTTCCAGCTCTAGACATTGTTCACCAGTTGGAAATGTTTGAGGAACAAGACCCCATGTCTGTGAGGTATGCAGAGCTCATGGAGCTCGAAGAATTAAGGGACAGAGCAATGAAAGCCTTGGAGTATCATCAGCTCCAGATGAAAAGAACATTTGACAAGAAGGCTACATAAAAGATTTTCAAGGTAGGAGATCTCGTGCTGAAATGGGATGTTTTGAAAAGTAAGCCAAGCCATCACACCAAGTTCGATAACATGTGGATAGGTCCATTCCTTATCAGAGATTGTAAGGAGCACAATGCTTATCAGCTGGCTACAACAAATGGGGAAGTACTTCCTATCCCAGTCAATGCGATACACCTTAAACCATATCTTCCAATCTGATGGATTTTCTCTTTTGTATATATTAGTTTAGGTTTATATTTTCAATAAGTGCTTCTACGCTTTAGACTAATTATTTTTCATTTCCTGGGTGCTGTGATGGCATAGTATTTTCTCTTTCATTTTCCCCTATTTTGTTTTACTTCTGGAAACTTGTTGTGTCCTATGGATTTCAAGCAAGTTGTGGCCATGTGCAAAACTGATATTTTTTATTTTTGTTTTCTAATCCTTCTAATGACTCCATGCCCAATGGATAAGCCTAGACTACTGGTCTTCATGTTTAGCAAGCAAACATCCAGCAAAGGTCGCTAGAAATGTTACCTAATTTTCACCTTCATGCTCAATCAGGCAGAATATCATGTGACAGGGGTTCCATTAGGTCTGAATGCTTCAAACCAGGGAACATATTGGCATGAGAATGGCAGGGTCCCCTCGATCCATTTTTGAAACGTCTGTGTTGCCTATCGACAAGACATTTCTGATGTCATAATGATTTGTTTTTACATATAGGCAGCTTTCGGCATGACATTCATGTGGTCTTGGCGACAGTGGAAAGACCTATCGACATGATTTGTGTTCACCATTGAGAGGTCTTACCGAATGAGTTGGGTCTCACTGACTAACTCATGAGGTGCTTCATTGGCGTAAGTAATCCCTATCGACATGTTGTTTCATCGAGCGCCTTGTGTCTTGCCGACCGGCACAAGAAAGATCATATCGGTAAGACTTATTTGATGTCACAATGATTGGGATCCATCTCCAGGAATCTATCGGCATGACATTCTCTTTTCTTTTGGTGATAGAAAAGGATTATATTAGCATAAGTTATACCATCGGTATGTGGTCACAACGAGATTGCTTTGTCTCACCGATCGGAGGTTGAATGGAACATATCGACAGGAGTTTAAGGCTTTGGTGAAGGGTCATAGTGAAAAGGTTATGTCTCCCCGACAGGAAAGTAGCGTCACTAAAGATAGGGTCTCCTTGACTCGTTATCTCTTGCCGACATCAAAGCTTGGCAAAGGGCAAAGGGATCGGCATGTGGTCTCAGAAAGTGGAGATGGTCTTGCTGAAAGAAGAAAGGGTGGTATTGATGTGGTTGCCTTCGGCAAGAGTCCCGCCGACAACGAAAAGACTTCGCCGAGAAAGAGGACTTCGACATAAAGTTATACTAAAGTAAGAATGTCTCCCCGACAATCACAGGAAAGCGGCATCGGCAAAGGAAGCGGGCTTTGGCATAAGGTTATACCAAAGTGTGAATGTCTCGCTGATGGATGTGAAGCCTCGGTATAACTCTTGGCAACAGATGGACACTTCGGCAAAGGTAAATGAAGTCGCCATGAAGTCTTGGCAAAGGCTTAATGTCTCCCCAACATGAAGGAAAGGCTATCGGAAAGGGTTGGTGCCCTCAGTGTAACGTCTCACCATCGGGATGATGTCTGGCCGACATTGTGATGTCTCGGTGAATGAAAAGTGTCGGCAAAGGATAAAGCATTTAGAAAAATGTCTTGCCAAAGAATAAAGGTCACGCTAAAGAAACCAAAGGAGGCGGCGTCGACACAGGAAAGAGAGTTTGACAGGAGTCTCACCGACAATAAAAGGCCTCGCTAAGAAGAAGACTTCGGCAAGGGGTCTTGCCGAAGTAGGGTTGTCTCCTCGACCAAAAGAAAGTGGCTCATCGCCAAGAGTTAAGGAACCTGGAGGGAAGTCTGGCCGACAGGCTGATATCTCGCCGATAACGAAGGGTCTCGCCGGGTGTCTTGTCAAATGAAGAGTTTGCTGAAGGAAAATAAATTTTGCAAGAGGTCTCGGCGAAGTGTGGGTGTCTCAGCGACAAAAACAGATATCAGTATGACTATGGGGCATCGCCATGAGGTCCTATCGACCCGGTAAGGTCTCACCGAAAGCTGAAGGAGCTCGAGCCCGGGGGAGACGAATAAGCTCAGGGTAAATGAAATGAGCTCGCCATGAGCTCTCACCGACTGTTCTATGATATGTCGATAGCTGTAGAGACACCTAAGCGCATCAGTGAGACACTTCCAGTGTCTCGCCGAGATGTGATTCTTTTCAGGAGAAGTTTTGACCGGCTGGGAGTCTGCATGTAGATCACTCAAACAATCAAAGAAAGCCAAAAGCAAGTCATGGTGGCTCAACTAGATGAAGAAGATCAACAGAATGACAGGTAGCGGGTTATCTATTCGGGGCTCAAGAGCATTCAAAGCAGCTCGACTACAGAGAGATTCAAAGATCGACACAAGTGGCAGAAGTGAAGGCGGTGGTTGCAAGATGTTCAAGGATGGAGTCCCTTGAAGGAAATTTTTTGACACCAACATGGACATGCAGGGTGCAGCTTGAAATTCAATAAAAATCTAAGGGGTAGTTTTTTGGGCCCCGGATATTATTTTTTTTGTAAGCCCTAAGGGGCCGAAACAGTCTGTATATAAGGCATTTTTTTCCTTTTTGTAAATAGTTTTGATTACACACTTGGAGAGTTAGTGATTTTTTAATGAATCCTTTCTCAATTAATGTATGTTTTTCTGTAACTCAACTGGAATCCTGAATACAACACAGAGTTTACCTTGGAAGTTTGGGTTCATGATTGTATTGATTCTCATTTTTGTATCTTTCTTTTGAACATGCAAGTCTTTAACTGTGTTTTATAATTTTGCACTTATGTCTTAATGTTGTGAAATTAATCTTTCCTTCCCAAGGTATGTATGTAGACCAAACCTATTAGGACTAAAGCATTAAATTTGAAAGAAGTTTCTCTGAGAATAGCAATTAGGCTTTCAAGTGTATGTTCTTCCTATGTCTATTTCATGATTTCTTATTAATACAGTGTATCACCATAAGTTTAGTTCCATTTTTATGAATTTTCCTTCTCCCTTTACCATCAAAGAATTAGTAGTTTAGGTGATAACACAAAGGAAGTCAGCCTCCTCTGGAGGTTCACTCCAATTTCAGGTGACCCATAGCCTCGGAGTGATCCAATGTTTCACTAGAAAGCTCAGTTTACAACTTTGCATAGGGTGCATTTCTAGGTGATAATAGTAACATAAGGCCTCCACTTAAATCCTCAAGGGAATTCTTATCTTCCATTTTATGTGAAAAAGTGGATGGTCAATCTTTTTACAAGTCATGTTTGGATGGCACATGTGATCATTGTGGTGGCATGCAACATTTACCAATTTTCCAATACATGGCTAGTACACACACAATTGGAAATGAAAATGTGGAATTTGGAAAATACAAGATAGTGCCCTACAGTCTAAAAGATGGGAAAGAAGCAAATAAATGTGAACTGGTCAATGATAAGATTCCAATGTATCTATTTATGGGAATTTTTCATGATTAGGTGGTCTATGAGTATGCAAGGCATACCCATAGATCTCGATGGTTGGAATCATAGTCCAAGTTATGCAAGGACACATTTCCACTTCATAGCATCATTTTAGTTGTCAAATTCATGGAGAACTACACACTACAGCCACAAAATGAGGTGCAATCACAATACTAAAACTCCACATAGGTTGCTATATTTGTGCATATAACATTCATTCATGCAAATGATAGTACAAAGGATAACAAGAAAGTATTGAGGGAGTATCAATTTTACATTAGTGATGATCGCACACATTCTACAGAGTTTGTGCAGGGTTGCTTTTAGATGTTCTATGTTGATCAGGCTAGTAGGGGCATATCATTCAATCAACATATCATATGGTCAGATAACTGTACATCACAATACAAGAACTCCAAAAAAAATTATTCGTTAAGGAGGATGCATAGGATCAATGGTGTTCCCAATATGTGGAAATTCTCAAAGGTTGGGCATGGAAAGGGGGAGCATGATGGAGCAGGTGCAGTTATCAAAAGAGCCTTAGCACAAGAAGAGTTAAAATACAAAGACAGTGTAAAGTTGACAGATGCAAGATCAATTTTTGAGTGGTGCAATCATGCAATGGTTCCAAGTAGTGAAGGTAATTCTTTAGTTCATATATTTTTTCATTTAGTAGATGATATTAACATTGCAAAATATGAGGATTGTTGTACACTAATAGGATCAAGCGAGCTACACTCTTTTAGAAGCTCCAATATAGGTACATGGACTATCCATACGCAGAAGATGACATGCTTTTGTTTTGAATGTACACTTCAAGCATGGTATGATTGCAAGTCAAAAAAGTGGGTTAACGGATGGCCTGTAAGAAGTCTAACCCCACTTGACACTTATCAGCTCCCGACGGCTCTACAAATCACAGAGATGCAATCATCCGTTGACTTTGATCATGTATTGCACCGACTAGAACTAGGTAATATATCTTACTTTTAGGTTTTATTTTGATGTTCATTAAATACATCTAACAAGATGAACATATTAATGCAGGGCATGTTTATGTGGTGATTGCAGATGAAGACAATGAAGAGGGTACAAATTATTACCTGTTTCATTGTATCAAGGCCAAAAAGAAATCGAAGATCCCAGTTATAGATGGAGAAAACATAGAATATCCTATAGTTTCAGTGGTTGTTACTAGAACATGGCTTAGAAGTTACACAGTTAAGAATGTTGTAGTTTGGTTGTTTGAGGACTTCAACATGCATCAGAAGATTCTTCACTACTCAAACCTTGTCGTTGCAACCAACATTCATTTGATCAAATATAAGGGTAGACCTGTGAACAAGAACTTGTGGAAAGTGTGTGAGTCTGACCATGAGACAATACTTGACACAATAAAGAGTAGAGTAGACCTGGATGGTTCCCTAGATTGATTTGTAAGTATGCACATTGAATTTTTAAAGTCATTTTATTGATCACAACTTTCTTTGAAGCATTTAAGTTTTATTGTAGAAGGGTTTGCAAAATTGCATTATTGTTAATTTGCAAAATGATAATTATATGCTGCTCTCTATTGACTACCTTTAAGTTGGTATTCTCTATTGGTGTTTGATGTCATATGCATTTAGGATTTTCATTGATGCATTTGTGACTGTAGGTTATACTTAAGATTTTCAGCTTAAGAAAAGAACAACATCAATTGTTGGTGCAAGTGTTCAGTGGTATGAGAAACATCGGTTGCCGGTGCATTTTCTGGTTTTCAATCTTCTCTTTCTTTTATGTTTCATAGATTTCTCATATTCTTATATGCTACATGTTTTATGTTAATTATGTCAGTGATATATTTGAAATTTATGTGTAGGATCATCAAGAGATGAGAAAGTAGCGAAATATGGTCCACATCACCATTGTAGGACATTTAATAAATCTACTTATAGCATGCATGAAGGTGATAATAGATCTCGTAAGAAGGCGTATGTCTGACATTATTCAGTTATTGGTCTTTTAATGATTTTTATGTGAGTCAATGTTTGAAATTGTTAGGATTTTGTAGGTTTTTTGTGGACCAAATTCCAATGAGAGTACACAACCACAAAGAGGCTACTACCCATGTGTTTCCAAGGGAGCAAGGGATGTACATGTTTTGAAGCATTTTGGAATGCAATTAACTGGGCCACTTGAGGTGGGTTGGAGAAAATAAATTGGGCAACAACTCCTTTTGTTTCTTCTTGTACAATATATTTTATGATCTGGGTTGCAAATGGGAGGATTATTTCCCTGCATGTATTGCTACAAGTATTGATAAATGGGAGGATTTTCAAGATGTTCTTCCATCACTATTGTAATATTTGTTATTGAATTAGTGTATTTTTTGATATACAAAAATTATGAGAAATTTATACATGAAAATGTGTATTTTCCTCAAGTAAATATGTATATTACATTTAAAGTTAGTCGTAATGGTTTATGGTTTACATTTAAAGTTTTCTTGAAGGAAAATGGATTTATGACAAAATTTGAAACAATGTATTCTATTGTACAAAGGCATATTTTCTCGCTCTTCTATAAACCCTAGAACTCCTTCCATCATCATTATTTGACATTAAAACTTGATCAACCCTTCCTAATTTAGTATGCTTCAAATCGAGACTAAAGTTTGCATTAGAAGGCTATGAACTCACCGTTCCAATTAATATGTCCCCACTATATATAAGTCTAAACCAATAAAAGGGAGTCCATCATTGTCAAGCTTATCTAATCTTAGGTTTTTAGTCACCTTGATGGAGCCCCTCAAAAAATTCTTTTGCTTCCATTTTAAATTCTGCAAATACTTGGTTTGGACCCTCGTTTTTAGGCATAGGATTATGTTCCTTATCACTGTTTTAGGGTTTGTGTTGAAAAAACCTTTCAAAACTGACCTATGAGCCTAAGAAATGCTTGGTTGTTCTAATTTTGCATTAACTTATTGCTCTCGGTATCCGGTCATTCAAGTTGCCTTTTATGCCATTGAAATCGTTGTGTTCACACCCCCCCTAAGTTTAGGAATGTCAGTCACCAAGTGCCTTTTAGCATTCAATTTTTCCTATGATCGGGCTTGATTTTCTTGACTTAAATCTTTAGCTTTCATTCTTAAGGGTCAAGTTACCATGGGCCTAGTAGTGGCCCTCTTTTTAAATTAAATTTTGCAACATGTGCAAAATTAGGGTTTTATGTTGGTCGTTCGATCGTCAAGAGCTGATCACCATCGTTACTCATGTGCTTGTTTGTTTCTATTCCTTATTATTTTATTCACACGGGCCGTTGATTGTTAGCCACATGTCTTGTGCATTGGAAGGCCCATTCTCCTTGGTACAAATAGTTGGTGCCATTAGAAGAAGTTCAACGATTGTCATTAGGTAATGTGGCTACATCTTGGCCTTTCCCTGCATGCTTGTGTTGTCTCATTTCATGTATTACTTTAAAAACATGGGTTGGTGGGTGGTTGTCATGTGGCATTTCAGTGGTGGGACTGGTGCTTCCAAAGGGCTAGCACGCATAGCTTTGAGATAGATCAAAAGTGGGCACCACAACATGTGTTTTCATCAGGAATGTTCCCCATGCACTCGTCTATCTTATGCATTAGGGTAAAGTGATCGCATGGGCTAGCAAGCATTATACATGTGTAATATTTACATGGTAGGTCTGATGTCTCTTAATGATCGGTGAGTGGTATCAAATGGAAATCAACAATGATCGTTGAATGATGTGGCCAAATCTTGGTCGTTCCCCGTGCACCTGTTGGTTTTCTTTCTTTGTTAAAATAATCACACAGGCTAGCGAGCAAGATGACATTTGTAACCCCATGGAGGGACCCACCATACTTTGAAGATGGCGATTGCTTCATAATATAGGAGATTGATGGTTGATGGAAGATGACGTGGATCAATCCTGACCACTCCATGCCATCCCGTAAGGGCCCCCCTTGTATCCTATGTTTCCAGCAGGCGAGTGCCACATGGAATATTCTAAAGGCTCTAATGGACTTTGGTGGAGTTGGAATGCTGCTAAATTTAGCCAAGATGACACTGTGATGAAAACAACACCATTTTTGAGATTATTCTTTAAGGCACATGTTTAGGATTTCGGCCATCAATTTTGACAGTTATTGGTATATGTGGGAAGGTGAAAATAAAGTAAGGTAGGGTACAAGCAGATATTCTGAGATTGAATCAAGATCACTCCCCGCTGTCCTACTGTAACAAAGTGCAAGTGTATTAATTCCCATGGGTGAGCGGGTAACCATGACATGACAGGTTTTAATTGTTGCTAAGTATGTGGTTGAAATATGTATACAGAGTGGATGTATATCTACTTGGGGCTTTGTTGATTAGTAAAAGGAATTTACAACACACAATTAAGCTTTGTCATGATTAGTTTCACTGGTGATAACTATCCATTGATTTATTTTTAAAACATGATCAACGATTGATATTTTAAAAATCAAAGTAGACCGTTGTTAGCTTGTGCTCATAGGCTTTTCTTGAGTATTATGGTTGGAACACTTGCATTACTTGATATAATCAGGACCGATGGCCATATTTTTCATTCAGAATTTGGATTTAGAAGATTCACAATTGATTTTTGTCTGAGAGTAGAATTGGTGAGGGTTTTTCTGAGTCTTCTTGTTCTAGTTATTGAGAAGATGAGTAAGTCAGGTGAGTCTGCTAAGCCAGTCTGAAGGTCTAGGAGATTGAGTTTGCTTGAATCTAAGGAAAATGCTCCTGAGGATGAAATTGAGACACAAGGAGCTCCTGAAACACCAAAGGGTAGAAGGGCACATAGGAAATTCAAGAAATATGGTGTAAGGAGTAATTACCGCCTGAGAAGCCAAACCGTTTTAGAAGAACTGGTCAATTTTAAAGGGAAAGAGTTGATTAAGTATGAAAATAAGGAAAAGAAAAAGTGCAAGTACCGTAAGGCTTATCTGGGGAGACATAATTATCCCATTGAGGTTTCTGATAGCCCTTCAGATAGTGGAGGTGACACTAATATGGGGTGTGACTATTATCCCCTTTCCATGGTACCTTTTGAAGACTCTGACGAGGAGGTGGTGACAGTTCCTCCAGTTCCACCATGAAAAAGACATGGGTGAGAATACTCTGATGTTGATGACTCAAAGTGATGTCTTTTCCCCATTTTTGTTTTTGATGAAAATATAGCCACCTTGTTAGGATTGTCCTCTTCAACATGTTTGTGGTTTTTTGTTTTTAGTGCTAATTTGGAAATTTTTCAAGCTAGTGTGTTTAAGAAGTTCCAGACTTCCTAACTTTAACAAAAAGTATGCTTTTTTTGGGAGGTATAAAAAATTTTGCTTGGGATATGAATGGAGAATATTCTTTGGTAAACAAGGACAAGATGATTCGTTGCTATTGTAGCTATAAACTTTTCCTTTTGAGGAGATGGCATGTCTTCATTCAAAGGATGTGGGGTTTGGTCTTTTACTCTTCCATACTCTGCAATGATTACATGTAGCTAACTGAGGAACATCTCAAATTTTGGTGAAAATGATCTCCAAATGAAATAAAATGTAAATGTAATTGGGCATGATGCTTGTTGGTCCCTCAGTCTATAAAAGGGATTTCAGGGCTCATTACAAGGGTTGGATATTTTAGGTCTCAACATGGTCTAGGTGAAAAGCTAAGTTCATAAAAGGCATTTTATAGTACATAGAAATGAATAGAACAAAAAATTGTCTTGGGTATGAAGTCTTGTTTGTAATATTCTTAATTTAGTTTTATAGAAGCTACTAATATTGAAAAAAATCTTAGTTTAGAAAAAAATAATATCCTATGTATCTTTCTTACAAGTTATAAATGAAAATATCAATGGTGTTCTCATTTATCTCCAGTTGTTCAATTGAATGTATGGCTCTGTTTTTGCTTTAACTCAAAGAGTTGATAAAATGTTGGAAGAGGGTTGTAGATTTGTATGAAATTGCATAGGATTTGGTAAGAAGTTATGTTTTAGGCACTGTGAGTTTTCATGCTGCAAAGCACTATGGAAATAGTCCACCAAATTCTGAATTAAATAGCATATATATTACTAGTTCTTACATATTTGACTCCATTATCCCAATTGATGAAGGACTGGTCTATTTGTTAGATAATATTGCATGAAAATGAGCTATTGCCATGCCTATCCATGGATTTAAAATGAGAACATTCAATTAAAAATATTTTTGAATGTAAGGTATGGGTTTGAAATACCCATGATTCCTAGCAAAAAGATAATCATTTCCTCAAAGGTCTACCAAATCTTTAGTGAAGTGCGGTCATTTGCAATAAATAGGAATCAATCTGTGTATAAATGTGTTACCAGCTAGATGTACCTCACTTGAACACAATAAGAAAAACCCTCCTAGGTCCCACAGAGCCTAAAGTGTAGGAGTGAAGACCTCAAAATCTTTTACTTGTTGTGTTGGCCACTAGCCCTACAAATTCTTAACCATAAGGGTTGGCTACTCTTTAGAGAATTTCAAGGTTCAGATGGAAAAAACACCAAAAAAATGGAGGCTTTGTTGGGGAGAAATTTGACTCTCCATTTGTAGAATATTATATCATAGAGTCAAGAATTTGGTGAATCTGAATATCTAGTTCAGATATTGAGAAGTTTTCAGACTTGGAAGTAAGTTTGTTGCAGAAAAATTTCAAAGAATTTGTGTGACTCTGTTGTGGGAAAAGACCCAGAAGGAAATTTATCTTTGAAAGAGTTTCATACTACTTGAAGTCTAGTCCTCTGTGAAGATAGGTGGCGACTCTATCTAAAGAACCTGCTGAAGATGTGAAGAGAGTTCCATATTTGCAAAAAAATTAGTCAAGAAGAAAGGTTAGCAGCTGCTCCAAGTTTCTAGGTATTCTCATAAATTTAAAGAAAGTATTATTATGTTTGAAAGTAGTTTATGAGAAGTATTCAAGTCTTGAAAGAATTTTGATTCCCTATTGAGTGAATTAAGCACTAAGAAAGGGAATGGTAGTGGTAATTTTTGTTTTCATACTTTTGAGCTATAATTTGAAGCTTCTATGTTGTAATGAAGAAGTATGATTGTTCCTGAAATCTACCCATTAGAGAGATCTTAGATGTAGTTTTATTTGAGTTATGCATTATCCTAAGGTCATGATAAAAAGAAAGAAATGGGGCAGTAATCAACTGCAATGTTGATATGAAAGGACTTGTAAGGGTGTAAGAAATTATATCATCAATATATGCATCCTTGTATGGTTCCTAGTGCAACTATGGTTTATAATCAGCTCCGATTAGATTGTAAGAGAAGTTTTAACTCTGAAAGATATAGAGCCATCAATTTCAATGGAATTAATGGTTACCCAAATGTTATTCCACCTGAAATTAGAAATAAGCTACCGAAATTCAGTGGTACAAAGTGTGAATCAACAAGTAAGCATCTGCATTAATTCAACAATTTAATGGATGATTATGAGGTAGATCATGAGGATGTAATTATGAGACTATTTTTCTAATCTTTGAAAGATGATGTAAGGGATTGGTTCTCTGATTTACCAACCTGCTCTATTTATTCTTGAAGTGAGTTCAAAGTAGTGTTGATGGAGCAATTTGGTGAAAGAATCAATGCTAGTTCTATGCTAAATAAATTTATGAGCATTGAGAAAGAAGAGGATGAGTTGGTTCCATCATTTAACCGAATATTTGCTAAAACATTAAGGGATATTCCTGATGTTTTGAGACTAAGTGATGCAGTGTGTTTGGTTGCTTATTTGGGATCATTTGATAGTAAGATGAGCTATCTACTGAGAGATAAGGATCCTAAAACCTTGCATCAGGCCTATGGTATAGCCATAAACATTGCAAACAACCAAAAGTATGGGATGCAAAGGAGTTATTTGAATACAAGTGTTTGCTGCCCTGAGGCACTAAATGTTGATGAAAGGTGTAAAGTAGAAATTAAAGATGAATGCCAAAGTACCTACACCCCTATTGTTTCAGCTTGCACATCATTCCATATTGTGGATCACATGGAGCCCCAAACAAATGATCAAGAAGTTGCATGCATTTGTGATCCTATAGTCTTTGTTAAATCCCTCTTTTGCATCAAAATAAATGAAGGAGAATCATCACATGATCTCTATGCAATATTTATGTATACTCTGACTGTAAAATCTAAGTGTCACAGACCTGAAAACTCAGCATGCATTGATTTATTTTATGAATCTTATGAACCAGGTTTTAGTGCTTTGCTAAAAGAGTTGAAACCTATTGAGCTTGACCAAGTGTGTGAATACTTTTCTCTTTTTGAGAAGATTAGAAATGATCATTAGGAAACTATCATGTTTTTGATCTGTGATGATAATGATTCTGCTGCTCCACATAAGTTAAGAAATGAGATATCACAAGAAGAAGAAGAGGAGAGCAGAACCAAGGTTGAAAATGCATTCCTCAATGAAGAAAATAAAATGGGTGGATTCAATTCTTTTGAAGATTCAAGTACCTATGCTCCTAGGGAAGACATAAGACTGAACATTCAATCTGAAAATTCTGAACATAGTTTTAGTATTCATGAGTCCTCTAGTTGTGGTAGTGATGCTGGTAATAAGTATGATCACTCCTCTGATAGTCATGATTTTCCTCATAAAGAAGAGATCAAATTCTTTGTTGCAAATAAAAAAATGATGATAATAATGGAAACACATGTTTGTTTGAGAAGGAACAAATTTCTTTTTGTGAAGAGTTTTTAGAGTGTGAGTCAAAAATGTTAACTATGGAGGACATGAATGAAGTTGAAAATCTATATGTATGTTATTTTAATGACTATGATGCTTTTGAAAACAATGATGATATGGAAGATTTATATCTTCATGATAAAGAGGCTTTTATGATAGAAATTAATGTAATAGAAAATCCCTTGTTTGATGAGCCTCCATTTTCACCAAAAATAAGAAATGATGATCACTATTGGTGTAGAGATAATCCACTTTTTGTTGAGATCTCTGATGGTGTATCTGATCATACAGGGTTAGAATGTAGTCATGAGCAAACAAAGCAACACATTGATGAGCTCCTCGAAGGAATTACATATGAATTTTTTACATTTGATACAGATGATGCAGACAAGGTTGAAATCATGATGCCAGTTACTTGGAAGAGTATGAATACTTTCAGTTCCTAGTTCATCTTGGAGATGTTTTGATGGAGCATGAAAATGAAATGCAGAGCAAAGAATGTTATTTTCAATATGAATATGTGTCATTTGATGATGAAATTTTTTAGTTTATGCCTGATAGTATAATACAAAATGACCAAGATTACATTAGCAATGGTATGCTCAAAAGGATTATGAAAGATGTTAATGGAAATGTTTGTGATCAGGCATCTCTCAAGAGTAACAACATATTTTTTCTTCTAAGAGGAGAGTTATACTTGTTGCAATGGTATGGCATAGGTAAAAGTGGATGGAAAAAAATTAGTTCTTTCAATAGATTGGTCTTTGACAGGGGCAAGAATCAGCCCTAAGTTTAGTGGCCTGGGGCCACCAAGTAGAATTGAAGCCTGGTTAGATTGTAGGGTGCATACTAAAAATTTTCACCTCAGGTGAAGGCTTCATATAAGGTGGAGATTGAATCTCCCATTTTTGGTCTTTGTGGCCTATGTAAAAAATGTATATATTTCTTGTTTGTCTTGGTTTTGTCCTTTGTTCTTGGTTTGCTTCAGCCATGATTATGGGATCTCACCATGCCTATGAGAGGCATGTGTCCCCAACAAGAGCCACTAATGGAACCCCTCAAAAAATTCTTTTGGTTCCATTTTAAATTTTGCAAATACTTGGTTTGGACCCTCGTTTTTAGGCTTAGTGTTATGTTCCTTATCACTATTTTAGGGTTTGTGCTCACAAAACCTTTCAAAACTGACCTACAAGCCTAAGATACCCTTGGCTGTTCTAATTTTACATTGAATTGTTGCTCTCAGTATCAAGTCATTCAAGTTTCCTTTTATGCCATTGAAATCATTATGTTCACCAACCCCCTGAGTTTAAGATTGTCGGTCACCAAGTTCCTTTTCAGCGTTCAATTTTTTCTATGATCAGGCTTGATTTTCATGACCTAAATCATTAGCTTTTGTTCTTAAGGGTCATGTTCCTATGGTCCTGGTAGTGGCCCCCTTTTTAAATTAACTTTTGTGACATGTGAAGAATTAGGGTTTTAAGTTGGACATTTGGTCATCAAAGGCTGATCACCACCGTACCCGTGCCCCTGTTTGTTTCTATTCCTTATTATTTTATTTGCACGAGCTTTTGGGAATTAGCCACATGTCATGTGCATTGGCAGGCCCATTCTACTTGGTACAGATAGCTAGCGCCATTAGAAGAAGATCAACTATCATTAGGTAACGTGGTTACATCTTGGCCACTCCCTGCATGCCTGTGTTGTCTCATTTCATATTATTTTAAACACATGGGATAGCAGGCGGTTGCCATGTGGCATGTCATCATTGGGACCAGTGCTTCCAAAGGGCCAACACATATAGCTTTGAGATAGATCAACGGTAGGCACTGCAACACGTGTTTTCATTAGGACTATTCCCCATGCACCCGTTTGTCTTATGCATTAGGGTAAAGTGATCGTACAGGCTAGCAAGCATTATACATGTGTAACCTTTACATAGTGGGCTTGATGTCTCTTAATGATCGGTGAGTGGTATCAGATGGAAATCAACGGTGGTCATTGAACAATGTGGCCAAATCTTGGTTGTTCCTTGTGCGCCCATTGGTTTTCTTTCTTTGTTAAAATAATCACATGGGCTGGTGAGCAAGACGACGTTTGTAACCCCATGGAGGGACCCACCATACTTTGAAGATGATGATTGCTTCATAATATAGGATATCGATGGTCAATGGTAGATGACGTGGGTCAATCCTAACCATTCCCCGCCATCCCATAAGGGGTCCCCTTGTATCGTATGTTTCCAACGGTCAAGCGGGCGAGTGCCACAAGGAATATTCTAAAGGCGCTGTTGGACTCTAGTGGAGTTGGAATGCTGCTAAATTTAGCCAAGATGGCACTGTGATAAAAATGACGCCTTTTTTGAGATTATTCTTTAAGGCACGTGTTTATCATTTTAGCCATCAATTCTGATAGTTATTGGTATACGTGGGAAGTTGAAAATAAAGCAAGGTAGGGTACGAGCCAATATTCTAAGATCGAATCAAGATCACTCTCCGTTATCCTGCTATAAGGAAGTGCAAGTGTATTAATTCCCATGGGTGAGCAGGTAACCATGGCACGACAGGTTTTAATTGATGCTAAGTATGTGGTTGAAATGTGTATACAAAGTGGATGCAGATCTACTTGGAGCTTTTCTGATTAGGAAAAGGCATTAAAAAAACACAATTAAGCTTTGTCATGATTAGTTGCACTGGTGATAACTATACATTGATTTATTTTTAAAACATGATCAATGGTTGAGATTTTAAAAATCAAAGCAAACGGTTGTCAGCTTACGTGCATAGGATTTTCTTGAGTATTAATGGTTGGCACGCTTGTATGGATTGGTGCAAGTGTATTAATTCCCATGGGTGAGCAGGTAACCATGGCACGACAATTTTTAATTGATGCTAAGTATGTGGTTGAAATGTGTAGACAAAGTGGATGCAGATCTACTTTGAGCTTTTCTGATTAGGAAAAGGCATTAAAAAACACAATTAAGCTTTGTCATGATTAGTTGCACTAGTGATAACTATCCATTGATTTATTTTTAAAACATGATCAATGGTTGAGATTTTAAAAATCAAAGCAAATGGTTGTCAGCTTACGTGCATAGGATTTTCTTGAGTATTAATGGTTGGCACACTTGCATGGATTGATATAATGAGGACTAATGGCCATATGTTTCCTTCAAAATTTGCATTTAGAAGATTCATAATTGAGTTTTATTTGAGAGCAAAATTGGTGAGGGTTTTTCTAAGTCTTCTTGTTCTAGTTATTAAGAAGAGGAGTAAGTCAGGCAAATTTGCTAAGCCGGTCCAAAGGTCTAGGAGATTGAGTTTGCTTGAATCTAAGGAAAATGCTCCTAAGGATGAAATTAAGACACATGGAGCTCCTGAAACACCAAAGGGTAGAAGGGAACATAGGAAATTCAAGAAATATGGTGTAAGGAGTAATTATCGCCTGAGAAGCCAGACCGTTTTAGAAGAACTGGTCAAGTTTAAGGGGAAAGAGTTGATTGAGTATGAAAAGAAGGAAAAAAAAATGCAAGTATTGTAAGGCCTATTTGGGGAGACATAATTCTCCCATTGATGTGTCTAATAGCCCTTCAGATAGTGGAGGTGACACTGATCTGGGGTGTGACTATTATCCCCTTTCCCTGGTACCTTTTTGAGACTTTGACGAGGAGGTGGTGACGGTTCCTCTAGTTCCACCACAAACAAGACGTGGGTGAGCATACTCTGATGCTGATGACTCAAAGTGATGTATCTACCCCATTTTCTTTATGAAGCCATAGCCACCTTGTCAAAATCATCCTCTTCAGATTTTTTTTGGTTTTTTTGTTTTTATTGTTGATGTGGAAATTTTTCAGGCTGGTGTGTTGGAGAAGTGCCAAACTTCCTAACTTTAACAGTAGGTATGCTTTTTTGGGAGGTATACAAAATTTTTCTCAGGTTATGAATGGAGTCTTCTTGGGTCAACAAGGACAAGATGATTCATTGCTATTGCAGCAACAAACTTTTCCTTTTGAGGAGCTGGAAGGTCTTCATTCAAAGGATGTGGAGTTTAGTCTTTTACTCTTTCATACTTTGCAATGATTACATGTAGCTAACTGAGGAATGTCTCAAATTCTAGTGCAAATGATCTCCAAATGAAATGAAATGTAAATGTAATTGGGCCTGATGCTTATTGCTCCCTTATTCTATAAAAGGGATTTTAGGGCTCATTACAAGGGTCAGATATTTTAGGTCTCAACATGGTCTAGGTGAAAAACTAAGTTCAGAAAAGGAATTTTATAGTACATAGAAATGAATAGAACAACAAATTTTCTTGGGTATGAAGTCTTGTTTGTAATATTCTTAATTTAGTTTTATAGAAGCTACTAATATCGAAAAAAATCTTAGTTCAGAAAAAATACTCTCCTATGTATCTTTCTTACAAGTTATAAATGAAAATATCAATGGTGTTCTCATTTATCTCCAATTGTTCAATTGAATGTATGGCTCTATTTTTTCTTTAACTCAAAGAGTTGATAAAATGTTGGAAGAGGGTTGTAGATTTGTATGAAATTGCATAGGTTGGTAAGAAGTTATGTTTTAGGCATTGTGATTTTTCATGCTGCAAAGCACTATGGAAATAGTCCACCAAATTTTGAATTAAATGACATATATATTACTGGTTCTTACATATTTGACTCCATTATCCCAATTGATGAAGAACTAGTCTAATTGTTAGATAATCTTGCATGAAAATGAGCTATTGGAACACCTAGCCATGGATTTAAAATGAGAACAACATTCAATTAAAAATCTTTTCGAATATATAGTATGGGTTTGAAATACCCCCGATTCCTAGCAAAAAGATAATCATTTCCTCAAAGGTCCGCCAAATGTAATACCCCTCATGTTTGTTGTTTGGACTTATTATTTTTCTATGCTTTTGTTTGTCACTTTGAGACTATGATAGTACTATTTATTGGTTGGTTTGGTGGTTTGGCTAGTTTAGATTGATTGATGATTATGCTACTACATTTGAGGACATGGTTATTTGATATGACATTATGATTTGGTGATGTTAATTTGATTTCAGTAATATATTATGATGCAGTGGATCAATAATTAGTTTATGATGTGATCAGTTAGTTAGAATTGTTATTTTATATATATTGTGGTAATTGTTAGAATAGTTTTGGTGAGAGGACAGTGTAGCACCACTTGCTCACGAGTGCCCTACTACGCTGCAATTCCTTCTCACCATGTGATGCTTGATTATATATATACATGTACATGATCTTATTTGGATGCAAGAATTGTAGGTATAAAGTCTCAATTCCACCTGCTTTAGCAGGACAGGGCGAGCATCAAATTACCCAACAGGCATAATGTTGAAACAGAGATGACAAGGAAGTCACCCTGTCCCATGTTGTCAAACCGTCCTGATTGAGTGCAGGTATTGTGCGTCTTTGTTTTTGTCATTTTCGCAATTTATTATAGTAATTTGTGTGAGTGTATTTTGGTATGTATTTTATGTTGGCATTTTGTATGATGTTATTTATTTAATTAAATGATGTTAATAAATGTTTATAATAGTGTTGAAATAATTTGTAATAAAATATAAAAGTTTTATTTTAAAAGTCATGTGTTTTATTTAAAATGGCAATTAAATTAATTAAGATTAGTATTTGTTTAATTTAATTAAATTAGCTTGTTGAGGATAATTATGAAATAAATTATTTAAATAAATGAAATTGTGTGAATTGCAAATAAAGCTTGCAAAATCAAAATTAAAACAAAAAGTATTGTTAAATGGGAAAAAAATCAATAAAAGTAAAGAAAAGATAAAAGGACGAATGAGAGTTGAGTGTTGGCTGAAAAGCTGGAATTAAATTAGAAAATATCTTTTAAATTGGATTTTTAGAGCTTTCAAAAAAAGGAAGAGATATCTTTTATTTAATTGAAAATTGGTGAGATTTTTTTTGGGGGATTCACGAGAGATTTTTGGACAAAAGTTGCACAAAAAAAAAATAGTTCTGAAATATTGGATTTTTTGAAGTTTTCTGGGGAATTGTTTCATTTTCTTTCATTGTTTTGGAGAGGTTCTTCTGAATTGACTATGAGATTAGAAATATGAGCAAGAAAATCGAGAGAAGAAGTTCTAAAGGAAGGAACACGAGTTATTCGAAAGACTATCTAGATCAAGCAAAGCTTCATCAGTTTTCAACAGCGCAGGACTCCAGGTTCCATTTTCTTATTTCTTTAAGTTTTCACTTTTAAAAGAAAAAATGAAATAAATGAATAAATAGGCTTTCTGTGAAGAAAATTCTTTTGGAGTTTTAGAAATTTTTCTAGGTTGCAAATAAACAGAAGATATGCCTTTGGAATTTTTGTTTGTAAATGTTCTACATCTTTATTATTCTGCTTTGAAAAAAAAAAAACAATCTCCCTATTTAAATAAATGGGTTTTTTTATTAGTTATATATTCATATCATATGTTTTGTGCAGTGAAAATACTGCTGAACAAACTATTTTTTTATTTTATATATATATATAGCTGGTAATTTGTTTTTCTTTGAAATTATGTTCTTTGAAGGCCTTATACAAAAATTAAATGATTTGAAAATCGTTGTTAAAAAAAAATATACAAAAAAAAAATTAAATGTTTTAATTTTTGTATGGGTCGAAGGGAAGGTCGGTAGTGTCATACCTTCCCCCTCCCCATCGTCGGCTGTGGGCTACCACAGCAGTCCTTGGGCTGCTGTGCACAGTCTTACGAACTGGCCAGTAGCCTTGACTGCTGTGAACCAGTGCGTACGTTTTTTTTTATTATTATTATTATTTTTTAGTATATATATATTTAGGGTTGCATTTTTTTATATAGACTGGAATTAATTTTATTTAAAAGATTAATGGTATAAAAAGCTGAATATGATTTATTTATATATATATATATTAAAATATATATATATATATACACAGAGAGAGAAAATAAATAAGCAAAGTGTTATATTATTTTATACTTGAAAATTTGATTTCTTTGTTGTGATGGCTATCAATTTGGGAAAATTAGTTTTTTCAGTTAATTGTGAATTAATTAAATTTATATTGTGCAATCTAGTAAATTGATTTGATTTTTTTTCCTTCATTGTATTTTATTGTTTTAGTGTTATTGGATGTGGGAACCCTGTTGTAATTGTGAACCCAATTATAGTTGTTGTAAACCTTAGTTTCCAGGGGCATGATTTAATCATTGAATGTTTATCCTCGTTTCTTGGGCTCTTGATGTTGCCAATTATTAATATTATTATTTTGGAAGGGTTGTACAAGTTATGTTGAGACTTTGATTATGTGTTTAGCGAGATGGTTAATGCCTGACATGTCTTTGGTTATGGTGTATGTTTTGTTCCTTATAGTACAACCCTTTCCTTGTTTTGATTTTGTTATTGTTTGGGGTCTTCTGGGAGAGTGGCTCTTTGTGGGGGATGATGCCTCAAAAGGAGGAAGAGCTCAGGATAACCTACGTAAGAGTAGTTTAACAAGTGAAAAACTAATAATAGAACTTAGGGGGATGGGTAGTAAAAACACATAAGATAATATCGGATACCTCGTCTATGCATTAGAGCTATCGCAAACTAATGGTAGACTAAAAAGGTTGTGGTCGAAAAAGTTGTAATCTCATCCTCATGAGAGGTTAATGGCTCTACATGGGCTACCCTATGGGGCTGGCGCCTCAAGTAGGAGGAAGGGCCAAGATAACCATAGATGGGAGCCGACACCTCAGGTTGGAGGAAGGGCCAGGATAACCCATGTAAGTTATCCGATGACACTCTCCACTAGATACCCTTATGCCTTGTTTCTTTGTTGCCTCTGGAATTGTATTCTGATTGTTGTTTCAGATTCTTTTGGAAATGATTTATGATTGCTCTTTGGTTACTTGGTTGATGTTTATTGCCTTTCTTTGTTGTGATGAGATTTATGGCTTTATGTTTATTATGTTGATTCATGGATGTTGTCTTTTATGTTCTTTGTAATCCATGATGTTGTATTTGGAATTATTGTACTATGTTGTCCTTTATTGGAGTTGTTATGTGGAATTCATGGTCATGATTACTTCCTTGTCACCTCTGAGCATGGGGGGTGGGACATTTATAACCCACGTGGGTGGGTGGAATGTGCTCCACACCCATTGGGTTCCCCATCAACGTACGCTCTTCTCGACATTCTTCAGTTGGAGCTTGTACTAGTTGTTTAATTTGTAATTCTGACATTATTGTACTTTACCCCACATGTATGGGAGGATTTATTGTAATTCATTTATTGAGAACATGTAATGTAATGTTTAAATGATGATGTATTATTTAGGAACCTTTGTAACTATTCATTGTATGAGATTTATTATGATTGTAATATGTGATGTAAATTATACTCTTTCTTATGGTTACATGGATGTACTTCTGTAAATGGTTATTGTATTGTATGATGGATGAAATTTGGATAAGTTATTTAGTTTAAACTTTTATCTTTAGTTATGTGTTTGTTATGCGATGTGACCTCGCATGCCCCAGAGGACTTGGCATTATGATGTTAATGTGCAATGTAAATGTGTTTTAATGTTTAGTTGCATGTTTACTTTGTATTATAAAAAAAATGTTTGCAATGTTTGTCCTTTAGGGTTTGCACGACGGGCGTTACACCAAATCTTCAGTGAATTTTGTTCATTTGCAATAAATAGGAATCAATATGTGTATAAATGTGTTACCAACTAGATGTACCTCACTTGAACACAATAAGGACACCCTCCTAGGTCCCACAAAGCCTAAAGTGTAGGAGTGAAGACCTCAGAATCCTTTACTCGTTGTGTTGGTCACTAGCCTTGCAAATTCTTAACCATAAGGGTTGTCTGCTCTGTAGAGAATTTCAAGGTTCTGCTGGAAAAAACACCAACACACCCTTCAAGGGCTTCATTGAAAAGCAATGCACAATACCTCTTAGTACACCTTGCCACCATTAACAACCTAGCCTAGTGGGCATCGAAGGAAGGAAAAACACACCAACAAGGGCATAACAGCATAAACAATGGGGGAAACAATGTTTCAATACCCTCCAACACCTTTGACAACTCCCAAACATTCTTCAACCAACCAATCTCTCAAAACAGTTACTTGGCATTTGGTGCTCTTGTCAACTTTGGCAACATAGTCACATGGCCAATAGCACAAACAAAGGATGGAACAACATGAGCATATACCTTGGGTTGTCTCGGGTTAAATTAGAAACATATCACGATGATTCTCAACCCTTTTTGGACTCAGACTTCCATGATGCAATGTTCATAGGAAAAAGTCAACATTATGGTTTATTGACACAATGCATAAATGATGCACTATTACCGAACCAAACTCAAAAATAAAAATGAAACTTAATCCCTTTTCACTTGTGCACGTGAATATCATGAAAATAAGCCCCATGAAATAATTAAAACACATTTTCAATGCTTTTGTCATAAAATAAAAGATCTTTGACTTAAGTACTTTATGGTTATTCTCTGAGTATTTTATTTTCCTCTGTGTATAATTTGATGATCCCTTGCATACTTTATGGTGGTTGTCTATTTATTGTCATTAAAAGTGAAGTTGAAACAACAAACTTCAAACGAGAAAACTTAAGTGATGGAAAAGTTAACTTATGGTGGTTGACTATTTATTTCCTTTTATTGCTCTCCATAGAAATGTGTTTATTAAAGTGGAGTTGAAACAACGAACTTCTAAGTGTCCAGTGGAAAAAGTTATCAAATATAAGTAGTGTAAAGTTGCAAAGTGGTATCTTTCGTTTTGAAAATCGTGTGACCAAACGAACTGTTCCAATGCATTCAGGTGAGTACATTTACGCTATGAATGGTCCTCTTTCACACTCAAACACATTGAATCTCTTCGAGCTACATTCAACCAGCTGAATCCCTCAAGAGTCCAAAGTGCAACATGCTGCAATTTTCGACAAGATGTTACTTAGACACCGTGACACTTAGAAACTTTTTGTCTAAGCCTATGGGATTGCATTGGCCCCTCTACAATAAGCTCTCTCAGTTTTTGCTAACTCGGAGGCATTTCCCGTGTTGGCAACTTTTCACTTGGGCAAAAAGTTGTCAAATGCAAGTAGTGTAAAGTTGCATAGTGGTGCAAATTTCATTCTACAACTCATGTGACCAAATGAACTATTCCAATCCATCCAAGTGGGTACATTTACATTAGGCATGGTCCTCTTTCACACCCAAACAAGCTGAATTGCTCCAAACTACATTCAATCGATAGTATCCCTTATGATTCCAAAGTGCAAAATGGCTGCAATCTTCGACAGGGTGTTACTCAGATACCATGATGCTTAGAAACTTCTCATCTAATCCTATGTGATCGTGTTGGGACCCTTTAAAATAAAATCTCTTATTTTTCACTAACTCGAAGGCTTTTTTCCGTGGTGGCTAGTTTTCACTTAGAGAAAAAGTTGTCAAATGTAAGTAGTGTAAAGTTGCAAAGTGGTGAAAATTTTGTTCTGCAACTTGTGTGACCAAACAAACTATTCCAATGTGTCTGAGTGGGTACGTTTATACTAAGCATGGTCCTCTTTCACACCTAAACATGCCAAATTGCTCTGAGCTACGTTCAACCGACAAAATCCCTTAAGAGTCCAAAGTGCAAAATGGTTGCAATCTTCGATGGGTTGTTACTCGAACACCGTGATGCTTATAAACTTCTCATCTGAGCCTATGAAATCACATTGGGACCCTCTACAATAACCTCTCTTGGTTTTCACTATCTCGGAGGTGTTTTCCTGTGGTGGTGACTTTTCACTTGGGGAAAAAATTGTCAAATGCAAGTAGTGTAAAGTTGCAAAGTGGTGCAACTTCGTTTTGCAACTTGTGTGACCAAAACAACTATCCCAACACGTCCGGGTGGGTATGTTTATGCTAGGAATGGTCCTCTTTTGCACCCAAACATGTGAAATCACTCTGAGTTATATTCAACTAACAAAATCCCTTATGAGTCCAAAGTGCAAAATGGCTACAATCTTCGACGAGGTGTTACTCAGACACCAATATACCTAGAAAACTTCTCATATGAGCCAATGGGATTGTGTTGGCCCACTCTACAATAAGCTCTCTCATTTTTTGCAAACTCAAAGGAATTTTCCCATGGTGGCGACTTTTTGCTTGGGGAAAAAGTTGTCAAATGCAAGTAGTGCAAAGTTGCAAAGTGGTACAACTTTCGTTCTGCAACTTGTGTGACCAAACGAACTGCTCCAATGCATCTGAGTGGGTATATTTACGCTATTCATGGTCCTCTTTCACACCCAAACATACCAAATCACTTTGAGTTATGTTTAACCGACTGAATCCCTTAAGAGTCCAAAGTGCAAAATGGCTGCAATCTTCAACAAGTTGTTACTCGGACACCGTGGTAGTTAAAAAATTCTCGTCTGAGCCTATGGGATCACATTGGGACCCTTTACAATAACCTCTCTTGGTTTTTGTTATCTCAGAATATTTTTCTCGTGGTGACAACATTTCACTTGAGGAAAAAGTCGTCAAATGCAAGTAGTGCAAAGTTGCGAAGTGGTGCAACTTTCATTATGCAACTCATGTAACCAAATGAATTATTCCAATGCTTGCGGGTGGGTAGTTTTACACTAGGCATGGTCCTCTTTCATACCCAAACACATTGAATCACTCCAAACTACGTTCAACTGACTAAATCCCTTAAGAGTCCAAAATGCAAAATGACTGCAATCTTTGATGGGTTGTTACTTGGAAAACGTGATGCTTAAAAACTTCTCGTCTAAGCCTATGGGTTCACGTTGGACCCCTCTACAATAACCTCTCTCATTTTTTTCTATCTTAGAGGTGTCTTCTAGTGGTGGCAACATTTTGCTTTGAGAAAAAGTTGTCAAATGCAAGTAGTGCAAAGTTGCAAACTAGTGCAACTTTCATTCTGCAACTCGTTTGACCAAACAAACTGTTTCAATGTATTCAAGTAGGTACGTTTATGCTAGGCATGGTCATCTTTCACACCCAAACACATCGAATCGCTCATCGAGCTACGTTCAACCGACATAATCACTTAAGAGTCTAAAATGCAAAATGGCTACAATCTTTGATAGGCTGTTACTCAAACACCATGACGCTTAGAAACTTCTCATTTGATCCTATGGGATTGCGTTGAGACCCTCTACAATAAACTTTCTCAGTTTTTTTTATATCTCAGAGGCTTCTTCCCATGGTGGTGACATTTCATTTGGGGAAAAAGTTGTCAAATGCAAGTAGTGCAAAGTTGCAAAGTGGTGCAACTTCATTCTGCAACTTGTGTGACCAAATGAACTATTCCAAAATGTCTGGGTGGGTACGTTTATGTTAGGAATGGTCCTCTTTCACACCCAAACATGTAAAATCACTCTGAGCTACTTTCAATCAACTGAATCCCTTAAGAGTCTAAAGTACAAAATGGATGCAATCTTCAAGGGGTTGTTATTTGAACACCGTGATGCTTAGAAACTTCTCATTTGAGCCTATGGGATTGCGTTGGGCCTCTCTACAATAACCTCTTTCAATTTTTGCTATATCAGAGGCATTTTCCCGTGGTGGTGACATTTTATTTGAGAAAAAAGTTGTCAAATGCAAGTAGTGCAAAGTTGCAAAGCGGTGCAACTTTCTTTCTACAACTCGTGTGACCAAACGAACTGTTCCAATGCATCTAGGTGGGTAAGTTTATGCTACGAATGGTCTTTTTTTGTACCCTAACATGTCGAATCACTCCGAGCTACATTCAATCGGTTAAATCCCTCAAGAGTCCAAAGTGCAAAATGGCTGCAATCTTCGACAGACTGTTACTCAGACACTGTGATGGTTAAAAAAATTTATTTGAGCCTATGGGATCGTATTGGCCACTCTACAATAACCTCTCTCAGTTTTTTCTATTTCAGAGGTGTTTTCCTGTGGTGGCGACATTTTGCTTGGGGAAAAAGTTGTCAAATGCAAGTATTACAAAGTTGCAAAGTGGTGCAACTTTCGTTCTGCAACTCGTGTGACCAAACGAACTGTTCCAGTGCATCCAGGTGGGTATGTTTATGTTAGGCATAGTCCTCTTGCACACCCAAACATGTTGAATCGCTCTGAGCTACATTCAACTGGTTGAATCTCTTAAGAGTTTAAAGTGCAAAATGGCTACAATCTTTGACATGTTGTTACTCGAAGACCGTGACACTTAGAAACTTCTCATCTGAGCCTATGGGATCGTGTTGGGCCCCTCTACAATATCCTCTCCCAATTTTCTCTATCTCAGAGGCGTCTTCCCGTGGTGGCAACATTTCCCTTGAAAAAAAGTTGTCAAATGCAAGTAGTGCAAAGTTGCATAGTGGTGCAAATTTTGTTCTGCAACTCGTGTGACCAAACGAACTGTTTCAACACATTTGGGTGGGTATGTTTACACTAGGCATGGTCCTCTTTTGAACCCAAACACATCAAATCACTCTGAACTACGTTCAATAAGTAGAATCCCTTAAGAGTCCAAAGTGAAAAATGGTTGCAATCTTCGACGGGTTGTTACTCAGATCTCGTGATGTTTAAAAAATTCTCATTTGAGGCTATGAGATTGCATTGGCACCCTATACAATAGAATCTCTTAGTTTTCACTATCTCAGAGATATTTTTCTGTGGTGGCGACATGTCGCTTGGGGAAAAAGTTGTCAAATGCAAGTAGTGCAAAGTTGCAAAGTGGTGCAAATTTCATTTTGCAACTCGTATGACCAAACAAATTGTTTCAACACATCCAAGTGGGTATGTTTACTCTAGGCGTGGTCCTATTTCACACCCAAACACACTGAATCACTCCGAGCTACATTGAACCAGTTGAATCATTTAAGAGTCCAAAGTGTAAAATGGCTACAATCTTTGATGGGTTGTTACTCAGACACCGTGACACTTAGAAACTTCTTGTCTGAGCCTATGAGATCTCATTGGGCCCCTCTACAATAATCTCTTTCATTTTTTGCTATCTTAGAGACATTTTTCCGTGGTGGCGACATTTCACTTGGAGAATTTTTTTTCAAATGCAAGTAGTGCAAAGTGGTGCAGCTTTCGTTCTACAACTCATGTGACCAAATGAAGTATTCCAATGCATCCAAGTGGGTAGGTTTATGCTAGGCATGGTTCAATTTTGTACCCAAACATGTCAAATCAATCTGAGATACGTTCAACCGACTAAATCCCTTAAGAGTCTGAAGTGCAAAATGGATACAATCTTTGACGGGCTATTACTCGGACATCGTGACACTTAGAAAATTATCCTCTAAGCCTATGGGATCACGTTGGGCCCCTCTACAATAACCTCTCTCAATTTTTTCTATCTCGAAGGAGTCTTCCCATGGTAGCAATATTTTGCTTGGGGAAAAAGTTGTCAAATGCAAGTAGTGCAAAGTTGCAAAATGGTGCAACTTTCATTTTGCAACTCGTGTAGCCAAAAGAATTGTTCCAACGCATTTGAGTGGGTATTTTTACACTAGGCATGGTCCTCTTTTGCACCCAAAAACACCGAATTGCTTCGAGCTACGTTCAACCAGCTGAATCCCTTAAGAGTCTGAACTACAGTTGTTGTCATCGAATAGTGCACCCTTGCGGAGATGGAAAAACTAACCTACTAGTGAAACATTGGATCTGGATATTCAATATCCATGACGTATGGTTTTGTGTGTTGTAGAGTTATAAAACATGATGTAGCGGCAGTTATAGGACCATGTTTTCCAATGATTTGTCATGTTATTTCATGCATTGAAAATGGAAGGAGGTTTTTTAACTTATTTAAATGATGAATATGGGAGAAATGTGATAACTGCACATGGGTGATGCATCTAGAAATCAAGCTTATATTGTTGTTCATACACATCTAATATCTTCAGAATCTCATTAAAACTAACCCATGCGTTGATTTCATTTAATGAGATGTCAAGTGTTGTGATATTAGTAGAAGCAAATAAATTTTGTTGGTTGGATCAACAACTATCATGTGTTTTGATGCACGTTCATACAAGTTCATAGAGGTATATATATATGCCCGTGAGATTTGAAACATCCACTTGTTCTATAGATGAAAATATAATGATTGCTAAGCTTTAGAATCAATACCATTAGTTATTGGATGCCAGCCTTAGCCATGAATTAAAAGCAATACATTTTTCTATGATATTTTTTTATGGGAAGGAGCTCTTACAATTCACTTGAAACCTTTTGGTGTTAAAATCCTTGTGACTAGACAACAATAGAACTCAAGAAGCATGAAGCATACACACAAATACATGAAGTATACACATGAATCATGAAGAATACACATGAACACATGAATTATAATTAGAAGCATGAAGCATACACTTGAATACACACAATCTACGTGAAGTATACACATGAATAAGTGAAGCATACATGTGAATAAGTGAAGCACAAGTAATTGAAGCATTGCAAAGGATACAAACCACCAGGAATGAAGCTTATTTACATAATACACATTAGATGGAGCTTATTGAGCAATCAACAATAATTATTTAAGCATTAGATGTAAACAAAATACATGCCTACAATATTCAAGCATACAATTTACACAATATGCATAATAACATCATTCAAGAATGGCAGTAGAAAAATAAGTTTTTCTTTAATCAAAAAGTTGTAAGGCTATACAGTGATATATATTGATAAAAATATATACAATATATCCAAAAAATCCATACAAGCTTACTACAAAAGAGTCATATGGACATAAAATGTCACATATATAGCTATAGTACAAAACATATGTTCCAAAATGCCACATAGGCATACAACAAACGACCCTAATACATAGTCATTTCCCTCTAGGGGAAGGAAAAAGATCTCGTGTTGCCTTCAAAATTTGGATGGATGGAGTGCCTATTGGTTCTCTTGTCTTTCGAACACACTCACTAGTCCTCCTCTCTTCACTTTGGACCTTCAATCGATACAATAAAAATTATTGATGTTAATACATAGAAATTGAATTATGGAATGACATATAACAAAATATAATCACATACCGCATACATATAGTCATCATGCATATTTACAACATTCCTATGTCAATGATCTAGAGTGACAACCACCTGTAGCAACCATCAAGATAGAAATTAAACTACATCAAAGTATCATGAAAATTTTCTATAATAGACCATAAAAGAGAATATAATGTCAAATCGACTATTTTGTTGCATACCTCTCTCAAAGGATTATAACTGGCTATTGTTGCAGCAACTCCATGGTCCATCGTGCCACCAACATCACCAAGGTTGTTTGATTTCAACAACTAAAAATGAAACAACATATCTAACAATCATATAAAGAAGTTCAAGTAGTCCCTTTATAATTGTCATAAATGAGCAGCAAATGAAAATGAAAAGAGCAACAATATGACAATCATAAATGAGCAAGAATTAAAAATGTAAAAGTGCAGCAACTTCATAGATAAAAATGCAAAAAATTCATGCATCATGAGTGTAGAAATTTTTTAAGGAAGCCAGTCAAGAGGCTTGTTCTTTTGTGTTTCATCTTATTCCTAAGTTATAGGGGCTGGAGATAAAGTTTGCACGTGCAATAGTTCACCAATAGTCTGATATTGTGGGTGTATTAGACAAAAAAGTTGACAAAAGGCAGGGAAAGAGTCATGAATGATGTAAAAGTATGATTGAACTCACCCAAACAGTGATGTAGGATTGTGGAGAAATGTCCCTTAGACTCGTGGTTCAAAGGTCTTGCTTATATTTGTTAGTTTGATGTAATTTTTTGTGACTGTCCCAAAAAGGCAGATTATGCAGTTTAAGGTTAAATGTTGCAAGACATGAATGTTCACATTGTTGGACATTACTTAGGATTGTTCCATGATCATTTGTATCTGAATTCGAGCTTGCGTCAAGGTTTCCATTGTTTCTTTCTTGTCAAAGTGTTGGTCATAACTTTTGGTAAAGTATGTCATTGTTAGGGCATTGCCAGCGTGACAAATTGCATGAAGTAAGTTAGTGTGTCAAAAGTGATTAAAATCTTGCTACAGTCCCACCATTTTATGCTGTTCCACCCTTTCAAAATGTGCTTTCCATCATTGCTGATCCAATAGCTCAAATGGTCAGTAGGGATAAAGGATGTGAAGAGGGCTTAACCTTGGTTTCAATGAAAACCTTAAAGGAAGTGAATTAGGATAGTCCAGTTTTGTTGAATCTTGTCATTCCTCTACATCAATTAGTAATAAAGGAACATAGGGTGAATCAGGGGGAGATAACGGGACAAGACCAAGAGGGGATAATGGAATATTCAGTGAAATAAGAGAGGGTAATGGGATGGGAATAGAAGGGGTTAATGGAACATAGGATGGACTAGAATAGGTTAATGGGATGGGCTAGGATGGGATAAAAAAATATAGCGGGAACTATTAGAGGTTAATGGAATGGGATTAGGAGGTAATAAAGGATCTCACAAGACCAACCAATGTTTGTGTTTCTCATCAATTTTTTAGATTTGTATACGCAAAATTACGAAAAACTAGCTAACATTGTTTTACAACATCATTAATGAATAAATGTTACCTAAGTGAAAGTTGTTTGAGGACATGAATTGTGAGGTGTGGAGGTCGAAGGTCCACTAGGAAACTATTTGACATCCAAAGCATGTTATGAGACAAACATTCAAATATAATATTCAACAGTTCAAATGAAATAATAATATCTTTAATACTAGTGTCATACCTGTGGACTCAACGTTGAGAATGAATAAGGGTCTACAGGAATGGAGCACGTCTCATGAACACTCTGACCCTAAAATTTCATTATATCAAAATTCTACTAATTTAGTTATTCTTAAATTTCAAAATATAATTTAATAAACAAAATTAAATGAACTTGTTGAATTTTACCTGAGTATCAATGTCATATGTATTATTCATCAATTCATCTGTCATAGCCATCGCCTCTGCAACTGATGTAGGTTATGTAGCTACATCTTGAGCACTTTGATAATCATACGTGCAAACAACACCACAAGTGCCACAATGGTGGGGTGGAGCTTGGGGCCTACACGTCTCCTCCACATCAGGCTCTACAAGAGGCCTCACACATTGTATAATGGTATTGGTGAGCGAGCTAATTGACTCTAGTGTGTCCACCTCTACACTGTCCTTAACAATGGAAGGAACAATGGCATGCTCCACCATGGGTTTGGCCAAGGGTCTCGGTGCCAACTGTGGATTACGTCGTGCATTAGGTCTATCATGTGTGGAGCCCCCACCTCTACCCTGAAATTAAGTCTAAGATGTCAAAATAATTTGACATCTTATTGAGGACAAACTCACAATAGAGTTTCCTCAAAAAGTATTGTGGTACCTCATGGTTATTGTATGGAGGTTGGTCAAATACCATCCACCACCACTCCCAAAATTTATTTTTAATTAATTCATGGTGGCACCAATGGATGGAGAACCTCCTGCATGCATGAGACAAAGGTGTGTTGGTTCTCGAGTCGGTAAATAGGGAACACAAGTTGGCTAAGTTGATAATTTTTTGTTTTTTCACATCTGCATATGACAAACCACTAGCATAAAATTGTCTCATCTCATGCCTCTTATTTGACCAAAAATGTAAATTTTCTTGCTCATTTCTCCTACATGAGATACAATTGACTTTAACAATTCGGCAATCCCTCTCCTATAAGGGTGGGTTTCGGCATGTTCGGTTAATCTTCCAATTAATTGTTCAATGTCTCTTTTATTGTTTTCAATTTGATTTAGGATATTTTCTTGTGCTCCTTGAGGATTCCTATGAACTGATGGAGGGGTTTCAGGTTGTTCTTGTATATGAGGCTCTTCGTGAGGGGGTGATTGTGAATTATCAATGTTTGGAGGTGGAGATTCATTCCCTGAGAATTAGAATAAAGTTTTATTATAAAAACCTATTTCAATCTACATTTTAAATCAAATTCGAAATAAATAGAATAAAAATGCATACCTCTCTAACGTGTTGGCAGTATCCTCGTGAAGAATTTCAAGCTAAGAGTGCAAAAAATGGAAGAGATTTGGCGAGTGTGAGTTGCAGAGAAAAAAACTCCAAGCCAAGTCACGGGTTCAACAAAAAATGGAGGTTGAAATGTGTTTTTTGGCTTTTAAATCACTTTTCACATTTGGCGTACGCCAAATTTGGTGTGTGCCAAATGCTTCTTTTTGGCACTTTTTGTGTTTTTTTCATTTTGGCATCAAAATTGTGTCATAGATCCATGCACTTACCCAAGAGGTACCTACCCAACTGTATGCAACCTAAAATGGTCACCTAGACTTTAGACCCCATTTATTTAATTTGTCAACATCAACTTTCTGAATCAATGATTGTCGCATTTTCATTTATCAAATTTCTTAATCAATTCATAACTATTTCAAATGTTTCAATTTTCCCTAAGGTTTGAATGCTTCATTAATTTTATTTAATCAAAAGAAATAAATCCCTTTTAATAAATAAAATAATGTTATTTAATTGAAGTTAATATTACTTAAATAAAATGATGCTATTTAATTAAATCTATTTTTAATTAAATTATTTTATTTTATTTTATTAATATTCATTTCTAAATTACATAATCTTATTTTATTTTATTAAAAGAGATATTATCATCTTAAATTAAATAAAATAAATGAAATATCCTCTCAAGAATATCCCGTGATGAAAAAAAGGAAACAAATCAGTTAAAAGGGAAATAAACTAAAAAGAATTCCAATCAAGATTTGTTTCTATTTTTCTATTTATCCCACATTGCTCGAATTTTCCTTCAATTCCACTTCTTGCTCTATAAAATGAGCCCTCTCATTCTCATTTCAAAAATCACTTAATTTTACATACTTTATGCTACAAATTTTCTGAATTTTATCATTTGAGATTACACATTAGTTTGATTTTATAAGCATCTTAGTTTTAGAGCATATAGTTTTAATATTACATTTTAGCTTAATCTTCATAGTAGATTAATTTGCAAAGTAATTCATTTATGGCATTGCATGTAGATCAATTTTCATTTCAATAAATTAGTTTTGTTTATTGCATTTTCACATTTAGATTAGTTTTCATTGTTGCATTGCAAGAACAGGATTCATGGAGATTGGCATTCTTGCTTCTCCTCTTTGAATCTCTCATTTCGAGACTGTATTTGCAGGGGTAACTGGGTCAATCTGAGGGCCACAATATCAATCCCTACTCTTCTCGGATAGAGAGCTGTGAATTGATTTGCAAGGACTCATTATTGAGTATCCTTGCATGCAAGGATTCACAGAAGTATAACATATTTTCAGTTATACACCAACAAGGTCAAAGTGTGATGCCCCATCGTACGAACCCCAAAGGACAATTAAACAATAATTACTGCCCAATTTTATTTTTTTTAATGTTAACATAACATACATGTAATACACATTAAGTCATAACATGAATTTCATTTAAGTAGATTCACTAACACATACATCCCTTGGGGTACACAAGGAGTCATTACGAGACTTAGATCCACACAACGACAATAAAGAATAAAAGCCAAAGATAGAATCCATAACAAGTAAACATTAATAAATGCAACACATACATGATATATCATTAATAAGAAACCATTTGTGTACATAAATACAACATATACATGACTAACTCAACACATTGAATAACAACTACCATGGCCAATATTCACACAAGGTTTAACGTTACATTACAGTACAATGTTCAAGAGGTACAATGATACAAAAGTGTTTCCAAATATGAATGGAAACCATACAATAAGGTAACATGATACAACTGAAAGATGAATACACAATATCATAACTGGCTCCAAGACGGATACAACTCTGGAGTCGCCGCAAATAGCACCAATCTGCACCTCTCGATCCTCGACTGGGGACCCAATGGGGTGCTTAGCACGTTCCACCTGACCACGTGGGTCCGAAGACCCACCCCCCGTGCTAAGGAGCTGACAAGAAAGAAACCTCAACCAAGAACATCCAAATAGGGAACCACAAGACTCAATGTCATACAAAAGTATCATAAAAACTCAAGGATTACAATGACATACTCAACAACATTCATGAGTCAACATAATAAAATAAATCTATGAAAGCTCATCACAATTAACCCAAGCAATTACAATTACACAAGTCACCAAAGAATATTCGTAAATCATTTTCACAAGAATTTGAATCAACCATAAGAGTACAAAACCAGAAGAACCGATACAACATCCAAAAGACATTTCTAGAGGCAACAAAGAACAAGGCATACGGGTGTCTAGTGGAGAGTGTCATCGCATAGCTCTCATGGTATCTCCTGGCCCTTCCTCCAATTTGAGGCGCCGGCACCCATCTATGGATCTCTTGGCCCTTCCTCCTACTTGAGGTGCCGGAACCATAGGGTAGCTTATGCGGAGCCGATAACCTCTCATGAAGACGAGATTACGACTTTGCCGACCACGGCCTTCTCAGTCTATCATTAGTCTATGATAGCCCTAATGCATAGATTAGGTATCCAATATTTATTATCTTGTGTGTTTTACTACCCATCCCCTAAATTCTATTTTTAGGTTATCACTTGTTTAACTACTCTTATGTGGGTTCTCCTGTGCACTTCCTCTTACCCGAGGCGCCGGCCCCCACAAAGAGCCACTCTCCCTAGAGACCCAACAAACAACAAAACCAAGGGTTGTACCATCATAATTTGAACAAAGAATCACAACATAAAGGCATGCGAGGCATTACCCATCTCGCTAACAAGTACAAAATCAGAGTCTCAACAATTCCCATACAACCCTTTCAAAATCATGATACCAAGACACTTGCCACATCAAGGGCACATAAAGTGATAGCATCAACTGTCAATTCATCTCAAGCCTCTGGAAGCCAAAAAGAATGAAAACCCACAAACAAGGGTAAAATGAAGCAACAAGAGTTTTTCCCCAATAATTCCAACACAAGGATAAAATTTCCCTCAAATATGAGATTAACTCAGAAAAAGCCACACAAGAAAGTTTCATCAAACCCCATCACAAATCAAAACGACCACAATACCAACTTTGCATCAAAGGGAGACCTCTATTTTCTCTGCATAGGCTATCCAACCACACATTACTCAACGAACTTACAAATTGACTCAAAAATAAAATAAAAGTAAATAAATAAAATCATTGATCATGACAACAAAACCATCACCCAATACATGAACTTAAGGCGAAAATCAATCCACTCCAATAAAGAAATCAATCATATACCAATGTTCTATGTAACGATCCTTATAAAGGACAGAGAGACAATAATGAAATGAGTAGAAGAGAGTAAGACATTGAAAAGATCATGAATTTCCTTTCATTCACCTAACGTAAGTACACAATTGATCAAGACAACCATAACATGGAAAACTTCGCTTTTCATGAATTCTAATTCAACCATTCCACTTGTAAATAACCAAATTAGAAATGAACTAATCCATCGATGTTTACACAAATCATCAAATATTTACATAAAGAGTATCACTTAACCAAATTACACTTTAGTTTGCATTCCACATGGATTTATGTAAAATTATTGAAGAAAACTAAATAAATATATATTCTTTCCTTATGATGCAAGAACCTAAGGACTATCCTCTAATGTAAGTCAAAACTATTATATTTCTTTCCTTTCTAATAATTTCCAATTCATATTACTTATCTACGAACATTAACTTCACAAGAGTAATGAAATAAAGCTACGCTACCTATTGACATAATTAGGCTAGCTAATATATCTAATCTAATCGCTTAATTACTAAATTCTCAATTTAGTAACTCAACTTGAATGAGGCCCCTACTTCCTAACACAATCAAATCAAACTCATAATCTGCTCTAAGTGTTCGAACAAAAGCCCCACAATATCACTGACTCCCATCCTTCAGCTTGAGATCAAGATGCAACTTATTATAAACATGATATATACATATATGAATTTAAATTCAATATTGTAAAATGTAAATCAAATAATCATACAGAGATATATATATCAACACACATACCTATATATCGTTACCTATGAATCTGAACACCAAATTTTTACCAAGGATACTCGTGAGCACATAAAAAATAAAACTGAGGTCATGCATAAGTCGACCAAGGATATTCGACGTCCTCCTAGTTTCCATGAAATAAAACATACTCTATACTAAGTCTTAGGACAGGACTAAACCGATCTGTTAACTTCTAACAGGATGAAGGGAATTAATTAAATTTCTACAGCCTTCTATTTTCAAGTATAGAAGATGGGCCAGGTTGCGAATAGAATCAGGGAGGCTACTAAATTTACTAAACCTTTGCAAGTCTAAATGTTGCAGCTGTGATAGGTGGCTAATGGTTTCAGGGAGGCTATTTAATTTTGTACAATGCCTTAGCTCTAAATGTTGTAACTATGGCAGGTTGCCAAGTGTATTAGAAAGCGAATATTGTAATTTGGGAATATCGCCATCTCCTTGCATTATTATCAAATCCCAAATTCTTTGCACAAGCCTAAAGGAAAGGAGGCAGATGAGGTGCAATTACGTGACTTCAGAGAAGGAGCAACATTATGCTAGTAATTAACAATATTTTATTTTTCGAGTATTGCAACTGCGATAGATTGTCAAAAGAATCGAACTGGTTACTTAAAGCTTTACAAATTTCCCATTATGTTCAGACATCACAGCTGGGACAGGTTGACACAAAAATCAGAGAGATTATTTAAATGTCTACAACATTCTATTTTCAAGCACTGTATATGTGACAGGTTGCCAGTGATATCAGGAAGATTATATAAACCTCTACAACCTTCTTTGTTCCATTCTTGCGACTGTGATAGATCGTTAATGGAATTGAGAGCTTATCTAGCAATCCACTCCCTTCGATGTTCAAGTGTGAAGCTATGACAAATTGTGAATCATTTAAACCATTTGTTTTAGAAGTACAAATCTGCACAGTGAGTTTATCATCACAAGAAATAATTGAAACAATCAACATAAATTTTTAGTATGAAGATGAATCACAGACCAAGAGGTAAGTCTGGCTTACACAAAGTCAATATAGACATAGGGAATGAGGTCGTGATGAAGGCCTAACACAGGATGACCATTGGATAACAAATACCAGGCTATGGAACTAAAAATTCAAATCACCCATTATCAATGTATGGAACAGGGAAAATAAATTCATAAGAGCAACAAGGAATCTTGAAGGCGTCATCAAAAGAGTCTGAGCAATACTAAAAGCGTAGAGACTACAATCAAATCACACAGCCGTACCTATCTTTATACCTTCCATTTTCAAGTCTATTTATTTTCAATTAAACAACATTTAGCGATCTTCTATCCTATAATGCATTGATGGTATTACACAGAAATGTTGTCAGGTGGAGTTATATTTACCAATCATGACTCTATAGATTCATCATCCAGTTGATAAAAGGATCTAGATTTCAGAAATTGACTTATGTAATTAGTAGCTATATAGTTACATAATGCTTGGGAATATAATGTTTACACTATGGATTTAAGGTTTAATGTGGAACCAGGAATGTTATTCATCATTTAAAATTTATAAGCATTTAGTAATCTTAACGATTGGTTATGCATCATTCCTAATATTTTATCATTTGTTAGTTTCTCTCGCAGTTGCTCCTAGAAATGCTGAAGCATGTAAACAGACATCTTAAAGAAAAACTAGAGCAAAACAAAGGAATGGTAATAACATACCATCACGAATCCAAATGATTGGATACCAAGTGTAGTGAATCAGATCAAATGCCTGACTTGGATATAGAAGCCAACGAGTTACAAATTCCACTACCCCAGCTGGAACACCTCGCTCAAGAGCAAATTGGATCTGGCCATGATCATTTGTGAATACATCGTAACACACCCTCTTTTTTGGTGTAAGAGTCACTGTCGATTTAGATGGCAGCAGAATCCTCCTTAAAGGCATGGCTAATTTCCTTTTGCCATTCCTCCCAAAGAAAATCCCCCCTCCTCCGATAAAGCACCGAAAGGACCAAAAAAAAGAGGAAAATCTTATCTCTAAGATCCCCAACACCGCAAGTTTCCTAATTTAACTCTTGCTTTGAGTTGTGCATGTGCACTAGTTTATATTTTACCATCTTTTCTCGCTTTTACTAATCAGTTAAAATCAGGTATTTCTCTTTTATTTAAAATTTAGAATGCTTTTCAATTCTCCGTTGTGAGGCATGCATGAGCACTTTTTTTAGCTTTTTTTTCCATCTTTTTTTAATTTTTCATTTGCTTTAACCTTCGTTCCAAATCTTATCTTCGAGCTTTAATTGGAGTCACGTTAGCTTTCCCTATTCAAAGATTATCTTTCTAACTTTCATTTTGTTTTAAATAATTATTATTCAAAACATTTCTATTTAAATCTTATTATTCTCTCCTATTAAATAATTTCCCTCGCACAATAATGGGTTTTCAATTATTATTAATTACCGTTCAAAGCCATACTATTTTTTTATAGCTTAATTTCATTAATTATTTAATATTAAAATTTGTGCTTTATACTTCATAATTTAATTTATTCTAAATCACTTAATTAAAATAATTATCTTATCTTCATTTAATTCATCCATTTATAATTATATTACTTTCACCTTTAAACAATTGGTTTCAAATGACAATACAACTATCAAATATTATTAAGTCTAGTTTTAATTTAAACTAACTCAAATGACCTTATAATTGAATTAATTTAATTAATCCAATCTAGACATACTGTTAGTGTTATCGCATAACTTAAAGATCAAATTAAATAAACCAATCATAAAATCATCATATCATTATCAATCAACCAATAATACTGAACTGACATGACCACCCACCAATAACTTACAGGAACATCAAGGATGATAGAAACGGAGAAGCACTACACAAAGGGTAGTCTGGGGAGCAACAAGATGCTTCGACAGATGATTATCATGCCATTTTGAGCAAATTGTCAGAGAGATCCCTGAGTGGGGGTTAGTGGCCTTAGCACATACAACTATTGTAGATTTTGATCATTTAGCTTAGGTGCAGTGGGTATGGAGAGACGGTGCAGTGGATCCTGACACCATCCCAACTTATGATGCATGGTTTGCCACACATAGACCTTTGAGATTTACCGATCTAGACGAAGGTGTCATAGGCAGCAGGAGACAGCGTGAAGAGTCCAATAGACAACGACAGAGACAAAGAGCTAAGGCTGAGGTACCCATCACCAAGGGTCTAGGGGACAGGGACTAGGGCAGGTTCCACTGCCTACACAAGGTCCACCACCAGCTCAGGTAGCAACTATTGCAGGGGTTACGGAGGAGCTAATGATCAGAGGCTTCATGTCACTTTACATGAGCAAGACTAGGCATGCCGAGAGTGTGATGGCTACATGCAAGAGTGAGATGGTGTCACTGCTCAACTTGTGTAGTAGATAGCCAAGAGGGATTAGGCCTTTACAAAGCGGGATGAGATGTGATCACTAGTAATGGACTATGAGTAGCCATGTGAACTACAATCTCATCGAAACCATTAATTCTCTCCATCATAAAAGGAGACCATCTTTGAAATCTTCTTGTCCTCTAAAAGACAATCTACACCACCAATCCCCTCCAAGGGGTGGCCATGGGTGTGCAGGGGAAGGATTCTAGAGATCCTTAAGATGTCTATGGTGAAAAATATGACCCAACTTGTGACAATTGAGACGCATCACAAGAAATCCACCATATTAATATGTTATTCTCTCAATGATTTAACTTCTTTTTAATTCTAATATTAGTAGTTATTACTAAGAAGAATATGAGCTGTTTCACATAAACCCTGAAATTAAGCACATAGTCATCCTAAACTAGTACGCTAAGTCTTAAGGAATTACTTTTATAAACAGGCCAACAATGCCATTATTGATGTGGCTCCAATCAACGAGACAAACTTAGATAAACCTGCCCCGGGTTACGACATATTTCTTACTCTGTTTCACTCTAGCCAAAGCGTTCTCCCCTCTACTTAAAGTTATTTTGAAACCCAGCCAGACTGGCCTTGACCCTAATTGGCTAATTTGTGTGTTATTCTTCCTCTATCCCATCTCAATGCGCGTGATGGTGGTAACCTGCCATGTGGCCTCCCTAAGTTTATGTGAATCTCCATGCATGGTTTTCGAAAACATGAATACACCCTCGAGGAACGCGATTTAAAATTATTTGAGTGCACTAGTTTTCTCTCCACTTGTGAGGTATATCAATAAACAATGAAAAGAAGAGTAATTATGAAATATCATTCAGTAAAGCGGACCAATGTTTCATCTGTATCAGAAGATAACAATGTCCCATATGCAGCTTAAAATACCCATTAAGTAATCTCATTCTTCAACGAACAGATTAAAGCAAAACAGTTGACAGTTAAAACAAACCGTACCGGCCGTATGTGTTGCTGAAGAGAAGACCAATGCAAGCAAGCATATACACGTATATAAAAACCCACACCCTCTTATAATTATTTGCTGAAACTTTTTGTGAGAAGATTCATGGAGGACAACAGGAAACCCCATTCGTGTTCCTTCCCTACCTCAATAATGAGAGCAGGGCTGCTATGTCTATTCACAATCCTCGTCTTCTTAATAGCCTTACTAAATCTATCAGAATTCAGACAAATAGTCAGAAGCCCATTTGGTTCCACCACAATATTGGAGTATAGGTCTAATGCAAATAGTCTCAATTCATCCGTCCCACCATTTCTTCTGAGAACAGATAACAATACTTATGTGCGTTCTCAAGGCAGTCAGATCTACATCAACTGTAGCTGCCCGCAAGAAGTTCAGAAGTGCATAAAGGATATGAAGGAGACTGTCACTGCAACTGAAGTTGATGAGAGCAATAAGTTCAGTATTCTGATTGGAATCCTGACAAGGGCAGATCTGTATGAAAGAAGACATTTCCTTCGTATGGTTTATAGAAGCCAATCCACAGTCCATGCAAAAGTGGACGTGAGATTTGTGTTCTGCAGTCTGACAAAGGAGGATCAAAGAATCCTTGTGCCTCTGGAGATCATGACCTACAATGATATCATCATTCTGAACTGTGAAGAGAACATGGACAAAGGTAAGACTTACACTTATTTCTCTAGTCTGCCAAAGATGGGTTTGCAGTATGATTATGTTATGAAGGCAGACGATGATATTTATTTTAGGATTGACAAGTTGGCTCAGTCACTCAAGCCTTTGCCAAGGATTGAGACTTACTATGGCTTTGTTTTACCATGTGACAAAATGGATCCTTTTGACAAGTATATGTCTGGTATGGGATATGCCCTGTCATGGGATTTGGTGAAGTGGATTGAGGAGTCTCCTATCCCTAAGAACAAGACAGTGAGGCCAGAGGATAAGATGGTGGGACTTTGGCTAGATGAAGGGAAGAAGGCTAAGAATAGGTTTAACAATAAGCCTGCCATGTATGACTTTCCTTTCTCCAATCCCCCGTGTTCTCATGAATTCATTCCTGATACCATTGCTGTACACAAGCTTAAGGACAGGGAGAGATGGTTTGCTGTCCTCAACTACTTCAGTTTTACATCTGATCTCAAGGAATCAAAGATGTATCATATATACTAGGTTGAGAAGGAAGGATGTCTATGTGGGGCTTTTCTCTTTCAGTTTCCAATATTTTACTTCTGAGTCAATGGCCTGTTCAGGCTTTTGTAGAGATTATATAGTTCGAAATCTGATTATTATTCAATTTAAAAAGAAAAAATCATGGAATCGGTTATCAATGTATTGTTCAACAACAAATTAGTGAAAGATCAAGCATGCTTGATCAAATTATAAAGTTAAGTTTGAAAATTATGGGATATAAAATTTATTTGTTTATGTGGTTTGTATAAAAATGAAAAGTGGGTGTCCATACATTTATTTTAATATCTTAATTTATTAAGTATGATTTTGATTAGTTGAATTATTTGGAGTCTTTGAATTTTAGGACAAGTTCTTAATTATCAAAGAAAGTTGAGTTTGAAAATTAGAGATGTAAAATTGATTTATTTATATGATTTGTGTAAAAATGAAAAGTAGATGTTTAATATTTTTTGTTTGTTTGTTTTACATTTATTTTAAAATCTTGATTTATTGGATTATTTAGAGAACCATTACATCTAAATCTGTGAGACCTTATATCAAAACAAGACCATTTTTAGATCCATATTTTTTTCTAAATATAAAAATATAGTGTAAGGTGTCTATCAGATCACTGCAATTTCTAGATGTATAATAGAATGCCAATGATTTAACATGGTAGCTTTAATTGGTTACATACAAAATATTGAAGGAAGTGGAGGAAAGGAGAGAAATAAAGATACAATCATGTAAAATAGAATAAGGTTTCATAAATATATGGTAAAATACTACCATATGACAAACAAGTAGTAAAATTAAGGATAAGCATGAAACACATTAATATTGGAAAGCATGTTGTTTTGAAAATTTAAGATTATGATAAGTGTGACAATCATATATGACATGAGACAAACATTTTTAATCTATAATTCCCTAAATAAAACTAAGTGTGAATAGGACACAAATGAGAATGAGTTTGGTAATATACCCTATTCACACCAACACCCCCCTTAAGTATAACTTAGGGTGGAACAAATAAATGAAAGAATGTAAATATGGGCCCCAACAACAAGGCCTACTTAGGTACTCATGTACAAAATAACTATCATATATAGAATAAATGTGAAATTTTTTTATGGATTCTGTAATTTTTTGAATTTTTGGGTCATACTACTCAAAGTTTTGAGTGTTTGATGGTTTTGAGAGGGATAGGGTTTGCAATCTTTGTGTACAAGGCTCACTATAGGGCTAAAACTCTCTTAAAACCCTAATTGTTTTGTACCTTAGTTAGTCTTTCTATATTCTTATTGATGGGTTGAGTCAATTTATGGATGGTTTAAATTATGTTTTATGCCTAGCCGTCCATGTCCAGATTGGCCTCATACTTTATTTTAACCGAAATTTCCCATATTTACAAATTATTTGAAAAGTTTGGCTAAGTCTAATGTTTGTCAATCTTTTGGTTGGTTCTTAGAACTACACTGATCGTCGCCATGATTCTTAAAACCTTTGTTTTTACTGATAGTGTGCACCCTTTAATTCATTTGGTTCTTCATCGATCTTTTGGTAAGTTTGCATAACCTTTTCAGCTACCACCATGGTTTTTAAAACCTCATCATGTGCAGATTAAGTTATGCCTTTACCTTTGTTAAGTATCATTAGTTCATTTGCCTAGGTGTGACCCCCTTTTAAAAAAACTTTTAGCACATGTGCAAAATCTTTCACTTAAGTTGTTTGTCCATCGTACCATCCCTTTGCATTGCATTTTAGTTCTTGGTGACATATGTAATGCCCTGCCACGCAACCCTAGGGGAAGTTGCAAACTACTAAACAAATGTACAATTTTATTTTATTTTTGTTTAATTACAAATACATGTAAGATTACAACACAAAGCCAACAATCCCCTAAGGTTGCGAGACAAAGATTAATTAAATCACAAATTAAAACAACATGCATGAAATGAAACATAACAGCATTCACTTAAATAATTAAAGCACATACATTCCATACATGAGATTTTCATTTAAGACCATGAGATCCTTCATGGTTACCAATAACATAAGTTTTACAATTACAATTACATCACTCATTCCCAGAATGAGGTAAATCAATAACATGATAGCTTAATTACAATTTCCACCTCGATAACAATGAGGGGTAAAAATAATACAAGAATGACTAACATAAAAGAACCAAGGTAGCAACTGGATTCCACGAGCTCTCCAATATGAAAACCTCATCCACACGAGCAAGAGCCAAAAAAAAACAATGGAGAAAGGTGCATGTTCCACCCAACCAAGTGATACCCGAAGGCTCACCCCCCGTGCTAGGAGATAGTAATAAGGATTTTAGGTCAAGACCAACAACCTCTAAACATAGGCAACATGACTCAACTAAAAAAGATACGAACATGACATCACATGACACAAAAGGTTACAATGCTTCCAGATTTTAAGTAAATGATCACATCATGAATACAAACATATTGTTGACTTAGGAGAACTGTCATCACAATGTCACATGGGATATCCTGGCAAGTCTTCCTAGGTCCCGGTCCCCATCTCGGGATATCTTGGTAACCTCTAACGACTCCCAACCCCACATGTAAACCAATGCGGAATCAGTTATCTTTCGAAGGGACAAGATAATGATCTTTCCATTCCAGGCCTTCTCGTCTCTTCCCAAGTCTATACAAGCACTTGCGTCCATGAGCGAGGCAAAATTAATCTTTTTAAATGTTGGTACCACCTACACTAATCAATTGGTTTAAGTTTTCACTGAATTAACCAACTTACATTGAGATCTCCTGGCACCACTTTGTGTGCCGGCCCTCAATGTAAGCCACTTCTCTAAGACAACATGTGGAACTATACCACAACCAAAGGGTACTCAAGTGCAACCTAGGGATAATGAATCCCGAATCATGACATGAATTCAACATAGCCCGTTCATGATAACCGGGTACAACACTAGACACTATTACGCACTACCCAAGGAAAACAAGGTTGGTCGACATGACAGCAACCCCAAAACATAGAAGATGGTTCTATTTGGAAGACTTACAAAATTTGACTCAAATCCCAACAAGAATGAACGCCCCATGATGAAAGGAAGCTTGCAAACAATATAAGGTAATCAACATTAGGATTTCGTAAATCCAATCATTCATCGCATTAGTGCACTTAATCAAATTAAATAAACTATGTTCTTGCACAATCACATAAGAGTTTGACTATTCATTTAATTCTTGTTGACACAATCCACCCAATAAATTAAGTCAATTTTTCTTTTGATATACAATGATTTTCCATAAACAAATTTTCATCTATCCCTTTACAAATACCTTTTTCTCTTTTAAAAAGAATAATTCACATTTAAATATAAATATATATATATATTAAATATCTATGTAATCAAATATATATATATTTTTTAAAATACATATATAATTAATATCTAAATACAAATGATAATCACTTAAGCATACGTTAAAATATAATATAAATATATTATAATATATATATTATAAATAAATAATTTTAAATTATTATATACAACATATATATTAAAATATATATATAAATTATATTTTAATTGATAAAATAAAACATTAATTTCAAAATTTCATATTATATATATTAAATATAAAACATATGATATGAAATATATTATATGCTTTATATTTAATAAATATAAAAAATATAAAAAAATGGATTTTAAATCACAAAAAAAGCAACGCCCATTAGGGTTCGGCCGCGCCCTGTCCTAACAGGGGACACAACCACCATTGCTGGGGGCTGTGACCTATGAGGGCAACGACGGCGCTGCCTTCACAGGCCACCGTCCCCAGCCATGGGGGCTACCAGGGGTTGAAACCCGCCCATATACTATGCACAACAATAGAAAAAAAAACCATTTCGCCATTCAAAATGATAGAATTTTTGACTGGTAAAAAAAAGATTCTGGGTAAAAAGCAGAATACCAAAAATCACGAATTTATTTTCTCATAAAGTTTAAAAAATGAATTCACTAAATATATATATATATATTTTTATATATATGTATATAGATATTTATACAATTGGGTATATATATATATACACATATATATATAATATATATCCATAGTTTCAATTGAAAGAACCATAGATACAAAATTTCTTCATACCCAGATTGGGAAAATGCTCATTCTCAGAAACAAAATAAATTATCATTGAAAACGCCTGATTTAACCCAGCTATATGAAGATTTCTCATTCTTTTCCAAATTTAAATGAAGCTCTTCTCAAACACATAGAAATTTCACAAGAGATTTTCATTTGGATTCACCATGTGTTGTTCAAACAATTTCTGTTGAAAAGCTTGATAATACCAAGTTTAATCTCTAAATTTTCACACTATCTTGAGAGTTTTTGATTCAAGATTTGAATGCAATTTCTTGATGGGTTTTTCCTTTCATTCATAGTTTTAAATCTTCTAACAATTTGAACAGCTTCTAAATCATTTTCAAAATAAAGAAATTGCACAAAATTTAAATAATAACCTTGTGTTTTCTCCAAGCTTGAAGTCTTTCAATGGAGGTTTTTCCTTTGCTTTGCAATTCAGCTTTACCAATTCTTCAATCTTTTCTTCCCAAATTCTTCCAAGAATTTCAATCTAAGTTTGCTCTCCAAAATGGCAAATTAAAAATTCAAAATAAAACACAATTACCTTATGCAATCCCTTCTCCAAATTTGTCAAACCCCTAATTTTGAACTCACCCACCAAAATTTATTGCTAAACTAGATATTTTATTTTTGCAATTTAATAAAACAATTTCCATTTTCCATTGAATTTGCATAATATTTATTTTTAAAAAAGTTCTATTTTGCAACCAAAAGATAATTACATTTTCCTTTTTCCACAAAATTGAATTTACCCATCTACATTTAAAATCATTTTTAATTTTATTTCAAAAAGGAATGCAAGGAAATTTCTATTTTGATTTGATCTCAAAATTTAATAATGCTAACACAACATTTTAATTTCATTTATCAATAAATAAATCTAATCCATGATTAGATTATTTATTGATTGAATTAAACTAACTAATTAATTAATGAGCACTGCTTTATTTATTTTGACAATGAAATTAAATAAAACAAACACCATTTTTCTTGCAAATTTAAATACGCAAGTAAGGAGAGAAGAGGCAACAAAGAAAATAACTTATCCCAACTAACAACCCGACGACACACTATCGCTAGGGTGATGTCACAACACAAAAAACCTAGCTACTATCTCCCAATCGTTTTCTGTTGGACAAGGGACACGCTCAGGCCTGTGGAACCAGGTCGAGTCGATGTCCTGTACCTGCATCCTACACACAATACGAGTGTCAAAACATGCATATATATATATATATATATTAAAACACACCGTGAAGAGAAAATCATGAGATCACAAGGTGCTCGCATGCGAGTGATGTGATCCCGTCCCCTTCACCAATACAACATCGCTAACTGACGCATCTAATCATCATCGATATAATCAAAGCATAAACATCAATAATTCACATACATGCTAATTTAATCCATAATATGAAATAATAATAACATCTGATTAAAGTTCCATCACATCAAAACATAATATTTACATCGCTTAACAATTAGCGAACAAAAGTAATTAAGTTTATACCCAATGTGCTAACAAAGCAAAACATACATAACGAACATTGTTCGATCAAAAGAACAAAATGGAGGGGTGTTACAACATATAGTGAAGTTGTGATGTGAAATGTTCATTAATCAATGACTCGGGATAGAAGATGGAGATCTGACGATCATCACATAAACTGTTCAATGCATCACATTTTACCTTTCCACCACTAGCTTCCTTTGTGTGATGAGCGACATTCTAAGATCAATGGTGAGTAGTGAAGAGGAAATGATCTAATGGTCATTGCACAAGTGCTTTAGAACACATTTTTGTATCAGGAGGACTAAGCTCTATTTGTGATGTGCACTGAGGGTCATGATTGTTCCACATGGCAAGATCATGTTCTGTCACAAGGTTCTAATGCATCAAAAATTTGAATGAGGGAGTTGTATGATGAAGTGCAATATGCGATATTAGAGATCAACGACTATAGTCGAAAGGAGGAAATATTATGGTCATCTCATAAGTGCTTTACATCACATTTATGTACTAGGAGGACTAAAACTATTTATGATGTGGAATGAAGGCATATTCAAGGTATATTCAAGGACATGTGTCATCTTTTTTTCTCATCGCAAGGATCCTTTGTATCACATTTTGGTTTCAAATGGCTCATGAGTGAAGTGAGATATGCAATATAAGAATATGCTAAAGGAATATTCCTAGGACAACTGTTGATAGATTATTTCATTGCATGACTCTAAGCCATCACGAAAGTTGTTTCTTAGCATCCAAAGGAGGATGCAATGTATGGGAGGCATGTGACAATCATTGATCTTATAGATTATGAGATCAAGTGATTATGTTTTAAACTTCACATCTAGGGTTTAATCCCAGCCATCCACTTCCAATCCGATGATCAAAATCCAAAAAAGAATAACTAGCTGATAATTTTTGCACAACATGAAGATGTTTAGAGAAATGGGGAAAAGTAGAGGAGTGGATGAAAGGAATTGTGTGTAACTACCTTCTTCAATGCACATTTTATGAGGAACATGGGAATGTGCTTCTACAATCTTAATGGTGATGGTTTTATCTTCTAAAATTCTCCCTCATGTGTGGTTATGGTTTTAAATGATGTAACGAAAAAATTGAATTCAATGGTGGGTCATCCCACAATAATGGGTTACACTTTTTGGCCAAACTTGACATTGAAATCAACATTTTCAGAGAAAGCTTCACTTTTTGACACTTATAGTAGGTAAACTATTAGGAATTTGAAAATGATGTAAACTAGTGATTTGTGAGATTTTGTCTGTAGATTTTAAATGTATTTTTTTTAAAAAAATTGAAATTAAATTATAATTTTTTCGCGTCTCCTTTGATAACTATTTTTTAATAGTAAACAACATTTTTAAAAAGTGGTGTGTACTTTGGCTCGCATAAATTTTTTTCTATAAAGGATAAAATTATGATTTTTTTGAATTTAGGTTGGTAACACAAGTATCTAGTGCTTTCATTTTGTTTCATAGCATTTTGTTGAATATTTTTCTTTTAATTAAGCTTTGAAGTCAAAACATTTATAATTTAGACATAGGTGCACTTCGGCTCGCATAAATTTTTTGGTATGTATTGAAATTCAATTTTATTTTTTTTGTTGGAACGAGGACATCAATACCTAGTTCGTATATATTTTTCAAATTTTTTTCCTCAAATTTACTATTTTTCCACAATGATTTTTCACCAAACTTGATGTTTGGTGAAAAACCTATGTACATTAAAACTAAAAAATAAAATATAAAATAAAAATAAAATATATTAAATTTATAGTTGTTGGAAAGAACGCTTCAATAACTACAATTATCCAACTTGGTTTATCAAGTTGACTCCATTTGCACCTCCTTCCCAAGCTTCGATAGTCAAAAAAATGCATAAATTTTGAAATGGTGGAGGGGAAGGTGAAAAAAGGGGGTTCATTCGAACCCCCCCTATATGGTGCAAGAGGGGGTTTCATTAGAAGGAAGATGGGGGTTCATTCGAAGGGGGGGTTCATTAGAAGGGGGTGGTTCATTCGAACCCCCTTCATTAGAAGGGATAAACCATTTTAAATTTTTTGATGGGAATTTCTAATTTTTCTTCATTCAAAAAATTGTAACCCACTATTGTGGGTTTACCCTGGTGTTAGAGGCACGAAACTTGTTGCTTCATTATTCTATAAAAGGGAATTCACGACCTTCTACATAGATCTTTAGGTGAATTTTGTAATGAACTAGATAGAGGATGGAATCGAGCTCATTCTAGGGTTTTGGTGTTTGAGTCTTGTAATTGGTAGTGTTGCATAACAGTACTAGCATTTTGTTGAATTCAATGGAAAATTTTTGAGGCCAATTGTCTCCTAATGTATAGTTTTCATAGATTATGAATGAATAGATCAAGGATCTTTCAATTTGTCGCCATGGTTGTTTCTAAGGGTGTATATTTCTGATTAAGGCTCTTATTCAAACAATAGATTAAATTCTTTATTTATAACATAGGTTTGTGTGAATGAATACTATGATTTGATAAGTAGGGTTGGTGAGGAATACTGAGCATAATATTGTAAGGTAGTATTGTGAAGCTTTAAATGTCTAGGTGAAATTTTATTGTGGAACCCCGATTGCACTAGTTCTAACTCTATAGCCCTAGGATAATGCACAAATCTCTTGCCTTCGTGTGTGATTTACAGTTTGAAAGATCAAACACATTAAAATAATTTCAATCTTTAAGTTTTATTGAAATTTTTTTGTTGAAATTGAGTTCTTATCTTGTACTGTGGTCTTAGGAATGTAAAATTCTTGAATGATTTTAGCCAGATATTCTCTTTTTCATTAGTCTCAAGTACATTTACATAGGACACATCTGCTTTTCTACAATATTTGAAATAGTTGGAATAGGATATTGATAAATACTATCAGGGATCACCCTCCTAGGTTTGGTAGAGCCTGAAGTGTAGAGGGAAATTTGTTGTAACTTTCACCTATTCATTGGCCAATCCCTCAAGGTAACCAATCATTAAAAGTGGCTAAAACATAGGTTATCTTTGAGAATAGGTTGGGAGTTAAAAACAACCAACAAATTGGTGATTCTACTAGGGGATAACTCAAGTATAAGTCCCAGGTTGGAGATCAATTACAGTTAGAGTCAATGATATATTTTGGTCTTATGTTCAAGTTGTCATGAGTCTTGTTAAGTCTCTCTACATCTACAATTCCTTGAAGGATTGATAAATATTTTCATGTAGTTTCATATTCCCATGTTTTGGGTGGCGACTCTAAGTCTCATGTGCTAGTCCAAGGACTATTTATAAAGAATAAAGGAAGGAGAAGGAAGTTGTAAAAAAATAAGAGGAACTAGAGGGCATATGAAGAAGCATCCAGAGTAGAAGGTGGAAGGTGAATTTCCACAGAACACTCGACAATCTTGGAGGAAGAAGATTGTAGATATTGGTAATTTTGTTACTCCTCCTTCATTAGGATCTAGATGTTCTATTTCCAGTAGTAATGATAATTTGCATGAGTCATATGAATTTGGTGTTCCTACTATAAATGAGGAAAATGTTATCTTAAAGGAACTTGTTGAAGGAGAGCAAGCCTATTTAAGTCTTTTGACTAATAAGAAATCATAGAAAGATAAATTTTGGGAGTCCAATTTTGATGCTAAGTTGGCATCCAAGATGTTAAATCCTAAAGCAAAAAACACATCTAATCCTTTTGGTCATGATTTTCTCAAGGTGATCCTGCTAATAGATCTCCTACACCTTTCCAAATAATGGATGCCTCAAAAAAATTTGACAATGCTTTGGAAAATTCTTATTCAAATATCGCATTGCCTAATGAAGAAGAGTTAATGGATGAGATTAATAAGTTGAAAAGGGAAACTCAAAGGGTTAAGGAGTTGAACATAAAAATGACTAAGGAAAGAGAGGAGAAGCTTAGGAATAAAATGTATGAGAGGGATGTGTTTTTTGGAAGATTGAAGAAGGTAACCTCGGAGTTTGTTGTCATTGATGCCAACATTGGTTGGTAACTGGCTAAAGTAAACTATGTATCTATACTGATCCAGTATTTTGATCCAGAAATTCTCTCAATAAAAGATAACTCTATGAGTTTTTGATATGTTGCTCAGGAGTGTCAGTTACAGCTATAAACAAGCTTTCAACAACTTTGGTTGATCTGGATGAGATATCCAAATGATAGAAGTTTGGCATTCTTTTGGCCAACAGGGTTAAGAACTGCTTATCTTATGAATGTTTAAAGTGTTCCTTATTAGGTTTGTGCCCACCTAATTTGTGTTCAATATGTTTTATTTGTGTATCATAAAGGATTTTTTAATTGGGCTGACAAGTCACTTTGAATTATTTATGTTCACATCCAATTAGGCTGACCCAATTAATGTATAAAGATGTAGTTGTATATATATATGTATATGTATGTATGTATGTATGTATGTATGTATGTGTGTGTGTGTGTGTGTGGAATGAAAGAACAAAGGATGAAAAGTCTAGTGAAAAGTGATGTGAGTTGTGTGATAGGTATTAGAGTGCGAAGGTATTGATAGTTGTTGTATACCTACAACCAAAGTAGGATTTTGGTTTTCTAGAGCTTAACCGGAACTAATCCCATCACTTTGAAGGTGTACTTCTTCAATTCATATTTTGGAAATGAGCCATGCTCTTTGTATCTTGGCGATAAGCCATTTTGTATTCACTTTAGGCTGTGAGACTTTCAAGGATAGTGTGTCCTAGAAGTGAGCCTCATAATATCTTGTAACCAGTTATAATATATTGTGAGTTAATCCTCACCGTGTTTTTTCCTATTTTGGGTTTTCCACATAAAAAATCCTAGTGTCAATGTGTTATGAAATGTTGTGATTCCTTTCATATTTTGGTTTACATTTATAGCTAGATGTGTATTGATAATTGGATGGTTAGCAGTTAATTATGTTAGTAGAATACTGATTCACCCCCCCTCTTAGTATTTGGTGTATTCAACAATTGGTATCAGAGCTTGGTTCCTCTGAAGAAGTCTTACAGCTTGAGGAAGGTCCCAAAATTTGAATACATGGCTAAAAAAAGCTATCTTGTTCCTCTAGAAGAAACCTTTGCTTCATGTTTCCCTTGAAGAATTGGAAAAAAGTGAAGATGAGAAGGAAAATCTGAAAGGAAACTTAAAAGAATCAAATGAATGCATTAAAAAATTAAGAGAACAAATAAAAAAGTTCAAGGAAAGGGATAGATAAGTCAATGATTAGTTAAAAAAGGCTAATGAAGACATTACCGAACTGAAGGTGGAAGCATAAGAAAAGAAAAGAGTTGAGAAATGTCAGAAAGTTGAGATTTAGAATAAAATTGATGAATGTACAAAGCTTGACCAAGAAGTGATAACCTGAAGATCTGATATGGAAAAAGCGAAATCTCATGAAGAAAAATTCAAAACAAGCTCTACAAGGCTTGATGAGTTGATTGAATTTTAGAAACCCTCTAAGTATAAAAGTGGTCTAAGACTTGAAGAAGCACAAAGCTCAAAGGAAAAACCAATTCCCAAAAAAATAGACAATCAAAGGAAGACTCAAGGCAATATTCAACAAATCAAGAATCAAAGGAGCAATACTGGAAGGATTCCTATTCAACAACCTAATGCTCAAAGGTACCCATCTTTTAATGGTTTTTGTTTCTCATGCAATAAATTCGGTCATAGAGAAATAGAATGTAGAAGTTGAATGAACCAGAATATTGGATTCTTTGCTAGACAATGCTTTACCTGCAATAAGTTTAGACATAGAGCCACCGATTGTAGAAGCCAGATAATGTTGAATAGATTTAATGCTAGTAGAAGGATTGAGTCTTTTCAAGGCTACTGTTATACATGCAATATCTTCAAACATAAGGCTAATCAGTGCAAATCAAGGATAAATGCAAATCAGTTTGATCAAAGATATGTTGTGTGCTATATTTGCAAAAAACCAAGACGTATCTCAAAATTTTGTAGGATCAAAATTGGGAAGAAACCTAATGGAACAAAAGAAAAAACCTATGAACAAAGTGGATCCTACCGAGGTGAGAAAAGAAATGAAAAATATTTGGAGGAAAAAGGAAGAACCTGATAAAAAGAATGAGTCAAATACATATGTACTTGCATCTGGTACAAATACCTCTTCTAAAAACTGAACCCAATAGTGGTTTCAGGGGGAGCAATTACAGAGAAATCTAAAAATCCCTCGATATATCAAGTGTCAAGTAGTGACATGAGGATATGTGATGTAAGCCATCATTTTGAAGATATTGAAGAAGTCACCAGTAAAAAATATGCATATCCAGATAATTGCAAAACCTTTTTAGGTTTATAGTTTGCTTTATAAAGTGTTTATTAGCTTTAAAGGTTGGAATGCATTAAATGCGAATTAGTGAAAAATTCATAAGTAATAAAGAAAGAAACCAAGTTGAGCTAAAGCACATTTGCACTTGATTGGGAAGAAGTAGAGCGAGCTAAAAAGAGTTGAAGGTGATTAAGAGTATTTTGCATCGAACCCATAGTTCTCGACTGTATTGCCAAAAATTGTATACTCTTGGAGAAAGAGACAATTTTGTGGAAAAACGAAGTCCTACTTTAGGCACCTTCCATCAATCACGCCTTAAAATTGCATTTATAGGCCCCTAATACTCATAATTTTGGACTTTGAGACCTAATTCATTCATAAAACCACTTAAATCCCAACAAATATCACTAAAACCGCTCAAATTTTGTGAAACCCATCGAAAACATCCCTGGTGGGATTAAGTCTCCCAAGGTGGCAATTTAGTCCCTTTTGGGGTATTTTCCACTTTTGAGTGGGAATTTCATTAAATTAAATTAAATTTTTCAATGGATGTCAGCCTCTTAGGTCTAAATAACAAGAAAATTAGGTGTTGATGCTTATAAATACACATTTTAAGTCATTTTTCACATCTCCTAGTCATTTTTACAAAGCAAAAATCAAAATTCAAGAGAAAAAGTGTCTTACACAAGAAGATTCAATAGCATTTTGCAGTAAAGTTGAAGCTTTAGGGCAGCAAACTAGGGTTTTTGTAGGTCTACAAGCTCACTTCTTATTCAAGATCTCACATTGCAAAGGATTGATCATCGATTCCTATGGTGAATCATGGAGAAATTTAGGTTGAGGAGATGCAACTAGCCATCAAATCACACCTAATGACTTGTTTGTGAAATGATTCCATCTTCCATGTTCTTCTTATCTTCAGGCTTAAGGTTTGCATCACATTCTACATATCATTTATATTCATTTGAAGAGTTGTAGGGTTTCTTGCATTGAAGTTTTTCATCTCTCAAGTGCCATTCATTCACCTCATTCTAGCACATTAGAATAGGGTTTTATCTCATCTTCAGCCTTTCCTAGTCTTAGACACAATTAAGGTTAGGGTTTATGCAGATTTTATTTTCTACAAAGTTTAAATACCAACTAGGGGTTTGACCAAGGAAAACCACCCCATTAGAAACCAATTTATCTTTTGTTTTGTAGGGTTTTTCAAAGATTTAGATCTAGATTTCCATCAAAGAGCAGAGTGTAGGTTGTGGGCTTCCGTTTCCACTTTCATATTTGTAGAAAATCCAAAGTGGACTAAGTCACCCATAGTGGTGACTTAGTCCCACTGCATTGCTTTTTCAGAAATTTTTACAGATTCTGACACCCTTTTCGCAGAAACAGATTTCTAGGCAGATTCCCTGTTCTAGGACTAATTAGCCCAGACTGGCCTAAGTGTCCCAGTTGTAGGTCAAAAGTAAAAATTTCCAGGATTTCAGTGGCTCCTGCAATATTCATATGTTCTTCTTCAATTTCTAGGCACATAGTTCCTGTTTTACATCTTCATTTGATCGTTTATTGCATTAGTTTAGCTCTTTTGCATATGACACTGTGTTTTCAAACAAGCTAGTTTTTTAGATTTCACATCATTAAATCATTTCATTTTCAAATTAGAGCATTAGTACAACTTAATTATGCATAATTTCATCCCTCTTTACACTAATCTTTAAGTGTTTACATAGATTTTTAACCCTATTCCTTCCATTTTAGGTGAAAGATCCTAGAAGGGTAAGTGTCCAATAGGGTTACTAAAATCTTTGTTTACATTTTTGTGAACCTGTAACTTGTTGAAAATTATTCCTTTATGATTGTAAAGTGCATCCTAGGTTTCATTTTCATTTCATCTTGCATTAGTTAAAGTGCATTCTAGGGTTTTCAATTGCATTAGTGAAAAAGCTCATTGTTGCTTGCATTATTGCATCTCATTTCATAGCATAATAGTGAAATTATGCATTTACATTCTAGATTTGCATTGCATAGTCTTAAAAACATTCATATCCATTAGAAAAATTTTAAAAAAAAAAAAAACCCTAATTGGACTAATTCGCCACCTTGGGCGACTTAGTCCCACTGCCAATTTTGTATTTCTATTTTCTGCATTCTGTTTTCCATTTCTGCAATTCCTGTTAGATTCAGTTATCACTCTGTTTCTGTACAATTATTTACTGTTCTACTTGAATCTTTTGCATTTATACTATTTACTTTAATGGAAAACATAGATAGCATTAGGTTTTTACAATGTTCACTTTCAACATTCATTCCTAGCTCCTTTAGATTAGATGCATCGGAAAAAACCAACAAAAACTTCACAACAATGCATGAACCAATTAAAACAATGCTTTATTTTAGGAAAACCCTATCATCCAAACCTCTTAGTAGTGATAACTTGGATAGATTAGATGAAACCTTTCAAGGTTTCCTCTCACTAAGTTCATCCACTAAGACTTGTGATGACAAACCAAAAAAATTTAGTGACGATCTCTCTCCCAAACCTTTTAGTCATGATGACTTTCATATGTTAGATGAAGCCCTTGCAGACTTCATCTCACACAAGCCATCTGTAGAGGTTTGTTGTGAGCAACAAATGACAAAAGATTTTAATTTCATCCAACCTCAACAAGTTCTTTACCCACCTTCACATCAACCTCAACCTCCACCTAAACCTGAGTTTACCCTTTATCCACCACAACATGATGATGTTGCACACACACATTACACTAGAAACAATCCCCAACCTCAAAAACCTCCTCCGACATCCTTACCTTTACCAAATCCTATTTTTCCTAGTGATCCTTGCCTAAACTCACACCTTAGGGAGTATGATCTTATTGAACAACTTAAGAATACTCCCGCCAAGATATCCCTTTGGGATCTTCTTCAAAATTCACCCAATTATCATTCAATGCTTCAAACAGCCTTACAACAACTAGTCGTTCCTCTTGGTACAAATGCAAGTGATGTGGTAGCTCTTGTAGAGGGAATGAATACACTTAATGTAGACATTACCATTCATTAGCATGAGCTCCCTCCATTCGAATTAAGGAGAAAAAAATGAGGCTTTTATGATCATTTCCCAATATAACACAATAGGTATTAATTGAACCCTCGTTGACAATGGCTCTACCCTCAATGTGTGCAGTGTGAAACTTTTTGATCGATTATGTGTGGATAAATTACAAATTAAACCTGATTCCTTATTCATAAGAAGATTTGATAACACAACCAAACAACCACTCGACATAATCACTTTACCTATAACAGTTAGATTGGTTACCTTGCAAACTCCTATTCATGTCATGCCCTATGATCTTGCGTATAATATTCTCTTGGGTAGGCCATGGATTCATGAGATGCATGCGGTCCCTTCGACTCTTCATCGCATAATGAAATACGTCTATAAAAATAAGGTATATCAAGTTGCGATCTAGACCCTAAGCCTAAGAGTTGTTTGCAACTTGAAAAAGGAACTACAAGTCCCCTTAATACTCTAATTCCAACCTCTCATATTGACCCTCTTCAAAAAAATAAACAAGAAACTGAATCTATGTCTAAATTGCTTGATGATGATTGGGGAACATTGGAATTTACTCCATTCATGGATGAATACATAATTACCCACAAGGAGACAGACAAATAAGAGCAACCAACAATTATGTCCACTCAAAATTCACAAGAATCTTCCCCTTCTTCTATCTCACCTCCTTCTGATGAGAGCATATCTTACACAATTTTTTTTGATGAGATAGATTATCAGCAACCTCCCAATCCCAAGGAAATGGAAAAAATTTATGGACGTGGTTATGAGCTTGTGAAACAATTGGGGTACAATGGTAAAGGATGTGGAAAACATGAACAAGGAATTTGTGTCCCTATTGAGCCTAATATGCAAGACGTAAAGACTAGTTTAGGTTATTCCTTTTCTAAGACAACAAAAGCAGCTCAACAACCCTCATTAAATATCAATACTATCACATGTAAACCCAGAACTACGCTTACGCTCAAACATCCTAAATTCCTTGATCTAAACTCTCCGCCCTCTTGGAAGTATGTTGCAAGTGATGAAGCTTTGAAAAAAATGTTAGGTGGGCCATTGATAAAACATCTACCTCTATTCTATGATAAGTTTCAAGCCACAAAATACTGATGATCATGAGAAAACCATGGAACCATACGATCCAGAGTTTCCTCCGTCGAATGCAATCCCTCTAGGAGATACAATTGATATACCAATGGACATCGATGATACAAAAAAGGACATTAAGATTGGGAGATTCCTTGATGATGATGAACAAGAGGATATTATGCTTTTACTCCATGATTTTCCTAAAAAATTTGCTTGGAAATATTCCAATATGCCAGGTATAGACTCAAAAATTGTCACACATAACATTGTTCTTGCAAGTGATACTAAGCCTATTTGACAAAAGAGATGCAAAATGAATCCTAAAATAGATTTTCTTGTTAAAGGAGAGCTTGAAAAAATCCTTGATGCAGGTTTCATTCGTTCTATTGATTATTCTCCTTGGATCTCAAATATTGTCACAGTTGCTAAACCCGATAATCGTATTAGGATATGTACGGATTTTCATGATTTGAATAAAGCATCCTTAAAAGACAATTTTCCACTTCCTAATATTGACATGATTTTGGATTCAACTGTTGGACATTCTTTTTTGTCATTCATGGATGGATTTTCTGGTTATAATCATATCTTCATTAACCCACAAGATCAATACACAATAACATTCACAATTGTTTGGGGAATGTTTTGTTGGGTTATGATGCCTTGTGAACTAAAGAATGCAAGCACAACATATCAAAGAGCAATGACATTGATATTTCATGACTACATACATAAAACATTGGAAGATTATGTTGATGACATCCTCACCAAATCCTTACGATGATAAGACAATGTGACTGTCCTTCGCTAGATATTTGAATGAATGCATCAATATAATATGAGACTCAATCCAAAAAAGTGTTTCTTTGGCATAGATAGTGGAAAGCTTTTAGGGTTTATTATATCTCACAGAGGCATTGAAGTGGATACAAAGAAAATTGATACTATCATTAACATGCCACCTCCTTGCAATATTTCTTAATTACGCACGCTACAAGGATGAATACAAGCCATCCGTCGTTTTGTCACTTCTTTATCCGATAGGACGTTACCTTTCACACATCTCCTTAAGAAGGATGTTCCCTTTGATTGGAATGAGGATTGTAAACAAGCCTTTGAGAGTTTGAAGGAATACCTTGTCACTCCACCTGTTTTACAACCTGCCATGCCAAACAAACCATCCATACTCTACATTGTTGTATCTGCTCATGCTCTTGCAACACTGTTAGCTCAGATAGATGATAATGGAAAATAACATCCTATTTATTATATTAGTTTCACTCTAATTGATTACGAAACCCGATATACACCTATCAAAAATAAATGTTTAGCTCTTGTATTTGCTACTAGTAAATTGCGACATTATTTACTACATGTAGAAATACAAGTCATGAAAAAATTTGATCCTCTCAAACATCTTTTCAATACAACAGACTTATCAAGACGTTTAGCTAAATGGGTTACAATGTTAACTAAGTTTGACCTTATGTTTTTTTTGCAAAAAGAAATTAAAGGACAAGCCTTGATCAACCATTTAGTTGATGCTCCTTCTCCTTTGGCGTTACCCAGTAATGATTCTTTTCTTGATGATAGTGTATTCACAACAAGTGTTTCTACATGGATATTATATTTCGATGGATATAAGTGTAGAACAGGTTCCGGTGCTGGAATAATCTTAATTCCGCCTGAAGGAAAACCTATTCCCTTGCCATATCGTTTAAATTTCCTATGTATAAATAACACTACTGAATATGAGGCCTTAATCACTAGAATATGCGTTGCTTTAATTATGGACATTAATGACATCAGGATCTTTAGTGACTCGCAATTAGTAATCAAAAAAATCAATGGTGACTATCAAGCTAAACATGATAAATTATCCAAATATAAAGATCTCACAATGTCCTTGTTGACGAAATTTCACTCCTTCACCATTAATAACATCTCGTGAAAAGACAATCGACATGTGGGCGCAATGGCCAGTGTCACTTCTCTTATATCCCCCTCCAACCCTTCACAAGATGTCATATTCATAGTTCATCCCATCATGAAACCTTCTATCACTGATAATGATATCGCCGCATTAGTTACAAGCAAAAACGATTCAAGTGAATGGTATGATGCTATTTATAACTATATAAAAGATGGTACCCTTCCTGAACCTATCACAAGTAACACCCGTGCTCACCTAAAAAAATTAGCCACCAAGTACATGATCCTTGCCGATGTGTTATATTGACGCTCCTTCAACGGTATTTTACTCAGATGCCTTAAGGATTCTGAAATTAATATGGCACTCAAGCAGGCTCATGCTGGAAGTTGTGGCGGTCATTTTGATGCAAAGACCCTAGCACAAAAACTTCTTCGTGCAGGTTATTACTAGAAAAATATTGTTATGCATATGTTAAGTGATGTCATAAATGTCAAGAACATAGTCATTTATTTCATGCTCTGTGCCCAAATACCTATTTGGTCTTTCTCAATATGGGGGCTAGATATAATTGGAAAAATATCCTTGCCCTCTTCCATTGGACATACATTTATCATAACTACCACTGATTATTTCATGAAATGGGTTGAGGCCATTCCTCTTCGATCTACAACTGCTAAGGTAATTTTTTGCTTCATCCTTGAGCACATAATTGCTCATTTTGGCCTTCCTTCCACATTAGTCTTTGATAATAGAACACCATTTAAGAATAATGATGTGAAGAATTTCTTGGAGACTTTCCATATTCAACACCCTTTTTCAACACCTTACTACCCACAATCCAATGGTCAAGCTAAGTCAACTAATAAAGTCCTCAAAACAAATTTTAAAGAAAATTGTTAACACCAATCACAAGGACTAGCACACACAACTCCATTATGCGCTTTGGGCCTATCGTACAAGTATGCGTTCTTCCACTGGCTCAACACCTTATAACCTCATTTATGGTATGGAGGTAATCATGCCTTTGGAGTTAGAAATCCCAACATTATGGATTGCTCTCCAAGGTTTGATTGACAATAACACTTATAGGACTTAACGATTACATCAACTTTAAATGCTCAATGAATATCGCATTAACGCTCTTGAGAATCTTCAAGCCTATCGCAAAAGGAAACAACATTATTACAATCTCAATGTTATCCCTCACACATTTGACAAGGGTGACTTAGTTCTATCCACAAATCAGCGTAATGTCAACACTGACCCTAATGAACATGGAAAATTTAGTCTTAATTGGTTAGGACCCTATGTTGTCGACAAAAGTTATGGGTCTGGTGCATATGTCTTAATGGAACTTGATGGAACGCCCCTCAAAGAACCAATGAATGCCACGCATTTGCATCGGTATTATGTTTAATCCCTTTTGAATAGTATGAAATATAAAGTGATGTTGATAAATGTTATGGGACTCTTCCCTTATACGCTTTCACATTGCTTCATTTTTGACAATTCTCTTGCAGGTTTGTCTTGAACACTAAAGTGATTCTTTGTAATTCCTTTAGGTTTCATGCTATTCACTTTAATCTTGTGTGTTGTGTTACATTTCTTTTTAGCATAACATACTCAATCATTATGTTGTATCTAACATAAAACTATAAATATTTTTTAATTAGATCACATACACATTGTTAAATCATGGAGACATTAATTAATGTAATCTTGCCAAGGTCACTTAATTAATCACATTGCCATTTAACATTCAATCACATTTAGAGAAATCATAAAAAATATTTTTTTCTATATATACATATATTCTAAAGTTTATATATACATATCATCATAATAAACCACATCACCAAGGTCTGTGAGAACTAGACCCTCAGCATCTAGTGCTCGTGATTTGGTACCTAGACGTCATGAGATAGTCATGTGTGATCGTGATCGTGATCCACTAAATCTGAGTGCGAACTCCAGACCTTGTGCTCACCCAAGGGCCACATCTCTCTCCTCCCGTAGACGTGCTATCTCTGTTGGACTCTACAATGACTGCCCTATGGCCTCTGCTTGATGCAATCGTCTCCTCAAGCTCTCATAAGCTACCTATAGTCTCACAAAAGGCTTGAGTGACTCTGGCTCCTCCTCCATAATAGATGGGGGCATGTAATCAAGATCCATCTCCTCCTTGTTGATGGATGTGGGTACTGTCTTTGTAGCAACCTGACGATATAACTCTCACCAGTTTCTCATCACTCTTGCAAGGTAGAAACATCGCACAGTCAGTAATCATCATCATGATATGCATATATATAAAAAGTGACATAATAACTCAAAGTACATGCATAAAATCAAATATCATCACCTATGTTGTCGGTAGTATGTGTCACCTCAATGTCATCCTATATTGGGGGCATGGAGGCTATGCTAGCCGCCCCTCGACTGTGAGTACTGGTACCAACTGCAACTATTGCTTGTGACCTCATCCTATGGATGGGAAAGGAATCTCCCGCCTCATGACGTTCCTCAACTACTGCCTCATTATCCTCACTCAAGGGTGGCTCCTCCTCCTCCTCATCCTCCTCTCCCTCATGATCCTCATAATATGGATCTACCTCCTCATCATATTCATCATCAATCACATCAGTAAATATATCGTTAGGTCTACAATGTGTCTCCTCGGTCCTACCTTCCTGCTCCTCTCCATCATCTAGTAGTGGCTCCGCATCTCCCGCTGGCTCATCCCTCGAGAATATTGGTGTTGGTAGATTCACAATCCACCACTCCTCATACTCTATTGTGGCACCAACATCATCTGCATTGGAGATCGGCGGTTGGTCATGATCAGAATGATCGGAGTCACTCTCAGCTACATGCTCAAGCATGACTCGCACTGTCACTTGGTCTTCGTGCACTCCACACTAATCTCCTGAAAGAGGATTTTTCCTAGGTTGGTGTCTGTACCTATCCAAACTTCTGCATGACTCGATTATAGTAGAATGGTCATAGTATGTGGTCATGACAGCCAACCAAAAATCTATCCATCTGCATCCTCCTCAATTGCTTGGTATAATCTGGCCATTGTAATGTCAGCTGATAAGGTCTCCAAAGGACCTTGTCCTCATCCAGTTGGTCAAACCGTACCCTCCAAAAATGAAAATCACCATACTACCATAGTCACCACAAAGGATACTCGAAAGCCTGAGGGTACCCCACTGCTGTTGCGCATGGATAACCAACTGGTCTAGTGGGCGGGTGCATGAAGTTGGGTACCAATTTCGTGGCCACTTTCTAAAAAGAGTTTGAAATTTATATAACACAAGTGCATTATAATGCGCTCACGTTATAGCACGTTAAAAGCAAAAAAAAAAAGTGAAAGTCTTCATTTTCACTTCGATTGTTTTCTTCTTGTGCCTGTGGCCAAAACCCCCAAATTTCATGCTCGCATTCTAGGAGGAGGTATTGGGCACAAATCTTCAACAAGAGTTTCTATTTCTTTGCAAGGATGGAGCCATGACGACGAAGAGGTGGGAGAGGTAAGTATTGTTTGTTGTTTGTTTTGAATTTCTTAGTTTTAGGTTGATTTTGTTAGTTTTAAGTTAAATTTGATATATAAAATTTTGAATTTGTAGGAGATGCAAATGAACCCAAAAACCCACAAAATCCTCAAGAAGAAGAGCAACCAAATCCTGAAGAACAAAATCCTCAACAAGAAAATCAACCTCAACAACAACCTCCTCCACCAATCCCTTAACACCCTCCTGACACTCAACAAAATTTAATGAGTGAGATTGAGAACAACAAAAAAATAGATTGAGGATTTTATTAGTAGGTTGAGTGATCCAAATGGTTCAACCACATAAAGAATGACCCTCGCAAATTCATTGAAAGATATGTTAAAAAATGTAGATTCAATTAGCAAATAAATAACTTGATGGCAAGATAGGAGGCAGGCGACTAGGGCATATTATGCAGATAAACTATCATATAAACAAGTAAAAAGATTTAAAAATTACAAAAGGTGATTTGTGCTCATTATTCACTAACCCACGCACAAATCAAAATCTTAGCCTCAATGCGAAGAGGTTTCTTATTCATTGGTGCCACCACCAAGAGATTAGGAACCGTTTTTATGATAGGTGGTACATGGTCTTTGATGACCAACCGTGTAACAATTGTGAAGTCCCCCAGTATTTTCTTAGGAAACTATACAGTGAGTTCATATTGAACAAAATACAAAATTATTTTGATATGAGGGACTTCTAGGGGAGAGGTGGGGGGTTGGCTCAGAATAGGCCCGGTGCACAGCCAGATCCTACGTGGCAAGGGAGACGAGATCTCGCTAGGCCACCTTGTGAGCACGTTGTTATGCCTGTAGTCGCGAAGGAGATTGCAGACGTAGAGACATTGCAGGTGATCAACACTTTGACCTAGAGTGTCATCCATCATACTAGCCCTATTCTTCAACACCATCTAGGGGAGTCTTCGAGTGGTGGCCTTTGAACCCATGTGTGTCAATCTTGCGGGGTGACTTGTTCATATGACCCCACTAGCACTCAGGAGGTTGTTGCGAAGGATCCTTAGGCAACTACAAAGATGGAGAGGGTAGATGAAATTTTGCATGACATGTATGGAATTGATACTCGGGTAAAAGTTAGCATGTTCATTGAATTTAATTTATTAAATTTTGATTTTGAAATGCAAGATTAACTAATTTAGTTTTATGATTTTAATAAAATTGTAGGGTCACAGTGTTGAGACTAGATACACCGGCCCTCCACCTACTTATTTATGCAGTACACCTATTGGTGGGGTATGTAACTAGTAAACAATTATAAATTTATTACATGTTAATAGCATTGTTTTACAAATGGTATTTTAATATGTGATTTTGGATGTTAAATAGGGTAATATTGGAGGTTTCAAGGGAACACCTCCCAGTGCTAGTGGATTTAATCAAACCTTCACGCAGGTAATAGAATAAAGATTTTAACTAATGAATTGTACTTAATAGATTTGTGTAGTTTATATTCATATCGTTGTTTATGTTGCATTGAACATCATTCAAACTCAAAGCATTACTTCACATTCCATAACTAATAACTAGATGTTGATAGGGGTATGTGCAGGATCATCATGGAAAAAACAGGCCCTTAAGTGGCAATGAAAATTCAGAAAAATCAGAGTTAGGCAACTTAACATAAAAATTTGAATAAGTTATCTATATTATTTCAAAAATATGTAAGAATAGAATCTGTGGAAAATTGAATGTAGTTTCTAAACTACTAAGTTTATTTTATTTTTTTAAAAGTCTATTTGGT
>VDFB02252616.1:66841655-66879636 GCA_007258455.2 Sequoia sempervirens
CTCTCTCTCTTAAAATTCTCCCTCCCTCTAAAGACATACATAAATACATACAAGCATAATACATATGTACATACAATCCTACATCCATACAATATACATGCACTGATACATACATGCATACATACATACATACATGACACACCAGCATACATGTACATACAAACATACAAATATATCAACAAACATTCAATAGACTGACATTTAACATAAAGGAAGACATATCACGAGTGCATTATAACGTGCTCGTGTTATGTATTGCTTGACATGTATTCCAGATAAGCAAAAAATTGTCAAAACTAGGAAATAACGTGAGCGCATTATAATGCGCTCACATTATATCTTGCTTTGGGAATCCTCGAGCCTTAGCATTGCTATTTTCCTTGGAATACCAACCCAAAGGCTTTGAGGGAATTCCCAACGACCAGAGACGTGTTTTTACAAATTATACAAATTTTCACATAATCAGGTTTGTAATCAGTCGAGTCACCATTGCATCAGTTCAATATCGACAAAATCAAACACATGGGTAATGTTAGGTTCTCTTAGCTATCCAACGATGTATTTTTCACTTTTTGACAATGCGTTTTCATCCATAATTATTTTGTTCAGAGTGCCTTTTTGCCAAAAAGTAGTGTTTGGTAGTTTTTCTTTCATTATAAATTAACTCGCTCATTGAAATTTCAAATAAATTATATTTTGAAACTATACTCCATTCTAAAAAATTTAAAAAAAAAATCAATTACTTTCCAAAAATTTTAGGGGGAGCATGGCCAAAAAATTTCTTTTCAGGAAGTGCCCACTTAGAAAATTAGTAAAAAATAAAATATTCATTTAAAAATTATCAGAAAAATCGTACATCAACTAGATACTATTAGCTAATTTCTTACTGTAGCAATTTTAAAAATACTACAAAAAAGTTCACCGTGCTAGGGTCGTACAAGAGTTTCTATATTATGTTTTTTTGACAAAAACAACACCAATTTGTGTACGTACATCTTTTGAACCCCTTAATCTCAACCATTTTCAAAATAAATTAGTAGTTTAGAAAGTAGACTTGGAGCACTTCAATCCTTGTTTTTGTTCTATCTCAAAATTTTGAGTGTAACTATCCTCAATTTCATTTCCAAGGTCAATATTTCCTTATTTCAGAAAAAAAAAAAAAAAGTGGCCACTTAAGCCCCCTTTTTGGGAACCATCTTTGTGCACTTACCCTGGTACATGTAAAATGAGGCACCAAACCTATAGAAGTGTGCAGTACACCATACTATCCATCTCTCGGTATACAAACTGCCCCAAATCATAATAGAGATGTGCCAGCATACTCCAACCCCAAGCGTATATTGTCCGCCACTCTGCCATCCCTCGAATCATGTGGACTAGTCCTCCCTCAAGATGAGCACTTTGGCCATTAGGGACGAGGACTAGTGCTATGGTGTGCATCATAATGTGTCGAACCACTAGTGCCCATGAATATAATAACATGGACAAATCAATCCATCCGCTAACTCATGCATCATGAACGAGACCATCTAAATAATACTATAAATCAGCTCTTTGCTCTAGAAAGGTACGTTCTCTGCAAAAATATACTCACTCTCCTCGAATCAGCATGTAGAGAAGCCGATGTACATCCTCCAATGTGATCGTCATCTCTCCTGTGGGTAGATGAAACGTGCATGTATTTGCATCCCATCGCTTGCAGAGAGCCATCGATATGGCATTGTGGTATCTCATGGGAGGCATAAGATATGCCCAATAGATCCCAATAACCTGAAGATGCTTCATCTCCTCTGCTGATAGTGTTGGAGGGCTAGATCTCTCAGAAAACTCAATTGTCTCCCTCCTATCCGCTGTCATCCTCAGGCAGGTACCTTTAACATTTACAAAAATATGCTCTAAAATCCATCATTTTTACGTTTTTCATCATGCAAGTGTGCTAAAGTTAATGTAGTGTTCTTTTGTAAAGGCCCTAGACACTTTGGACTCCTTTTGGGACATTCTGCAAAGAAATGAGACACTTTGCGAAGAAAAGGGACACTTTACAAACAAAAGGGACACTTTGCGAAAAAAGGGGACGCTTTGCAAACTTTTTTTCCAAGACCCTTAATCAACCTAGATATACCTCAAAATTAATTAAATCATTAAAAATTCACACAACGAAGCTTGCAGAATCCACTCACCTCATGCTGACATTCACCATGCGCTACTTGGTCTCGAAGATCATCTAATCATGCATGTGTGTATCCCCGTCTGCTCGGAATCTTCTCCTCTCACTCGTCGCTCTCAAGCTACAAGAAGGTAAAATGAATAGTAAGTAACAAATTACTCCCCTTTACCTCTTTTCATTTATTGCTCATCTATTTTTTACTCCTATGCATTAAAATAGGGATATTTTCCTTTTTAGAGTTAATAAAGTACCTCTTCTTCAAATCAACATAACGAGAGCTAGGGTAATCCATTTTCGATGTCGTTTGATGTGTTAGAAGTGTGATTACACACCCGACACCATCAGTTATCTATCATTATGCGACATAGTACTTGGAAATGTCCTTCGATATGATATTTCAAATTCGACGTGGCTAGATTGCTACCTTGATTCCACCTCTGTAAAGCAAGCAGAATCAAGGGGGGCATACATATACCCTCAAATTTTCTTTCTAAGAGTTAGGCAAAGAGGATTTTTGATAACTAATGAATATGTGTTGCAAGATGCAATTTCCTAATGTTGTGGTTTTGCAGATAACTACACTGGAGGCTTCATTCTCCCACCTTTTGAACAAGTATCATTTATGTAATAAAGTGCACTATTTAGAATACTTGAGCTTGCATATGCACGTAGAGTCATATGGGCGCTAAAGTGGGGGCTTAATGTATTGCCAAAACTTGTATACTCTTGGAGAAAGAGACAATTTTGCGGTAAAACTAAGTCCTGCTTTAGGCACCTTCCATCAATCACCCCTTAAAATTGCATTTATAGGCCCCTAATACTCATAATTTTGGACTTTAAGGCCTAATTCATTCATAAAACCACTTAAATCCTGACAAATATCACTAAAACCACTCAAATTTTGTGAAACCCACTGAAAATATCCCTAGTGGGACTAAGCCGCCCAAGGTGGCGACTTAGTCCCTTTTGGGGTATTTTCCACTTTTGAGCAGGAATTTCATTTATTTAATTTAATTTTTCAATGGATGTCAGCCTCTTAGGTCTAAATAACAGGAAAATTAGGCGTTGATGCTTATAAATACACATTTTAAGTCATTTTTCACATCTCCTAGTCATTTTTACAAAGTAAAAATCAAAAGTCAAGAGAAAAATTGTCTTACACAAGAAGATTAAATAGCATTTTGCAACAAATTTGAAGCTTTAGCACAACAAACTAGGGTTTTTGCAAGTCTACAAGCTCACTTCTTATTCAAGATCTCACATTCCAAATGATTGATCATGGATGCCTATGTTGAATCATGGAGAAATTTAGGTTGAGGAGATGCAACTAGCCATCAAATCACACCTAATGACTTGTTTTTGAAATGATTCCATCTTCCATGTTCTTCTTATCTTCAGACTTAAGGTTTGTATCACATTCTACATATCATTTATATTCATTTGAAGAGTTGTAGGGTTTCTTGCATTGAAGTATTGCATCTCTCAAGTGCCATTCATTCACCTCATTATAGCACATTAGAATAGGGTTTTATCTCATCTTCAGCCTTTCCTAGTCTTAGACACAATTAAGGTTAGGGTTTATGCAAATTTTATTTTCTACAAAGTTTAAATACCAACTAGGGGTTTGACCAAGGAAAACCCCCATTAGAAACCAATTTATCTTCCGTTTTGTAAGGTTTTTCAAAGATTCAGATCCAAATTTCTGTCAAAGAGTAGAGTGCAGGTTGTGGGCTTCCATTTCCAATTTCAGATTTGTAGAAAATCCAAAGTGGATTAAGTCACCGATAGTGGAAACTTAGTCCCACTACACTACTTTTTCAGAAATATTTACAGATTCTGACACCCTTTTGGTAGAAAGGGATTTCTGGGTAGATTCCCTGTTCGGGACTAAGTCGCCCAGACTGGCCTAAGTGTCCCAGTTGCCTCAAAAGTCAAAATTTCCAGGATTTCATTGGTTCCTGCAATCTTCAATCTGTTCTTGAATTTCCAGGTGCATAGTTCATGTTTTACATCTTCATTTGATCGTTTATTGCATTAGTTTAGCTCTTATGCATATCACACTATGTTTTCAAACAAGCTAGTTTTCTTCGATTTCACATCATTAAATCATTTCATTTTGAAATCAGAGGATTAGGACATCTTAATTAGGCATAATTGCAACCCTCTTTACATTAATATTTGAGTGCATACATAGATTTTTAACCCTATTCCTTCCTTTTTAGGTGAAAGATCCTAGAAGGGTAAGTGTCCAATAGGGTTCCTAAAATCTTTGTTTACATCGACAAGCATAAAAAGGTATTTTTTGTTATCTTAATCTTGTGGATTCTAAGTTGAAGCAACTTTCTCTCAAGCATATTCAAGTTGTTTGAGGAGAAATGGCCACTCCTACCATTGTGGAAATCTCTGAGAGACCCCAACCCAAATTTAGAAGATTTTCTTGGAAAGTCTATGATGTAGATCCCGTGGGTGCGTTCTCCCACATTTTGAGCAATGTGTTACCCACTAAAGACACAAGGAAATATATTCATGAGAAGTTAGAGGAATTTAATCACCAATACCTTAAAGATTTATGGGATAGTGAATTGATGAGAGATGATCTATTGCTTAAGCTAGACTATGAAAACCTAGTTCGGATGAAGCTGAATGTTTGGAACTAGTTTCCAAACTTTTCCAGTGAGAGAGGAAAATTTTGTTAGGATGGATTTAATTAGGGTACATAGAAAATTTTTATGGACAAATGTACCAAGCACGTAATCAATAAGGAAGCAATTTGAGCCGTAACTAGTCTTTGCGATACTAGATCCATTCCAGTTCTGAAGGTGGTGAAGAATGATGTAGTCATGAAGCTACCAATGCTACATTTGACAGAAGAGCTTTAACTACAAAGTCTATTGCAAACCCTGCCATCAAGTATGTTTCCATCATGATTGGATAGAAAATTTCTTTCACCAACCGAGTGAATTTTGTATCTGCTACGACAATTCACACCGCATTTGAAATGGTAGTAAACAGGAAATATTTTGATCTATGTGAGTTGCTTAGGTTGCAACTTATGGAGAACCTAAGCATGACTAAGGCAAAGAAACACCCCTTTAAATTTGGCACTTTAGTATTTTTTCTACTATTCTATTTCCCAAGGGAGTTGTCGGGAAGGAAAGACATAATATGGGAGCACAATATGCTGGTTGCACATCAAATTTTTTGATCATTTGCATAGTCTAGGAGATTTTAGGGCACAATACAATGCTCTAAATGCTTTCTTTGTAGTGTTCCAGAATGAGATGCATGAAATACATCAGATTCCAAGGAGCCTATTGAAGAAATATGAAAAGGAGATAACCTTTCTTGTAACTACATATGAATGTAGCATAGAGGTTGTTGAACCCATAATTATATGGATTGAGCCAATGGGCTATGAACTTGATGAACAATTGGTAGAGAGGTACATTGAAATGTTGTTGAGCAGTCCTAAGGATCCCTCTCTACCTAGACATGGAACATATGAGGATAAATCCAATGAAGTGCATTTAGAGGGTACAACATCCAAAAGAAGAAAGAAAGTTGAAGCATTCTTCCAAGGACATACTTTCACTAAGGATGATATAAAATAGTTAAAGGAGGCTCTTGATGAAAGAAAGGCTAAATCTGTTGAACAACCCTTTGGACCCAGGAAATTAGGAATATTATCTTCTAGTGTTGGACCTACCTCCAGTGTTGCTACTTCTAGTACTACTAATATTGAGAAGGGAAAGAACAAAGAACAAAGTTACCCTACATTATTTGATGTTGTTGCCCCCACCTATCCCAGTACTCAAGCATCTAAGAGAAAGGACATACCTCCTACTGCACCATCTACTGCTTAAGAAAGAAGAAGAGTTAAAAAAAGGCTAATAGGGAAAGAAATATGAGTGATGTCGTTCAGGAAGAAATAGATCTTGACATAAAAGAAGAGCATCAGTTGAAAAGAAACAAAAGGAGTAGCACCTCCAATGAAGAAGCTCAAACCAGAGTTGATATCTCCACTAATGAAGAGACAGAGGAAGAGGAGGATACTTACAGAATCCATGTACAGAAGAAGAAGAATGAAGAAGGCTCATCTAATCCTATGGAGGACATGCCTAGATCTCCTCTGGTAAGTGATCAACCATCTTTAGATCTAAGAGCCTTAGTAAATAATTTGATTAACAATGATCTCATGTCAACTGCTAAGTTATTTGACAAAGTTAATGATGAAGGAAAGGAAACCATCATTAATGCATTTATTTAGTATATAGTCATTTGCAATGTAAGTACATGGAGACTATACGAACCAATGTAACTGAAATTTTTTGGGAAGCTTTAGTACATAGAAGGAAAGAGGTTGTAAATGTTGAAGATAAGATGAGAAATAATGCCTTAAATTCTTGTGGTTCATCTCTTTCTAAGATAGAAGCTTCCAATCTGCTAAAAGAATGCTCTAGTATGTTTAGAGTCAAGAAGAGAGTTAATATGCTAATGACTAAGGAGCAAGAGAATATGGAAAAGGTAAGACAAGAAACCCAAGATGTAATCAGACAATTGGCAAGGAGTTATGGGGCAAGAAATAGCTCTTCATCTCACATAGCTCAAGCACAAATGCATGTTGATGTTACAAAAGTGGTGGATAATCCAATCTTGGAGAATGTTGGTGAGATACATGGTCATTCAGAGACTCCTGCCCCTCCGACTGATACAGAAGAGACAACCAACAAAAGTTTTGATGATCAACATAAATATCATATGGGTGATAAGAAAGAAGAACATCATGAATCTACCGAAAACAGGGATGAGAAAAACAAAGATGAAAGTGAAGGAAGTAAGGATAAAAAGAATAATGGTGAAAAAAATAATGAGGACAAAAGGGAGAAAGAAAACAAAGAAAAATCCTCTGGAAAGTCATCTGGAGAATAAGAAAAAGAAAATGAAAATGAAAAAGAAGAAGAAGAAACGAAAGAAGAAAAGAAGAAAGAGGAAGACAAGGAAGCTATTCCGGCTGAGAAGAGTAAAGGAGAAAACCCCAAAGTTTATGAGTTGTCAAAGCCAACTGGAGAATCATCCGGAAGTACCCTCAAAGGTCTTCTATCAAGGCAGACAGTACTTCAGCCTGTGCTTCCACCCTAGCTAATTAAGTTGTCATCACATCCGGGTCATTGGATTTGACCAAGATTGCACCAAGTGACAGAATAAAACTAAGTGATACTTTTCTCAACTTTGTCACACAGGAAGCTACCAAATCATATAAAAAAGGAAATGACCTAATAAATGAAGCTATTAGAGCTTTACAAGAGTTAGCTCCTAGTGTTACAAATTTCCTTAGCTCCAATTGAAAACTTAAAGCTTATAGTTGACTTAGTCAAGGAGTACACATCTAATCTCAAGGTGTAGACTACCAAAGAAGTGGAGTTAAGTTTTCTAGAGAAAAGATTTCTATTTTTGTCAGATAAGTGTGCAATTGCACATGATAGACTTTTGCAAACTTTGAAAGAAGTAAGAGATTGTGATGAGGAAGCACAATTGCTATTTGTCTACTGCATGAAGTGGCCTGAAGCCACTTGAGGTATCAAGGACTTAATGGACTCAATTGAGTCTTAGCTTGTCGATGCCTCCAGAGATTACAAGGTTGTAGATGATAGAAACCATGTTGGTTGGGTTTCTATTGTAGATCTCTAGAGCAATTTTTTCATCCTATAGACACAGAAAGAAGATGCTATAAGACTGTTTGGCCAGCTTGGAGACCTGGTTATGTCCAAACATGTCTTTGTATCAAGTGTGTTGATAGAAGCAATAAAACTTGAGAAGATGAACTTAATTTCGTCCACTTTGGAAGAAGGAGAAGAATGCCCAGCAAAACTAGAATCTCTAAAGAAAAATCTTACCCTAGAGAAAAAGGAGTCTGGGATGATGGAAAGCCGGCTTGGGAAGCAATTCTCAAGTAGTTATAAGGTGCCCCCAGTTCCTGATTGGAAGTTTTTTTACATTTCTTAGTCCTTTGTCCTTGATGTCAAAGGGTGAGAAGATTATGTGTATATAAGGGTATGCTACAGTTTGGTGTTTGGTTTGTTTTGGTGTTCTTGTATATATGATAGGGGGAATTGAGTGCATTATTGTTGCACAATTTTTGTTTTGAAGCAAGTCTCATTTTTGGAACATGAACTACTATCAATGACAAAGGGGAAGATTGTTGGAAGAATGAAAAAGGTGACCTCCAGGTTTGTTGTCATTAATACCAACATTGGTTGGTAACTGGCTAAAGTAAATTGTGTAGCTATATTGATCCGGTATTTTGATCGAGAAATTCTCTTAGTAAAAGATAATTCTATGAGTTTTTGATATGTTTCTTAGGAGTGTCAATTACAACTATAAACGAGCTTTCAGCACCTTTGGTTGATTCGGGTGAGATATCTAAATGATAGAAGTTTGACATTCTTTTGGCTGACAGGGTTAAGAACATCTTATCATATGAATGTTTAAAGTGTTCCTTATTAGGTCTGGGCTGACCTAATTTGTGTTTGATATGTTTTGTTTGTGTATCAAAAAGTATTTTTGAATTGTGCTGACAATTCACTTTAAATTATGTATGTTCACATCCAATTAGGCTGACCTAATTGATGTATAAAGATGTAGCTGTATATATATGTATGTATGTGTGTGTGGAATATATGATGATGGATGAATGAAAGAACAACAGATGACAAGTGTGGTGAACAGTGATGTGAGTTGTGTGACATGTGTTATAGTGTGAAGGTATTGATAGTTATTGTATACTTGCAAATGAAGTAGGATTTTGGTTTTCCTGAGCTTAACTGGAACTGATCCCAACACTTTGAAGGTGTACTTCTTCACTTCATCTTTTGGAAGTGAGCCATACTCTTTGTATCTTAGCAGTAAGCCATTTTGTATTCACTTTAGGTTGTGAGTCTTTCAAGGACAGCATGTCCTGGAAGTGAGCCCTATAATATCTTGTAATTGGTTATAATATATTGTGAGTTAATCATCACCGTGGTTTTTCCCATTTTGAGTTTTCCATGTAAAAAATCCTTGTGTCAATGTGTTATGAGATGTTATGATTCCTTTCATGTTTTGGTTTACATTTGTAGCTATATGTGTGTTGATAATTGGATGGTTAGCAATTAATTGTGTTAGCAGAATACTAATTCACCCCCCTCTTAGTATTTGGTGTATTCAATAGTGTTGAAGAGAGGACTAGAGAGAATGAAGTTGTTAAGCCAAGAAGAACCCGAACCTACTACTATTGCAACCACTGGCCCAATGATTACCGAGATACTGGGAAATAGTACTGTGAGTGCTCCACTAAAAATACCCACACAAGTACCTGAACTAGTTCAATTGTTGCTACCTCTGTTGTAGAAAATTCTACCTCTAATTCCTCTTCCTATCCTAGTGACAAAGGAAAGAAAGTTTTAAAAGGGATAAACATTGATGAGGGAGGATTTTCTTAGAAAAATCGTGTATTTGGGGAACATGATTCATTAACTCTTAAATTGAAGAAGGAAAATGAGGAGTTACAAAGGGAGTTGGAAAGAATTGAGATGTTAGCTACAAATGTTAGAGTGCAAAGAAAGATTGAGTTCTTGAAGTCCTCTATTGGGAGTTTTGTAGTGCATCCCATATAGATCAATCCATCCCATGTTCCCAGCCTTAGAACATGAAGAAAGTTGAGAATACTCACACTTAGTCCTTGATATCTTCTTTAAACTCACTCTTGTGCTACACCTTAGCCATTTTGAGGGATACTTTTCTTGGGGTAAGTAGCTTTTGAGTGTTAATGTTGGTGAGGCAGTTTGCCTCATTGTCATCAAAGTACTTTATGACCTTCTTCCTATCTAAATCCTCATATTGAGGGCAGAAAAGGATCCTAAATATCTTTACAATCATGTCGAGGCTCACATCGAGCACCACTTCTCCTAATGATACTATCACCTTCCTAGTTCTATGATTGTAATAGTGAGTGCATATCAAGACTAGCTCCAAAGATTGAACAGTTACTGGGAAAGCAATAGCTTGTACCAATCTAGAATTTTCTAGTGTTATAGTAGCACATGTTCGAGTTTCTTTATTACAAATTATCCTCTTAAATTCCTCCATGTTGACAAGATCAAGGTTAGTGTCTCTAATCTTTATGTAAGTGGAGAACATCTTTGAAAGTGGATAATATCCCTTGTATTGGTACTTCATTTATATGGGATCCTTTGGTAGCATATCTCCTACATATAAAAACATCATGTGTTACCATTTATTTTCCTAAGAAGAAAGTAAACTTTAAAAACCAAGTTATATAAATCAAGATATACCCTACAATGAAAAATAATAACTTGTTCAAAAGAAGGCTAGAAACCATACAAACTTTTTGAGGGTCGAACCTTGGGCCTCCTCTCTATCGCATACCAAAGAGTTAAAATGTCCTCATTTAAGAGTTTAGCTTCTAATTCCAATCCATCAGGAATCGAGGATCAGGCCTAACTCTTACCTTCTGAGTGGGGATCATCAACGGTCCTAGAACTCGAGATTTTGGAGAGACATGCAAGTGTATCGGGGATTAGGCCTAACTCTTACCTTGCAACTATATCCATGTAAAGACGTATTTAAAAAGGTGATATATTTCATAACACAATTACTTGTAAGTGGGGATCATCAACGATCGGGTGAAAAAGGTTTTTCATATCACTTGTCACACCATTGGCTGAAGGGTAAGCTGATCATTCGACATATGACACCCGAAAGGTTTGTTTAAAACCACCAAGACAAAAACCCTAGCAAGGTCGAGGCTCGAATCACAATCAAATTACATCATAAACATCCTTAATTGGTGCGTTGGGGAGGAAAACCAATCTGATAGGGAAGAGGACCCAGTAGTTGAGCATGGTTCAACAGTTGTGATAGTAGTTGTTTATATAATGTCTAATAGTTGTGATAGTAGTTGTTTATAAAGTGTCCAATAGTTGTGACTTGACTACCCATAATTAAACAAAATGTATTCCTTTGATCTAAAAAGCAACCAATCATGTGATGCCACATCAACGCTCAACTACCCATGTTGTGAATGCACAAGTATTGGTCTCACTTTTTTTTTGGGCCTTTTTGAACACCTTGACAAAAGGCATGCTAATGTGGCATCATATTTGATGATATGGTCCTGAAATGAAAGTTATAAGCAGAGGACTTGCCAGGTAAGCTACTGTAAAAAAATGGGAGTGATTTGAAATTTCCATATAGAATTTTGAGAAACGCGAAGTTAGGATGCACAACTACCAGATCCTCTCCCCTAACCACAAAAAAGCAAAAACAAAAGAACAAATGAAGAAAATGAAGAAGCAAAAAACGAAAGGAAAAAAAAAAAAAATGACAAACGAAGCAGCGAGATCGATCAAAAACCATAAACAAATAACCCAACCCAACACGACAATATCCAAGAAGCACAATTTAAAAGTTTAAGCTTCACTAGTAGCTTCGATCTAACCTAGATAAGACACACAAGAAGGGTGAAGTTGAACGTAACATAAACAAGCACAAATGAACACCAACAAACACAGACACCCACGAACATGAACAACAGGCACGCAAACGGTGAACAACGAACAAATGTGAAGCACAAGCAAACATGAACCCATGAGCATGAGCACAACACACAAACTAGTGAAGCAGTGATAATGGCGAATGGATGCACACAACAAGATTTTTTCGCAAATGGATACAGTTGTAGAGCTCTTCAAACATAATAACAAAGGATAAATGATAAAATGAGAAACAAAGAATTGATAAACCCTTTCGGTCGCCATTCATTGATTGCTCATTGAATTCTGCATTTAAAACCTGTCAGTGCCATTAATTCACTCGACTGAGTTGATCAGAGCAGGCCTTGAGGAAACAAGACATCACTGCCATCAAGCGTTCGCGGGTCAAACATTCGGTAGGACAAACACTCAATGCCTGAAGGTCGAAGTGGGACAAGCAACGAAACACTGAGCACTCTGTTGGAGATTGGGTTTCAGGCCCGATCCGTTTGGCATTCCAGGATGGGAAAGCCCAAAATTTTGAAATCCTACAAGGTACTCAAAAAGAAAGAGAACAAGACGAAGAAAAGAAAGAAAGAGAAAAGAAAAGAGAGAAAGGGAAAGAGAAAAGAAAGAGAGAGAAAAGATGGAAGAAAAATGATAACAGGTCAAAAGAAAAAGAGGGGGGCTCTGTTTTGTCAAAACACAAAATGGGGTATGAGTGCAAAGCACAACAAGACACTTACCACTTCTAAGGACCATGATAAATGGAGTTATGTTAAACATGCTCTACACTATGCTAAATTGGTTGATGTTTAGAATAATCATAAGAAAAGAGATATTTGAGAAATATTCTATCTATAAATTGATATCATAAATAAGTTAAAATTTTATAAAATATGATCCTATGTTAGATCGCGATTAGATAAAATCTAAAAATATTGTAAATTTATCTATTTTATGGAAGTGTAAAGTCAGCATCAAATATTCAAAAGATTGAATATCACCTCTAATAGTGAAAATAAATTGACAAATCAATAGAAGGAAGCATGGAATGATAAAATACAATCACTTTCTTTTCACCAACTTACTAATGTTTGTCCTATGTTGGTTATGGTAGTTGGATACATACATTCATGACACTTAAATTATCAAGAATATTCAAGATAATTTTAGGCTTTAGTCTATAATAGTGACCACCAAATAAGTATGATGATTGATCTAATATCCATGATTCTATAACACATATTATATAATCCACACAAACAAAATTATGTGTAGGCAATAGACTTTGGACATGGAAAAACCCAAAAAAATGAGTAAAAGTAATCGAGAGACAAACTATGTAAAAGAATCATTTAATAGTATAAATATTATGATATTGCTATCAGGATTCAACCGTGTAGTTTCGAGTCAAACTCATTGACCCATGTTTCATGAGTATAAATATTATTTAAAATATTTTTTCATGAGTATAAATATTATTTATATGAATTAAAATGTAATGAATTTTACCAAATTGTGGAATGCTATATAAATGTTGGGCAATTAGGACTATACTATAAAGCTAGGGTGGTGCTTTGTACGGAAAATATGCCCTAAAAAGTATGCTGGACTTTACTGATAATGATGAACATGACATATAATTGAAATGAGTGCCACAAATTCTTGATGATTAGTCATCAAACATGTGTACATTACTGTGATCAAAATAGTTTAATGTAAATTATTCATAAATAATGTAGAGATGATTTAACAACCAATAACTATTATTTTATAAAATTATAGTATTTGATCCTTATATTCAATACTATTAATTAAAAACTAAATTACTAATAATAATAAATCATTAATTGACAAAGATTTAATGTTAATTGTTTGTTTTTTCTTTCCTTTCTTTTCCTAGCAATAAAATATATTAAATTTCATTTTAAAAAGTATTTTCAATACTTACTATAATCTAATCACAACTAGTAACATTTTGGATTTTAATTTCAAATCTAACTATTTTATTCCAAAACCTTAAAATTTTATTCTCTATGATTTAACTTCTTTTTTATGGAGTATTAGGCGGTCCAATCCAGCACTGGTGAAGGGCGAGCTGAGGTGAGACTAGTCCCCTAGGGATGTATGTCACTCCCCGCAAGCAACATGCATAGGATCAAACCGACCCTCAGACTCGAACGAAAACCATGAGAAACAAACCCACGACTTAAGCCTCCTCATCTTTTTTATTCTAATATTAGTAATTACTACTGAGAAGAATATGAGTCGTGTCACAGAAACGCTGAACTTAAAGTTATTTCAAAACCCAACTAGACAGGCCCTAACCCTAGTTGGCTAATTCATGTGATACTCTTCCTATGTCCCATCTCAAAGCGCCTGATGGTCGTGACCTGCCATGTGGCCTCCCTAAGTTAGTTTACGGGAATCTGCTTGTATGTTATTCAAAAACAAGGGATTTGAAACTGTTTTCAGTTGTGAGGCATTATTTTATGGGAATATCTTTTCATGTTTTTCAAAAACAAGGGATTTGAAACTGCTTTCAGTTGTGAAGCATTAGTTTATGGGGATATCTTTGCATGTTTTTCAACAGGGGATGGGATTTAAAACTGTTTGAGTGCACTAGTTTAACAAACCGAATGTTTACGCTGAAGAGAAGACCAATCAAGCAAGCATATACACGTATATAAAAACCCACACCCTCGTTTAACTATTTGCTGAAACTTAATTTTGTGAGAAGATTCATGAAGGACACCAGAAAAGCCTATCCTTGTTCCTTCCCCACCTCAATAATGAGAGCAGGGCTGCTATGTCTATTCGCAGTCCTTGTCTTCTTAATAGCCTTAATCAATCTATCGGGATTCAGACAAATAGCCAAAAGCCCATTTGGTTTCACCACAACAGTAGAGTATAGTTCTAATGCAAATAGTATCAATTCATCCTTCCCATCACTTCTTCTGAGAACAGATGAGAATACTTATGTGCGTTCTCAAGGCAGTCAGATCTACATCAACTGTAACTGCCCGCAACAAGTTCAGAAGTGCGTAAATGATATGAAGGAGACAGTCACTGCAATTGAAGTTGATGAGAGCAATAAGTTCAGTATTCTGATTGGAATCCTGACAAGGGCAGATCTGTATGAAAGAAGGCATTTCGTTCGTATGGTTTATAGAAGCCAATCCACAGTCCATGCAAAAGTGGACGTGAGATTTGTGTTCTGCAATCTGACAAAGGAGGATCAAAGAATCCTTGTGCCTCTGGAGATCATGACCTATAATGATATCATCATACTGAACTGCGAAGAGAACATGGACCATGGTAAGACTTACACTTATTTCTCTAGTCTATCAAAGATGGGGTTGCAGTATGATTATGTGATGAAGGCAGATGATGATATTTATTTTAGGATTGACAAGTTGGCTCAGTCACTCAAGCCTTTGCCAAGGATTGACACTTACTATGGCTTTGTTTTACCATGTGACAAAACGGATCATTCTGCCAAGTATATGTCTGGTATGGGATATGCTCTGTCATGGGATTTGGTGAAGTGGATTGAGGAGTCTCCTATCCCTAAGAACAAGACAGTGGGACCAGAGGATAAGATGGTGGGACTTTGGCTAGATGAAGGGAAGAAGGCTAAAAATAGGTTTAACAATAAGCCTGCCATGTATGACTTTCCTTTCTCCAATCCCCCGTGTTCTCATGAATTCATTCCTGATACCATTGCTGTACACAAGCTTAAGGACAGGGAGAGGTGGTTTGAAGTCCTCAGCTACTTCAGTTTTACATCTGATCTCAAGGAATCCAAGTTGTATCATATATACTAGGTTGAGGAGGAAGGATGTCTATCAGATCACTGTAATTCTAGACATGTAATAGAATGCCAACGATTTAATATGCTAACTTTAATTGGTTATATACAAATATTTTGAAGGAAGTGGAGGAAAGAAGAGAAATAAAGATATAATCATGTAAAATAGAATAAGGTTTCATAAATATAAGGTAAAATACTATCATATGAAAAATAAGTAGGAAAATTTAAGATAGGCATGAAAACTCGTTAATATTGGAAATTATGATCTAAAAATTAAAAACTATGACAAGTGTGATAATCATATGACATGAGACACATAAATTAAATTAATTAAAGTTTCCTAAATAAAATTAACTGTGAATAGGATCTAGATGAGAATCATTTTGGTAATATACCCTATTAACACCAACCCTCTTAAGTGCAACTTACTATGGAACAAATAAATGCAAGAATGCAAAGATGGGTCCCAACAACAAGGCCTTCTTAGGTACCCATGTACAAAATAACTATCATATATAGAATAAATGAGAAAAAATCATAGGAAAAAACCCCTCTCTAAAAGAGAGAATACATGAAAACTAACATGTACAACTGATGGAAGAAATACTTAATTACCCCTCAAGGACTAAATCCATCACAAATAATCAATAAACCCCTCATAGGAGAGAAAGAGTGAGAATATAGATCACCTCCATAAATAATTATCTCTTGTGCCAATGGTGAATGCATGAAGATGAAGACTAAAGAGTTTCCAGAGTTGGCAAAAAAAATATCCCATTGGGAAGAAATAAATAAAGTAGTGTATGTAGAATAAAATTTAACGGAAATAAAAAATATGAGAGAATAATTATCATGATAGGTGCCTCTAAAAATTTCTCAAGTGTCCACATGTTAGAACCAAAGGATGTCACAAGTAATAAGGTGAAACCAATATAGAATCCTATGAAGAAACATGAAGAATAATCTCCAAAAAAAATTTGATAAGTTATATTTTTAATCAAATAGGAAGTGGATATCCTCAAGTGTATTCTCCAAATATACAATATGAGACTCATAAAACAAATTTGTAATACATATCAAGAATTCATCTCATAAAGATAAATCTAACAAACTTTATAATGATCCTACTAAATTAAAGTGATGGAATCCATGATAACAAAGATATTTGAAGAATCAAGAGGTGGAGGATATGGAATCTTGGAAAAATTCTTAACAACAACAAGGTTCAAGTGACCAAACTTCACCTTAGAAATACAACTCACACTAGATGCATGGGTGTGAATATCTATAGAAGAAACTACTATATTATTGAGGGAAAACTATAAAAGTTGTACAAGTGAGATGTATGTTCAATTGTCCCAACAACAATGATTCATCTACTCTCTAAGTCCTTGATAATCATAAAATCAATTATGTACAATTTGATAGATAGAAAGTAGATTGGTTGAGAAGAATGAAACATAAAGTACAACATTGAATTTTTCTTCTCTCATGTCAATAAATATTTTCCCATCAAAATTAATATATGTGTTGATCCCCATCATGTTGTGTGATAAAGTACAAGACTCAAGTGAAGACAAATTACCCTATGATAAAGCTATAAATTGTGAAGCACCAAAATTAAGAATTCATCTCCCTAACTCAAAACTTGTAGAAGAAAAAACTGATTTACCCTTGATATTTTCTATCCTATTAGCCAATCTAGTTTTCCCTAAGTATTTATATTATGATGTTGTATAAGAATAATAAGAATATCTAGAAGATCTGTTCATTTTTTAAGGTAATTAGACATTATTCTTCTAAAGAAGATACTTTCACTTATTAATATTTTTATGTAATATCTATGTTCATTATGCCCAAGTAATTTTTAATAAGTACATGTGGGATTTCTCCTTCTTAGGTTTATCCTATTTAGAATATCTATAAATATGATTAGATGAACTATTTGATATTTTTATTTTTTCTTACCTTTTCCTTTACATGATTGGGTCACCAATTCCTAACTCTTCGGAAGTGCATCTAACTAGATAAGATTAGTTTATTCTTTAGTCAAATTATCATAAAATATCTCAAAAATGCATAATAAATATATCACTTAGGGAATCCATGGTGGAATAAAATATAGAAGAAAAGATTAAAAAATGATCCTTTTAACTTAGACAAAATTAAGAATATAGTTTCTTCATCAAATTTATCTTTCCTACAATTACCAATTAAAATATCAGATTCAAACTTAAACAAATAATCCTCACTAGAATGAAATGTGGCATGTGAGAGAGAAGTCAGTTTTACCTTATTTTTAAGGCACACAATTTACTAACTATAGTAAAAAAAATCATTGAATTCATCCCATCCCTATTTAGATGTTGTACATTCCTCAATGTGGTACAATAAGCTATTAAAAACATGTGAATCAATCAAACCCATACCCTTGTCACATTTCTTCATGTGAGAAAATATCTCATACTCTCTACCATGATAAGGCTAATGTTAACCCAAATTAGACCATGATTTTATATGGCAATAACCATTGCATCTTACTTTTTTATGTATGATAGTTATGAGGAGTGAAATCCCCAAATGAACCTACATCTACCATTAGAGCAACAAACACTAATAGGGAAAGATATATAATATAAATTAATAATCAAATATAAAACCCTCTTCAATATTAATAAATAATTAAATACACTTAAAGTAAAATCAACCACTAATTTCAAATTTTGATATGAAAAATAATATTAAATAAAAAAATCACTCTAAAATAAAATTTTGATGTGTTAAGTAAAATCTAGAAAATTGACATAGATAACTTTACAGTTCTTAGAAATACCTTTATAATGCTATAAGAAGTCCAAAATAAAAAACCATGAGCATAAGATATGGATTGTACAATATTACAAGAAAATTTGGCCTTCAATGTAAAATATCAAGAACTTGTAGTAAAATATGGAAAATATACCCATCACACTATGAAGTACTCAAAACCAAAATTTTGACACCTATATGAAGTCAAATAATGTATACAAGGTAGTGCAAAATTATTCCTCCCAAATAAATTACTCCTTTAAGGCGTGAAAATATGGTCACAACCCTTGTAAAGATATTATTGGTAGCTTGGGTGGCAGTCAAGTGGTGGACAAGTGTTACCCAAATTTTTGCATTACTCTAAAAACAATCAGTCACTATGATGTATTTTGTAAACCAAATTATTGGATGTCTTAATGCAAAAATAAGTCTCAAAATTAAATAAATTATAATTCTTTTCCTTCCTCTTAACTATTGGCAAGAGAAAGAGGGGACAACAATTCAGAGATCTAAACCCTAATATCTCTTATATGTAGTATGTATATACCCTGGAGGATATAGTGAGAGAAAAGAGTAATTGTGGAAGGAAAAATATATTAACATACATTCTTTATTTGCTTAACATAAAAAATAGCATTCATTCATTCATAACATACATATATATCAATCCTTATATCTCCATATATATTATATTGTATCAGTTACAAAGGGAATTCTTAGTCTCTTCTTTGCATATATTCTTCTTCACATATCTTCTATCATATTCTATATATCTTTATATATATTACATATATATTTATGTATTTTCTCTTAGAGATACATGACCCTAATAAAAAGCCTCTTACTTGGCCTCCTATGTCAGCCTTAGGTTTCACAAGTCATATGCAATAGCTTGCAGTACGATTTGGTGATGCCCTATGACCCTACTAACACTAACCATTTTTAAGATTTTCCAAAAATATTCACCAAAGTTTAAACTTTTCTTTGTAAAAAAAAGATTGGTTCTCTTTGTCACAAATTTCATGATATCATGTCAAACCTTCTGAATGGTTGGTAAGATAATTCAATCACAAATTTTATGATATTGATAACCTTTTAATCTCTTTTTTCAAATTTCTTCTTTTGAATTTTTTTGTGATTTCACTGACTTCATGGTTTCGTAAAAAACTTTATTGCAAACTTATTAAAAGTTCTTATTGTTTCAAATTTTGCAAAAAATATTGTTGGAAATATGGAGTCTTGCAACATGAGCATGAAGTGTATATAGATTGATCTGGTTACATTCCTGTGTTGTCATTGATGTCAACATGGTGACAATAGTATGGGAAGCTTATTTGGTACATAGGAAGCCAATCTCTACCTAAAGTGTTCTTTACTGATAAACAAGTGCATTGGTTTTTGAGTCTAGAATTCACCGCAAGAAAAGATATGACTCTGATCTCTTAACTGTGTTATCATGACTCATTTAGATAGCTACATCCAAGATCTTGAGAATTTTTATGTCGAGAGCATAAATTTATCATTGACAGAGTCTAACTCTATACTCTACAGTTGTTTCTCTGCTCTACATATCAATGTGGGAGACTCCACATTTTCTTAAGGAGAGCATTCTAATGCTATGGTTCTAATGGTAGTCTCTATGATGGTAATGTGATAAGAAACTAATGTGATATTGGATTTGGAAGGTGTTTTCTTTGATAAGTGTATGTTGGTTTGGAGTTTTTGTGTTTAGGTCCTAGTCTTGGCTGACCTAACATATGACATGCATTAAGAAGACTAGATATACTTTATAGATTTTTTCTATAGATCTACACCAACTTGATGTGATGCACTACATGGATAAAAATGTTTTAAATCATACATGGTTCCAACAAGAATGTTTTTTATTTTTTTGTTTTCACCTAATTAGGACAACCTAATTGATGAATGAGATATACTTGCATATATATGTAAGACTCTTTGAAGGAGAAAGGCATGGTGCGTGTGGTGCAAGGAGAAAAAGTGTAAAGGAGTGAATATGGGAAGGAGAAGGAAGAGAGGTGTGGTGAAGTATGAAGAGGATTAAGGGATGTTTGAATATGCGAGCCTAAATGATTTATTAGTTGAGGATCAAAAAAAAATTGTGAGTGACTATTGTGAGAAGCAGTACTTTTTATTCAAAGCTTCATTGGAACTAAACCCTACACACAGAAGGTCTATTCTATCAATTAATACTCTTGGTAGTGAGCCATAACTTTTGTATCTTGGCAGTTAGCCATCTTTTATATTTAGGTTGTGAGCCTTTCAAGGACAATGAGTCTTGGTAGTGAGCCATGTAATATCTTGTATTCGGATATAATATATTGTGAGTTAATCCTCACCGTGGATTTTCCCATTTTTGGTTTTCCACATAAAAATCTTGGTGTTCATATGTGATGATGCATTGTCTTGTTTCCATGTTCTCTCTTGTTGATTCAATCAGATATGTGATTATGTTTAGATGGATTTTATTTGAATGGTTTTATGGAATGGGTATGTGCAGGATCATGATGGGCCAAAAAGTGGTGATATGATGGGTATTTGTAGGGTATGTGGCTAACGAATTTTTTTTTTTTACCTAAAATTGATGAAATGAAAATGGTTTTTAAAGGATATTCTCAGCTTTCCACCAATATAAATTATGCTTCACTTTGAATTTAATAAATTATTATTCATTTTCTATTTGAATTATGACTAACGTCTTGATTGATAGGCTAATTGAAAACATCTATAGCTTTCAAAATTATCACATTTTTGAGTCCAAAACATCGTCACATTCTATGCTTTGCATACTATAAGATTAAAAAAAGAAAATTGAATTTCATGAAGTTTTGACCAAGTTAATGTGGTCGGACATATGAGTTTTTATATTTTTTAAAAGTTGTAATAAAAAAATCATAATTAATTATTTACTTGAAAAAAAATTATAAAAAAAAATGCATCACATTTGGTCATGAGTCCTCTACTTATGTCTAAAATCTTATAAAAAAATATTATCATTTTATTGTGGTTAGGGTAGAAAGACACCTGCTTCTTATTTTTTCCCTGAAATTTAAGTACTACTGCATTGAAATTTCAAATTTTCACCAAATAGATTTTTTTTATTTTCTAAATAAACCTAGTAGTTTAGAAACTACATTCAATTTTCTACAGATTCTATTCTTACATATTTTTGAAATAATATAAATAAATTATTCAAATTTTTATGTCAAGTTGCCTAACTCTGACTTTTCTGAATTTTTTACCACTTAAGGGTCTATTTTTTCCATGATGATCATGCACATACCCGAATACTAATTCACCCCCCCTCTCAGTATTTCAGATATTCAACAATTGGTATCAGAGCTTGGTTCCTCTGAAGGAGCCTAATAGCTTGACGAAGGTACCATAATTTGAATATAAGAATTTTTTTCCCTCATAAGTTATCTTTGTTGGTCATTCAAAAGAAAATGAAGATTTGAAGAATAAGTTGAAGGAAGCAAATGATTGCATCAAGAATCTGAGGAGTAGATATGAAGAAGTCTGTGATCAATTGAGAAGGGAACATGATGGTATCACCAGTCTGCTACAACAATTGGAAGAAAAGAAAAGAATTGAAGAAATTCAAAAAGTTGAAATTCAAGAGAAGATGGATGAATGTGTCAAGCTCAAGCAAGAAATGAAAATTTTGAGATCAGATCTGGAAAAGGAAAAAATATTTGAGGATAAATTCAAGGTAAGCTCTACAATGCTTGATGAGTTGATTATTTCTTAGAGGCCTGCAATGGATAAAAGAGGTTTATGGTTTGAAGAAGGATAGAGTTCAAAAATGAAGCAACCTCCTGACAAGAAGACTCGATGCAAAGATGGAAAAATCAAGGACTTAAGAAGCAATTCTAGAAGGACTCCCATCAGACAGCCTAATGCTCAAAGGCACTTATCTTTTAATGATGTATGTTATTCCTACAATAAATTTGGACATAGGGAAAAGAACTACAAAAGAAGAATGAAAAATACTTTATCATTCTCCGGAAAAAAAAATTAAGTGCAAGAAGTATGGACACAAGGCTAATCAATGTGAATATAGTTTGAATAAAAGAAAGTATGGAAGCAAGAATGTCGTTTGTCATGAATGCAGTAATTCAGAACAATCAATTAGAAATTGAAAAATTAGAAGGATAAAAAATATCCATCTGAAAAAGAAGCATGAACCAATTATCTACTAGATCTGGAAGAATTAAGGAAAGAGATGAAAAGAATCTGGAGAAAGGAAGGAGAATTCATGCAAGCTAAATCTGAAGCATCAGTTTTATCTGTGTCATCCTTTGGTGAATACACGCCCATCAAATTTTGAGTTAGGAAGTGCCTAAGGGGGAGAAATTATCATAAAATTTAATAAACCCCTCATCGATACTTGTTGTCACATCATTACAAAAGCATATTTAATGTGGTAACAAATTCAAGGAATTCTTCAATCGCATGTGTGAAGAATGAAGTTTGTAGAATTTGAAAGGATGGAAGCACACTCGAATTTTGAGGTGATCTACCTGCAATTTGGAGCATTTATTACAGAAGCATTCATAATGAAATAAATAAATTTGTAAACAAATATTTTAAAAGGGCCCTATTGGACACTTACCCTTCTAGGATCTTTCACCTAAAAGGGAAGGAATAGGGCTAAAAATCTATGTAAACATTCAATATTAAGGTATGGAGGGATGCAATTATGTCTAATTATGATGTGCTAATGCACTGATCTGAAATTGAAATGATTTTTATTATGCAAAGCTATGAAAATGTAAAGTGTTGGAAAACACAATGTGATATGCAAAAATGCCTAAATGTGCAACTAAATGATAAAATAACATAATAGAATGGAAGAGGTGCACCTAGAATCATAAGTTTACTATTGTAAGACTCTAGAATCCTAAAAAATTGATTGGAATGTTGACTGGGACACTTAGGCCAATTTGGGCGACTTAGTCCCAGTTTCGGGAAACTTTGCTGGAATAGGAATCTGCCAAATGGGTATCCAGAAATGTCAAAACTTTTTTTTAGGCCTAGAAGTAGGACTAATTCACCCTTGGTGGAAACTTAGTCATCCTACATATTTCAGGAAATTTGGGGTAGAATCTTGTAGTCTCAGGTCTGCACTTCCTTTTTTGACAGGTGTCCATACTTGATTCTACAGAAAATAGGACACAACGTATCTCCAAGCTTGAAATAAGGTGATGTTGACTTGATTGACTTTATGCACCTTTTTGATCACTTTTCAACACCTATTGCTTGAAAAATCTACATACAAAAGTCACATGCAAAAGGGGAAAAATGGTTGTGGGTTAGAGAATAGGGGTTTGCCTTGGTCAAACCCCACTTTGGTAATCAAACCCTAAACAATGAAATGAGATGAAAAGAAGAGTGATAAATAGATAAATGAAAATGTCATAAACTTACCACACCATTGATGCTCAAATCTGAAGATGTGCAATGAAGAACTCCAATAGCTTGAATTGTTAATGAGTGCAAGAGATTGTATGTGAATTTGGAGATAGCTTGAATGAATTAGAAGGAGATGTAAAATGAGGTGAAAAACCCTTATTTATACTTGATTTTACTAAAATTTCTCAAAAGTAACACATCACAGGCCAACCTCAAGGGTTAGAGGACAAAATCCCGCTAGAAATTTAAAATTATTTTGATTTTTGTGTTAAAAAGGACTAAGTCACCCGTATGGGCGACTTGGTCCCACTTAAGCAATTTGAGTGGGTGTCAGGAATTTCAGAGCATTATAAGTTTTCCAACGGGAATACCCTTAACAACACACTTGAAAATGGTCAGAAAGTGTATTAAGGGGTCATTTAGACATGAGAAAGGGTTGAATTAAAGAAATTAAGCCTAGAAAAGCATGAAATCTTTTTACAAGACTTTACAACACTTCAAAATAGGACTTAAAAGTGATGCAAAGGTGATGTTTAGGTGAATTGTAATGAATAGAGTCTAGAAAAGTGTAGAAATGTTTTACAACACCTCACAACACCTTCACAAGATGCCATAATTTGAATGTTTAAGCCCTAATGTGAATGTTTTGACCACATTACAACACTAAGCCTAGGAAAAATCAAGCCAAAGCCCATTAGAAAGACTCAAGTGAGCATAAAAATGTCAACTATACATTTTTTGGTGACACATTAATTCCCCACTTTAGTGAGAGGATGAACTTGCTTCAAACTCTCACTAAAGTATCCCAACATGCACATTGAGAGAGATCCTAATGCACTTATGTTGGTAAGATGAAACAACAATAATCAAGAGGGGCGATCAAGCCCCTAGGATCAAGATCTCATGGAAAACCAAACATAAGAAAAAAAGAATGCGCATGATGATGAAAGGAATGAAAGCTTTGTTCATCTGTCCAACTCATTGTGGATTAGATCTAGGCTAATTTTTTGAAAAATAAAGAATGCATACTCACTCTGGGGCGACAGAACTCATGGTGGTCCGCCAAGTGAGAAGATCCAAAAAGGTAAGATACATATGCTAGTTGGTATGCACTCACAAACACATAGGTGGCTATGGGGAAAGTCATACCATTGAGTGGGCTTCCCGCTCAACCATATTAAAGTTATACCTCCTGATAACTTTAACAAGGTGCCACAAAGAAAAATGGCAGTTCATGCTTCATGAGACAAGCAAAGCTTCATATGATTAGAACTCATGAACAAATGCAAGGGTACCACAGGGATGCAAGTTGCATTATGCAAGGTGGCAAAGATGTAAAAGTTCAAAAGTAAAATGAAAAATGAAAAAGGTGTTCAAAGGAGTCTTGTTAAGTTTATGTGAGGTCTACCACTTAGGGAACATTATGTCTAATGTCTCCAAGAGAGGACCAATCAAAGAATAAAATATTCACAACTTAGGGGATGCAGTGCATCGCATCAGGCCACCAAGAGAAATGTAATATGCTAAGATAGATCACACTTATGAAGGAAATCATACCCAATGTTGTCCACCAAGTGAAAAAACACATCATATGAAATTACAAGGTTGCACTAAGAACCAAGAATACAAATGAGGGTATGTGCAGGATCATGATTGTCCAAAAAGTGGTGATATAATGGGTATGCATAGGGTATGTGGCTGATGACTTTTTTTTTTTCCAAAATTGATGAAACGAAAAGGGTTTTTAAAGGAGATTCTCAACTTTCCACCAATATAAATTATGCTTTACTTTGAATTTAATAAATAATTATTATTCATTTTCTATTTGAATTATGACTAAAGTCTTGATTGATAGGCTAATTGAAAAACATCTATAGCTTTCAAACATCACATTTTTGAATCAAACATGTGTCACATTCTATGCTTCACATACTATAGGATTAAAAATAAAATGAATTTCATGAAGTTTTGACCAAGTTAATGTGGTCAAACATATGAGTTTTTATATTTTTAAAAAGTTTTAATAAAAAATTCATAATTAATTATTTACTTGGAAAAAAATTACAAAAAAATATGCATCACATTGGGACATGAGTTATCTACTTATATCAAAAATATTATAAAAAAATATTATCATTTTATTGTGGTTAGGGTGGTTAGACAGACACCTACTTCTTATTTTTTCCCTGAAATTGAAGTACTACTGCATTGAAATTTCAAATTTTCACCAAATAGATTTTAAAAATAAAAATAAACCTAGTAGTTTAGAAACTACATTCAATTTTCTACATATTCTATTCTTACATATTTTTTAAATAATATAGATAACTTATTCAAATTTTTATGTCAAATTGCCTAACTCTAATTTTTCTGAATTTTTCACCACATAAGGGCCTATTTTTTCCATGATGATCTTGCACATACCCATGAATTATGGTAATGTATGCCCCCCACTTTAAAGGAATTACTACACACTATTATGTGAGCAATTACTTTAAAGTAGTAAAGGAGAGAAAATGCAAAAAGGAAAAGCAAGACATGAGAGCCAATTCAAAAAGCCCTATGCCAAGTCATATGTTTCTGAGTGAGGCTACTTCATGTAAACAAAAAATGAAAATAAAAAAAAGGGATTTGCCCCCTAGAAAAGAGAACACCAAACACATAAGGGATCTATGGATTTGGGGTCAGTATGTTCATTTCTACAATGTTTTTATTAAAGAGCTCAGAACTGTCATCATTCCCCAAAGCACATAGAACTGGAAGAATGACACAAAGAGGGTGAAAACAAATGAAAAAGATAAGTTCGTTTTGGGTCAACATGGAAGAGACATTATGGTCTCAATGCTTTGCATCGTCCCCAAAAGGAAAACACAAATGAAAAGAAAAAAAAGAAAAATATTTTGGGTCAACATGAAAGAGACATTGCAATCTCAATGCCTTGCATCATCCCCAAAAGGAAAACACAAGAAAAATACAAAGTAAGAAGGGAAAGGGACCGATTAGGTCAACATGGAAGAGACATAGGGTGTCTCAATGCTTTGCATCATCCCTAAAAGGAAAAAAAGACAAAGTAAGAAGGGAAAGGGACCGATTGGGTCAACATGGAAGAGGCATAGGGCATCTCAACGCTTTGCGTCATCCCCAAAAGGAAAACACAAAACAAAAGACAAAGTAAGAAGGGAAAAGGACCGATTGGGTCAACATGGAAGAGACATAGGGCATCTCAACACTTTGCGTCATCCCTAAAAGGAAAACACAAAACAAAAGACAGAGTAAGAAGGGAAAGGGACCGATTGGGTCAACATGGAAGAGACATAGGGCGTCTCAACACTTTGTGTCATCCCCAAAAGGAAAGAAAAAAAAAGTGAAAAAGGACAAATTACGACAGATAGAAGAATAGAGGTGCGAATAGAAGTGTACAAAGAGAGAGAACATCAAACGCATGATACAGGGGAACATGATACACACCTAAAATTGTAAAAGAAAGAAAAATGAAAAAGTCTAGCAAGGCGAATGCAAGTCAACCATTTAACAATTCATCTACCTCCCAATCATGTTCAGTGTATTGCTAGGGCGGTTGACTATCCAAAGGAAGAATTGCAAGTGCTAAACTAGGAGATGTACTGGAATTTCTTCACTTGGTTGAGAAGATTTATCATTTAAGCTCATGGTAGATGAAAATAAAGAGTTTAAATCATCATGCACTTCGTCATCTGGGCATGTGCAGGATCATGATGGGCCAAAAAGTGACAATATGATGGGTATGTAGCTGATGACTATTTTTTTACCCAAAATTGATGAAACGAAAAGGGTTTTTAAAGGAAATTCTTAGCTTTCCACCGATATAAATTATGTTTTACTTTGAATTTAATAAGTAATTATTATTCATTTTTTATTCAAAATATGACTAAAGTCCTAATTGATAGGCTAATTGAAAAACATCTATAGCTTTCAAATGGTATCACATTTTTTGAATCAAAAACATGTGTCACATTCTATGCTTCGCATACTATAGGATTAAAAAAAATGAATTTCATGAAGTTTTGACCAAGTTAAGGTGGTCAGACATACGAGTTTTTATATATTTTAAAAAGTTTTAATAAAAAACATCTTAATTAATTATTTACTTGGAAAAAAATTACAAAAAAATATGGATCACATTGAGGCATGAGTCCTCTACTTATATCTAAAATATTATAAAAAAATATTATCATTGTATTGTGGTTAGGGTGGTTAGACAGACACCTACTTCTTATTTTTTCCCTGAAATTTAAGTACCACTGCATTGAAATTTCAAATTTTCACCAAATAGATTATTTTTTTTAAACAAACCTAGGAGTTTAGAAACTGCATTCAATTTGATACATATTCTCTTCTTACCTATTTTTGAAATAATATAGATAACTTATTCAAATTTTTACGCCAAGTTTCCTAACTCTGATTTTTCTAATTTTTTTGCCACTTAAGGGCTTTTTTTTCCATGATGATCCTACACATACCCATTTGTTTTTGTGATCTCCTCCTCATCATCATCAAGGTTGATTACGATAGGAGGACAAAGGGTTATTTCTAAGGAAGATGTATCAAAATTTGTGGTTGTTGAATCAGGTCATTTGGTTGTGAGGGTTGAACTGTGTTATCTTGTGGCGGGTCAGGGGGAAGAGGGTGGTCATCTATGGCTTCTGATAAAGGCATAGGTTGATTTTCTTTGTTATTTTTGTTTTTCATTTGACGAGCAAGGAGATGATGATGACTCCTACGCTCGTGAGCACCATGGTTTCATTTAATTTTGTTTTGAAGTTGTTGAGGTGTAAGAGTGGGTTGATCCATCATAGGTTCCTTGTCTTCTTAAGGGGGAAGAATGGGAGAAACTGAAGAAGACGGGTCAATCACTTTCTCTTTAGCCTTATAATCTTTTTTAATGCATGGAGGCATGACAAGGTTGGGTTCAGGTTCTCTTATTCATTTAAACAATGGAGGCGAAGTGTCTAGGGATTGTTGTTCACAAGGTTGTATTGTTTGTTCAATGTCGGACTTAGGTTGAAGCATGGTTTCATCTAGGATAGTAGGAGTGGAAGTGGATGGGGATATGTTATGAAGATACAACTCGAGTATTCATTTGGATTTGAAATTTTGATAGGCTATGTAAAAAACATCCTTACGAGGGGTGATGGAATCCATAGGTTCAGGCCAAAAGGCTTCTAAGGAAAAATTACCTTTAGAGGATAATGGATTAAAGTCATTTTGATGTATGGTAAATGTTTCGTTTCTATGTGGAAACTTCAAACATTTGTGAACAACTGAGGGGATTTCTTTCATCAAGCAGAGCCAAGGATGACCCAGCTGTAGATGAAATTGGTCTGATTGTGGAATGATAGAAAATGTTACATCCAAATTTTTAGGTCCTACTTGTAATGGGAGTGTGATGGATCCAATTGTAGGGCACACAAAACTAGTATGTGTTTTAATCCATGCAATTGGCTTATTATAGTCATCTTGATATAGCCTATGTAATACTAAAAATTCTTCTGTGATCACATTCTCGCCACAGGTGGGATCTATTAATATCACATTGGTGGGCTTATCATAGATTCGTTTGGCTATGTAAAGAGGACCATTAGGAAGCTTTTTAAGTATATCATTGGAAGAAAAAGTGATATCGAGAATTTTATTGGTTGGGACCTTACGAGGGATAATGTTTATCGTACCCACAAGGTCATCCATAGGAGTAACTTGGGGAACATTGGGAGTTATATCATGTTGTTCATTTTTTGTATCAATGTTCATAACTTGAGGGTTTGAAGGTTCACTAGCCTTGACAAATGAAATATTGTGTTTAGGTATGGAGTTGGTAAAGATTTGTAAATTATGGTTAGGGGGTGCAATAGACTTATTTCCTTGATCATTGACACCCGCAACGGATAGATGACCCGAATCAATGAGGTATTGAACTAAGTGTTTAAGATGCTTACATTGTTTAGTGACATGTCCATTTTGGCGATGAAAATGACAATAAGCATTTTGTTTGAAGGTAGGTGGTAAAGTTTTTGTGGTGTCAAGTGGTTTAATGGTACACAAAGTGATCATTTGTTGCTGGAGCAATTGGTTCATTTTATTATGAAGGGTATCAGGCAAGGGGTGAATTGTCTCTTCGAGTCCCCATAGGTATAAGGCATCACTACTTTAATAGCTAGCACTTGACTTTGAATAGGTTGGGTTTGTGGTTGAGAAGGCGGATTGAACTGTAAAAAGCCTTTGTTTGGTTTTCTAAAGTTTTGTGCATTGTGTTGGTTGTTTTTTTCAGACTTCTCAGCTTGGTTGGAAGTGGAATTTGAGTCATGACTTGAAACCGAGTTATGATATTCACAAAGGGTTGTGCATAGATGCAATGAAGAAAATTTCATCATCGTTAACTTGTCCTGAAGATTTATGTGCCAGTTTTCAATAAGCATCTTCTGCAAATGTGAATCAGGAATCTTAACATCAACTTGAGCATACAATGACTGATAATGTGAAATGAAGTCAGTTAGTTTTTCATCGGCATTTTGTCTACAGCGCATTAGGACATCCATTATATTTTTAGGAGTCATATGAACTTGGAAGTGACTTATGAAGGCATCTAAAAGCTCATTAAATGATCGGATGGAATGATTAGGCAGGTTTGAATACCACTCTAATGTAGTGTCTTTCAAGGTCCTAGGAAAAATTTTGGCTAAGATTTTATCATCAAGGAAAAAATCACTACATAGGGTTGTATAAGAATTGACATGGTTACTAGGGTCTCCTTTTCCTCCGTATTTCTCAAACCTAGGCATTTCAATTCCTTGTGGCATCTGAGTGTGTAAGATTTCAAGGGATAATGGACTACTATAGATATGATATGTAGGTGGAGCATTTTGACTTTGAATAATGGTGGAGATTTGTTGTTGCATGGATGAAACAGTATTAAAGAGTTGTGTAATGATGGGATCGGTGTAAGTGGTATGAGGTGGAAGGGAAAATGGAAATGGAGTGTATGTAATGTGGGGGGAGGTGAAAGGGACACTAATTAGGGTGAATGTAGAAGAAGGAATATTGGATGCCACAAAAGAACTAAGAATACTAGTTGGAATTGCGAAAGAAGGAACCACATGACTAACCTGATGCATATTTTTTGTAACCTGAGGAGTGGTATAGGTTGGTATGGATGTTATGGTTGAAGGGGGAGGAATGTGAGGTCCTCCTTGGCTTGTAACTATGTTTGTTGTTTGGAAATTAGAAGAAGCATGTCTATTATAAATCTCAGCAATTCGTTTTATAACTTGGAGACCATCATCACTTTCAATCAAACAATGAAGGTTTTCTATGGAAAGTATGGTAGTGGTGGAAATGTTTTCAAGGGACAAGTCTTATTGTAAGTGTGCAAAATCCTCATGAATACTAATGACTTCTTCTTGTGGTATGGAATTGTTTTGTGTGTCAACATTCATTGAATGTAAATGTGAAGGCATAGCAGTGGTATTGTCCATGCCTAATGCACCATTGTCCATACTAGGAGTAGGAGCTCTTGAGATCCCAAGGTTTGCTACAAAAGTGTTATCATAGGAACCTATGAGCCTAGAACTTCATCTCACTAAAGTATTATCAATGGGGCACCAAACACTCATACAAGTACCACAAGAGATAGGGTGGATGCAAATGCAATGCAATCTAGGACAAATAAAATGCAAAAAGAAATAATTATGTAAACAAAAACAAAGATGCAGTATCAAAAAATAGAAGTACAGAAAATACCAAGAAATTCCCAGAAAATACAGTGCAAAATATGCAAAAGGACTAAGTCACCCAGGGTGGCGATTTAGTCCCACTGATGATTTTTTTGTGTTTTTTCAAAAAAGATAAATGCAATTCTATGTCTTTTAGATGCACAAATGCAACTACAGTGTGTAAATGCATATTTTTTGTGTTTTTTAATGCAAAATTATGCAAGAGTGCAAGCTAATATAAAATTTTTCACTAATGCAATTGAAAACCCTAGGATGCACTTTAACTAATGCAAGATGCAATGTAAGCGAAACCTAGGATGCACTTGAAAATCATAAAGGAAATATATTCAAAAAGATGGAGGTTCACCAAAATGTAAACAAAGATTTTAAAAGGGCCCTATTGGACGCTTACCCTTCTAGGATCTTTCACCTAAAAGGGAAGGAATAGAGCTAAAAATCTATGTAAACATTCAAGATTAAGATATGGAGAGATGAAATTATGTCTAATTATGATGTACTAATGCACTGATCTGGAATTGAAATGATTTTAATTATGCAAAGCTATGAAAATGTAAAGTGTTGGAAAACACAATGCGATGCAAAAATGCCTAAATGTGTAACTAAATGAAAAAATAACATAACAGAATGGAAGAGGTGTACCTAGAATCAAAATTTTGATGTTGTAAGACTCTGGAATCCTAAAAAATTGATTGGAATGTTGACTGGGACACTTAGGCTAGTCTGGGCAACTTAGTCCCAGTTTTGGGAAACTTCGCCAGAACAGGAATCTGCCAAATGGGTATCTAGAAATGTCAAAACCTATTTTTTCAGGCTTGGAAGTAGGACTAACTCCTCCTACAAATTTCAAGAAATTCAGGGAAGAATCTTGTAGTCTTAGGTCTACACTTCCTTTTCTGACAAGTGTTCGTACTTGATTCTGTAGAAAACGGGACATAAAGTATCTCCAAGCTTGAAATAAGGTGATGTTGACTTGATTGAATTTATGCACTTTTTTATCACTTTTCAACACCTATTGTTTGACATATCTGCATACAAAAGTCACATGCAAAAGGGAAAAAATGGTTGTGGGTTAGAGAATAGGGGGTTGCCTTGGTCAAACCCCACTTTGGTAATCAAACCCTAAACAATGAAATGAGACGAAAAGAAGAGTGATAAATAGATAACATGCAAATGCAAATGTCATAAACTTACCACACCATTGATGCTCAAATCTGAAGATGTGCAATGAAGAACTCCAATAGCTTGAATTGATAATGCTTGATTTGCTTGAATTGTTAATGAGTGCAAGAGATTGTATGTGAATTTGGAGATAGCTTGAATGAATTAGAAGGAGATGTAAAATGAGGTGAAAAACCCTTATTTATACTTGATTTTACTAAAATTTCCCAAAAGTAACACATCACAGGCTAACCTCAAGGGTTAGAGGACAAAATCCTGCTAGAAATTTAAAATTATTTTTATTTGTGTGTCAAAAAGGACTGTCGCCTGTATGGGCGACTTGGTCCCACTTAAGCAATTTGAGTGGGTGTCAGGAATTTTAGAGCATTATAAGCTTTCCAACGGGAATACCCTTAACAACACACTTGAAAATGGTCGAAAAGTGTATTAAGGGGTCATTTAGACATGAGAAAGGATTGAATTAAAGAAATTAAGCCTAGAAAAGCGTGAAATCTTGTTACAAGACTTTACAACGCTTCAAAATAGGACTTAATAAGTGATGCAAAGGTTATTTTTAGGTGAATTGTAATGAATAGAGTCTAGAAAAGTGTAGAAATGTTTCACAACACCTTCACAAGATGCCATAATTTGAATTTTTAAGCCTTAATGTGAATGTTTGGACCACATTACAACATTAAGCCTAGGAAAAATCAAGCCAAAGCCCATTAGAAAGACTCAAGTGAGCATAAAAATGTCAACTATACATTTTTTGGCGACACAAAATTCAAAAGTATCAAGGAAATCAAATTCGAAAGGCATTTGTGAATACAGAGAAGTGCACAAAGGAAGTTTGAAGAAAACAAAGCAATTCAAGTTTTAGGATTTGGTAAAGAAAGGAGAGATTGAAGTGAATTCAAAGTGTGCTTCAGAAGCTAGAGATCTAATCATGTTCTTTGTTGTCAATTATAGAGGTATTCTCTTGAACAATATTTTGATTTTATGCAATGGATAATTCAAAGCTTGTGAATATTTTAGATAAATCACAAGTCAAATTGAAGAGATATTTGAAGAATCTGTCAGAATAATCCATTGGTGCATTAACTAGCATTCCTCCTAGAGTGTTACCCACAAAAGATATCTATGCATATGTCTATAGTAGAATTGAGGAAATGTCACTGGTTCGGTTAAGTATCCTATGGAAGAATGAATTGGAGAAAAATCATGATGCATACAGAATCTTAGTTGAGAAGAAGTTGGATGCATGGTGGAAAGCCCCTCTATTTGAATTCGACAAGAAATATATTTGAATGATTTTGAGCAAGATTCATGATGAATCAATGTGGATTGATGGAGCTCACTTGATAAACAGAGATGCAATAAGAGATATAACTGGTTTGTGTTCCTCTAGACTAGTTCCTAGATGAAAGTTTATGTGTAAACAAGAGATAATGTAGATGACTGGTGCGACTCTCAAAGAAGAAGTATGGATTATCACTTGTGTGAGCTACTTCAACTACATCTTTTGAAGAACTCGAAGGAAATCAAGAAGAGCATGAAAAATGCATTCTGGTATGGAACTTTGATTGTCTACTTACTCTTTTACTTCATGAAAGAGTTATTAGTAATTGGTAGGATAGAATGGACAAATGCAAAACCTATTGCTCATCAGATCAGAAATTTCATGATAAAACTTGGTGGTTTAGATTCTCAAGAGACTGCTCTTGCTACATTCTTTGGAACATTTCAAATGAGGATGAACAAAAGAAAAAGGATTCAAGAAAATGTGATTGAGAGGTACTCTGGAAATATTAATTTCCTAGTTCTACAGATTTATGTTAAATGGAAGCTATTGAATCCAAACTGGTGTGGATATCTGAACTAGATCATGAAGTGACTGAGGCTGAGATTGATCATTATGCAAAAATACTCTTAGACAACCCCAAGAATCCCAATGAAGAAGAAATTTATATAGCCTTTGGTAGTGTAATCAGAACAGGAAAGAAGAGAAAAGGTATCATTATCAAGCAAGAAGTTACAGAAGAAAGTGAATCAGAGAAAGCTCAACATGAGCATGAAAGCATAAAAATTCAAGGAGCTTTAAAAGAACTGCAGAAGGTTGAAACATAGATTTTTGGGACCCTATGGACTACTTTTGCACTTCTAAGGTTTTTCACCTAAAAGGAGGTAGGGCCAAAAATGCTTATAAATCACTCAAATTAGGATGTGTGTGATGTGATGTGATTTAAATGAAGTTAACTAAATGCAATAGATTAATCTAGGTGGCTGAAAATGAACCCAAAAGTGCAATTACAACTATGTTTGAAAACACATTGTGATATGCAAACAACTATGTAAATGAAGAAATTATACAGAACAAAAAGTACAGAGATGAATCTGAGTGCACTAGATGAAATGTGAGATTTCTGGAGTGTTTTGGATGCTGGTGAAATTCACTAATTTTTCACAATGGGACTCATTCACCCAAGGTGGCAAATCAGTGCACCTACTGGTGAAAAACTGTCGGGAGTTGGTTTCTATCTGTCAGGATCTGAAATCTAACAAAACTCAAGTTTCCAGTCCTAAGGTGGGACTCATTCGCCATAGGTGGTGAATCCTTCATCCCCTAAATTTTTGAAAAACTAGGAGACAACTCTGCAACACCAAATTTGAGAATGTCTACTTGTTGGGTTGTCGGAGTCAAATTTGTAGAAAGTGGACAAATAACTCTCTCCAAGCTTGATTTTGACACAAATTGACTTGAAGCACCTAGTTGACTTGAAAATCACTCTTCAACACCTAATAACCTGTCAAATCTGCAAACAAAGGGCTGGAAACAAATAAGAAAAAAGGGGGAAAATGATTAGGGGTTTGCCTTGGTCAAACCCCACTTTTGGTAATTAAACCCTTGAAAAGACAATGTAATGAAAGAGAAAGATAAACTAATAACATGTAAGTGCTATCAACTCACCTAACTCTTGATAATGCAAGTTTGAAGCAATGTCAATGGTTGCTTCAAAGTGCTTGAAAAGTGCTTGAATGAATGAAGAGATGGTAGGAGATGTAAAATGAGGTGAAAATCACATATTTATACAATTATTGTGCCTTAGTATTTGTTCATACCTCATCACATGCCGACATCAAGTGATTTTGAATAAAACCCCGAAAGGAAATTTGAAATATTTTGAATAAATAAGGTCTCATTCACACCATATGCACGGTCCCACTCAGACCCAAAACAAGTGTCAAGAAATATGTTGTATTTAATGTTGTTTGTTGACACGGCAAAATACACTTAATTAAGTCATATGAGGGCATAAAGGGACAAAATAAAGCATGAGAAGGGTGTAAATAGTGAAAATATGCCTAAAAGAGCATGAAATCTTGTTACGAGACTTTACAACACTTCAAAATAGGGCTTGTTGATGAGTGAAAGGTGGTTTTTAGGTGAAATGCATTAAATAGAGTCTAGAAGAACGTAGAAATGTCTTACAACACTTCACAACACCTTCACAAGACATCGTTATTTAATTTTTAGCATGTTCAAGCCATGATACAACATAAAATAAAAGTAACATAGTTCCAACACCATGAAACAAGACCTAAAAGGCCATGAAAATGACAAGGGATGATTTTTCTACGACACATTTAGCCCCCACTTTAGTGAGAGGATGAATCTGCTTCAAACTCACACTAAAGTAGCCATAAACATCGAGGGGAGGGTTCAAATGCACTTCCGTTAGCAAGATGGAATGACAACGATCAAGAGGGATGATCAATCCCCCAGGATGAAGATCCCATGGCAAACTAAGCATAAGAACAAAGGAACACACAAGTGTTGAGATGAATTGGATGAATCTTTGATCGTCAATCCAACTAGTTGTAAAAAGATATCTAGGCTAAAAGAGAATATGTACTCACTCAAGGGCCACAGAACTTTAGGTTGTCCATGGGGTGAGAAGGCCCAATGGTATACTCACTCTAGGGCCACATAACTAGTTGTCTGTGGGGTGAGAAAGCCAAAAAAGGTAAGATATATACACTAGTTGGTATGCACTCACAAAACACAAAGGTGGCTATGGGGAAAAGTAATGCCGCTAGGTGGGCTTCCCGCTCAACCATGTAAAAGTTATACTGCCTGATAACTTTAACAAGGCACCACAAGGAATAATGCCATGAATAAAAAGAAAGGTACCACATTCATGCAAGTTGCGTTATGCAAGGTGGAAAAAAGGAATGAAAAAATGGAAGATGTTTGAAGGATTCTTGTTTAGTTTATGCAAGGTAGTCACTTAGGGAACATTGTGTCTAATGTATCCAAGAGAGGACCAATCAAAGAATAGTATATTCACAACTTAGGGGATGTAGTGTGTCACATCAGGCCACCAAGAGGAATTTAATATGCTACAAAAGATCACACTTATGAAGGACATCATACCCAATGTCATCCACAAAGTGACAAACACATCACACAAACGACAAGGTTGCACTAGGAACCAAGAATGCAAATAAAATAATGGTAATGTATGCCCCCCACTTTAAAGGAATTTCTACACATCGTTCTGTGAGTAATTACTTTAAAGTAGAGAAGAAAAGAAAATGCAAAGAGAAAACAAGACATGAGAGCCAACTTGGAAAGCCCTATGCCAAGTCATATGTTTCGAAGTTAGGTTGCGTCATGTCAAGGAAAATGAAAAGAAAAGAAAAGGAGTTGCCCCCCAGAAAGGAAAATACACCAAACACATAAGGGATCTATGGATTTGGGGTCAATATGTTTGTTGTTGCAATGTGTTTTTGAAAGAGCGTGAAGCTGTCATCATTCCCCGAATACATAGAACAAGAAGAATGACACAAAAAAAGCGAAAATAAAAGAAAATAAAGTTTGTTTTGGGTCAACATGGAAGAGACATTGTGGTCTTGACGCCTTGCATCATCCCCAAAAGGAAAACACAAGAGAAAGGAGAAACGAAGACCTGTGAAACAAAAATGAAAAATATTTTGGGTCAACATGAAGGAGACATTGTGATCTCAATTCCTTGTGTCATCCCCAAAAGGAAAACACAAAACAAAAGAGAAAAGGATTGATTGGGTCAACATGGAAGAGACATAAGGCATCTCTACGCTTTGCGTCATCCCCAAAAGGAAAACACAAAACAAAAAGAGAAAAAGACAAGGACCTTTTGGGTCAACATGGAAGAGACTTAGGGCATCTCTACACTTTGTGTCATCCCCAAAAGGAGAACACAAAACAAAAGCAAAAAAGACAACACATAATGAATATAAGAAGTGTACAAATAGAGAA
>VDFB02252616.1:66879736-66985610 GCA_007258455.2 Sequoia sempervirens
TTTTTACTTGAATTTTGAATGTTCAATTTCTACTATTTTGTTTTTTTTGGCAAGATGAAAAGAAAGAGAAAAAGGGAATCTGGACAAGATAAAGAAAAGTTGAATTGTTGTTGAACTGTTGAATTTTTTTGAATGGTTGGAAGTTTTTGGAAGAATTGGAATATTTTTTTGCAATTTCGATGTCACCATGTTTACATCTTTTTGGTCACCCTTTGCCAACGATGCCAAAGGGGGAGAGATTTGGAAAGTTGGGAGAGATTAGAGGAAAGTTTTTTTGGAAACTCTAGCACATGTTGCTATCAATGATGAAGGGGGAGATTGTTGGAAGAATGAAGAAGAACGATCATCTCTATAGTTTTGTGTTGTCATTGATGTCACCATGTTGTGTTTGCAAGTCTAAGTCAGTGCTTGATCTGGTATTTTGGTTCGGTATCTAAACCGGTTTTCAAGATGCATGCTCTGGTATTCTAGTCCACAATCCTCCACATTTGGTAGTTGATGCTTGCGGTTTTGGGAAACTGTTTATGGTTGCTGAAGAAATGTATGTTCAAAATTTCTTGTGCTCCAGTGCTCATATGGCGTATTGGCATTATTTTATTAATTGCTTTTTGCAATGAAGTCTATTTATGGCCGACCTCTTGGATTGGTTGTGATATGGTGAATTAATTTTGTTATGTGGATACATGTGCGACCTATCTTAGGTTCATGCCGACATGATGAAGCATGTTGGACGTTTGAGTTTTTGTTTGGGAAGATTTTGTGAATGCTTGAAGCTGACAGGTTGGTATTTTTGGTAAGCAAAGAAATGCATCTAATTAGGCCGACCTTATTGATGCTTGTGGATAGATCAAGTATATATGTGTGTGTGTGTGTGTTGAACAGTCTTTGAAAGAAGTATCTATGTGTGTTAATGAAGCAGTAGAAAATGTGAAAGTGAAGAAGAGCCAAAATGATGAAGTGTGTCAAGTCAATCTATTGAGCATCACTGAAACTGCATCAAAACTTGTTAGGTGCACTTTTCTCAGTTCATTTTGGCTATGTAGCCCAAATTTTTTTTGTGAATATTTTTGTTGGTAGTGAGCCTCCCTTGTAAGCAATGAGCTTTTGTATCCAGATAGTGAGTCATATTTAGGGCAGTGAGCCTTAGACATTCAGTTTTGAAACTACTTTATATTGTGAGTTAATCCTCATCGTGGTTTTTCCCTCCTTGGGTTTTCCATGTAAAATCTAGTGTTTAGTGTGTTAATTTACTTTATCCTTTATGTATCTCATGTGCATGCTTAATAAAATAATAGTGTGGTTGTGGAATTGATGAGTGTTGAAATTCTAAGTTTTGGATTTTGTGACAACTGATTCACCCCCCCTCTTAGTTGTCCTGCACCTGTTAACACAACCTACCATCATCCTTCGTCCACTGGGGCACAATGGGGCATTAGGTGAATTTTTCAAAAAAAATTGAGCATCATCAGGTCTTTGAAACAATGTAGTGGGCGCATTGCTTCAAAGAGGGGAAACATGTAGACACCTAAAATGTCTTGAATATATTACACATCTCAATTTCACATACACCATTTTCCTCATCATCACCTAATTCCTCCATTTAATTAAATAATTTCCAATTATTTAGTTAAATTCACTTCATTCCTCTATTAATTGAATAATTAAGGTTATTTGATTAATTCATTATTTTCATACTAATTCCCCACTTGATTAAATAATTCCCAATTATTTAATTAAAATCTTAATTCCTCTCATCCTCACAATTAAATAATTTTCATAATTATTTAATTGACCAATTTTCCTTCAATCCTCCAACTTGCACAAAGAATATTTTTTTCAAAAAGAAAATATTCTCAATTCAAATTCAAATTCTTCCCTCCAATTCAAAATATCTTCAATCTCTTTTCCATGAAATGAGGGATATTTTGGGCTCTCATGAATTATCAATCATTGATCCTCCTTGATCCTCCCTCATCTCCTTGATATTCTCTCATCCACTAATTTTTATTTTTAATCCTGACCATTGATCAAAATTCCTAAAATCTATAAAACAAGCCTTCTCAAACATGAAATTCATTCACAATTTTCATAGCATCCTTATTCTCTAGAATTTTTGAGTCATTTCTTAAGCATTTTAGCACATATTTTGTGAATCACACCTATCATCAAGCTTTTGCAATGTGGATTATGTCCAATTTGAAAATTCCACATACACTTGGAACATAATCCCCTAATGGGATTGAAGCTTTGCATGTCTTTATTGATTCAGTTGTTTTGAATTATGTTTTCATTGCTTTTAATTAAATCTTTTATGACATTGTTTACTAATTTAATTGAGTGTGACATTGTTTGATCATAATCTTTTAGGATCTTAATGTTTTTAGGATCTAATTGCTTCAATTATGCTTTTATTTGATCATTCATGATAACCATATGACACCTTGATTATAATTTTATTTGTATTGTAGTTGGAATTACAATGAATGAATAAACTAAAAACCTTAGGAATACACATGTTTTCAATATTAGACTCAATGTATTACATTATTTCCTAATTTTCCCTTTTTGATATTAAAATATAAATGTTTTAAAAATTTAATTATATTTGTACTAAATATATAATTTTATAAAGAGGCTCAAATTTCTTATCATTTTTTCCTATAGGATGGTGCTCATACACCCCAAATTCTCTATAATATACTCCAAAATTCTTGAAATAAATGTACACCTTAGATGTTTGAAAATTTGAAGTCCTTGAGTGAATTCCTTTACATAATTACCTAAATAATAGCCTATAATTATCAAATAAAACTATTAAAATAATTACTACAACTCTACTAAATGTGACTATGTAAATTATAAACTCTTCTTGGTGAGTAAGCTACCACATGGAAAATAGTAATGCTAATATTTTTTAGATATAAATATATTTTAAATCTGATTTAATGATTAAGATCTCAAAGTAGACACATTTTAAGAAATTATAAATTTAAGCCTCGCATTCATAATATACAATATCTAGGAGAATATGTTGGTATAATTGTTTGGGAGAAGGATGGTGATGAGGGCTTGCTACAAGCATGTAGAGTCTTGGAGTGTTGCATAGGTTTGTATGGCCTTGTTGTGACCTCCCACCTCCATCTTTCTTTATGATTTGTGGCTCCTTGGATTTTTCTCCTTCTTGAGGGTTGTGTATTTGATATATCCTTTGAATATTAGTTAGTTTGACATTTTTTTTGGTGTGATAGACTGTGGATTAAAGTTTTTTATTTTGTGCTTCTTTATTTCTTCTTGATCTTCTTATTTCTTCCTCATATTTAGTTGATCTTCTCTTTGTGGGAGGTGAATGGTATCTGGAAGGGGTTTGGGGGACCCCCAAAACCTTTCCTTCAAAGATACTTTAAATTCAAAGGAGTCTTTTGGTGCTAGGAATGATAGGGTTGTGCAATATCTCTTGAATGCAACTAATGAGGCTAGGTCTAAGAATCAAATATAGAGTTGTTCATGCCCCAATGGATGTTTAGAGAAGAGTAAGGATTGAATGATAATAGTCATCAATCCAAGGGTAATTGTAGATGATGTTCACTACCTATCTGAGTATGCTTTAATTTGCAAGTTCATGGGCATCTAAATCTCTCTCTATTTTTTGGAGTATTGGACTCCCAAGAACTAGAATCCTAAAGGAGAAATGGAGATTATAATGGCTGAAAATAGCTATTTTACAGTAGTTTTTACCAAAATGGTGGATCATAATATGATCTTTGAGGGAGGTCCATATTTTCAAAATCATGCAAGTTTGTTTATTAAGCCATGACATGTTGGGTTTTATCTAATGGATGAATTTGTGACAAATATTCCTATTTGGATTTGTTTACCTAGTCTTCCAATGTATTTTTGGAGAAAGGATATCTTCCAATAAATTGTTGTAATCATTAGAAAACCTTTAAGTCCATATGGACAAACTTTAAATATAAAAGTAGCTACTTATGCTCACATCTATGTTGAAAAAAAATTAAATAAACCTCTTCCACACATTGTTGAAATTGGGCATGGAAATATGAGTTGGATCCAACATGTTGATTACAAAGCTCTTCCCTTAAATTGTAAAACTTGTCATGAATGTAGACATCTTCAAAGAAATTTCCAAGAACTAGGGACTAGACTCTCTCAATCCTCCATAGATTCTCAAGTTGTTAATCCAAAGTCAAAGGGAAAGGCTATATCTTCTTTAGATTGACCAAATACTGATGGTTTTATTCTAGTGAGGCCTCAAGTGAAGGAGAGAGGTGGAATCCATACTAAAAAAAGTCAAAGTGAGTTCTCCAACAACAAGTTTGACATTTTGGAGAGCTTTGAGGAGATAAAGTCAATGGATTTTGATGGGATTCCTTCCAATCAAGGTATTAATTTTAAAGAAGCAAGCTCGATTTCCACTCCTTTAAATACTTCTTTAGATTTAAGGGCTTTGGGATCTCCAAATCAAAATTCTTTAGTTGTCAAGGACTTATAGTGATCTAGGTTCCCATAGGAGAATGTGGGTATTAGAAAAGGTTGAGGATACAAGGATGATATACTTTCAATTTGAAATAGATGTTGGGAAAAACCTTGTGGATTTGGGGCCTACCTATGGGGTAAAAGAAAACAGTAAAAGGAAAGCTCTAATTCTACTATGATTGTATTATAAGGAAGAAGGGAATAAAAAGATGAATAAGGCTATAAGGAAAAATGATCAAGAAAAAGTAAAATTGGTAGGAGAGTCACATGTTTAATCTAGTGCTATTAGGACAAACTAGATACTCATTTTAGCACTACCAAAATATGATTGTTATTTCTTGGAATGCTAGAAGTTTAGGTAGAACTCATTGTCAAAAGGCTACCAAGAATTTGATCTGTGAGCATGCTCTCGATATTATTTTCATTCAAGAAACAAAAATCTTAGTTTATGAAATGACTACTATCTCTTCTAAGATTTGGAATAAAAGACAATGTGAATTCATTGGGGAATAGGGTATGGCTAGTGGTATTTATTTTTAATGGGATTTGTGCAAAATCACACCAAGATGGTGGATTGCTATTAGAAGTTCCCTATTTTTTGTGGCAACTAGCTTTACTCCTAGGAAATAAATTTTATTCTCTAATGTGTATTCTCCCTCATGTTTTCTATGTAAATCCATGTTCTAGTCTCAAATTAGAAATATGTGTTCTTTAGCTCCTTTACCTTGGATTATTACTGGAAATTTCAATGCCATTAGTAGCTTAGAGGGAAAAAGAGGAGGTACAGGAAAGATTGGCCCTTCTTCCTTTATGTTTGGGGATACTATTTCCTTCCTAAAACTATTTGATGTAAAGCCAAGAAATGGCCTATTTATATAGAGAAATAAATGGAAAGGGATTAGAGTTATCTCTAAAAGATTAGACAAGTTCCTTGTCTTAGACTTATTTATTGGAAACTGTTGGACTCCTCACTCTAAAATTATGGGTTGGATGGGATCTAACAATTTTCCCATAAAATTCTCCTCTACCTTGTTTGATCTCCCTAAAAGGGATCCATTTATTTTTTAGGTTATCTAGATTAGGGAAACTAACTTGGGCAACCTGGTTGAAATATGGTGGTTGGAAAGGAAGCCTAAATTTGGTATAGATATGTATTCCTTCTTTAATATGTTAGAATATGTTAAATCTAATCTCAAAAGATGAAATAATTTTTTCCTTGGAAATATCTTCAAAGTCAAAAATCAAGTTCAAACATATAGTTGGATAGAGTCTCTTCTATTATCATGGATCAAGGTATTTCGATGGATCTTATGCTGGAAGAGAATAAGCTTTTAAAAGAACTATTTGAATGGGAACTTCAGGAAGATATTTTTTAGAAAAGAAATCTCGGATTGACTATCTTTAGAAGGGAGATAGAAACACATTCTTTTTCATAACTATGTCAAAGGCTGTTGAACATGTAATGTGCTATATTCTCTTCTTTATGCTCATAGTACTTAGTTGGATTATTTCCAAGATATTTATATAGAAGTTATTTAATATTTTTCTCATTATTTAAGGAGCAAGGAGATAGAAATATAGAAGATGATATTCAAATGCTTAGTTACACCCCTTCTATTATTTCATATTCTATGAATAAAGTCATTCTCAAGCCTATCACTTTAGAGGAGCTGCGGGCTATAGTTTTTCAAATGAAGAAAGGAAAATCTCATGGGCCTGATGGATTCCTATAGCATAGTAAATTTTTACCCTTGACAATTTCACACTATTTTTTTCTCCCCTTAAATTATTAGACCTAATTAAGAACCTAATTTCACAAATTATGCATTTTATGGCCTATTTTTAATAATTTCTGAGAAATTGCAAGCATTAAACAAATGCATTCATTTAATGTTTTGCCTCTGACACCTAAAAATCCTACAAAATAGGGTTAAGACAAGGACACCCTTGGGCGTCTAAGTCCCCATATTTTGTTGGGATCCAAATTTGAATATGTCGGTGTTGGCATTTTAACATTCAAAATTCAAATTGCAAATGTCGGCTATTGGGATTTAATTTGTGAGAAATTGAATAAATGTCTATAAATACCTGGTTATTGCATCATTTGAAAGCCACTAAGTGAGCTTCCCATTGATTTATTTGTCTTGTCACTAAGTGAGCTTGCTTTTCCATTGCTTATAATGATGAAGAAGATATGTATGGTGCAAGTTTCACATGGATACCTTTAATGTCTAAACCAATTTATTCATTTGAATTTTATTTATTCTAAACTCAATAAATCCTCTTGGATTTTTGTAGGGTTTGTTGGAATTATCAGAGAATATTCAAGTGATGGAGGATTCTCCTTATTGGGAAAATAGAAGAATAATGTTGGAATAATATAAAAATCTCTAACCCAATAATATATTGGTTGAGATACAAATCTTAGACCACACACTATGATAATTTATCATCTACAAATCTAAAATTATGTTTCCTTAATATGGAAAAACCATAAAGATATTCATCTTCTTTGTCATGCTTAAGTTAGACACTTTAAATGCTTTATAAAACTAACTTAGATGAACATAAAACATCAAATGCATGAATATTATTTCATCATAAGAAATTAGCAACAAGAATGGAACAAAAAAACTACAACACAAGAATATCATCTTGCAATACAAGATTTATGTGTTGAAACCATTACAGGAAAAAGCTCCACTAGGAAGAGAGTCCAAGAACGTATTATCTTTAAATGTAAGAGATTACAATAAATTCACTTCCATCACTTAGGACTATATCTTCAATTTGACAGTACTTCATTACCTGCAAACAATGATACAATAATACTATCAAAATTTACCAATTTATAAGAAATATGGTGTGGGAATACCATTGGGGTATCTCAAAACAAGAGGAAAATGAAAAATACAAAACCATAAACCCCCCTTTAGTGGAACATATATAAACACAATAAAAAATAATACATAATCATATGGCCTTCACATGGTCACCCAACCTAGAGCTAATAAAAAATGGTCAATTCTGAGTACCCCATTGCTCTTGATGGCTCTAATAGATGACATGCATTGACATAAACTACCTAGTGCCCCATTATGGATAGCATAAAAATAGCATACACCAACATGAAAGTCTATTGAACACACCAAAGTGCTGAGAGGGGGGTACTAGTGAATCAACACATACTAAAACTTAAACATTTCTATTTGCAGATTAAAAATCAAATCACATCAACTGAAAGAAGAGAAGAAATAAAAACATGCACCACACAAGGACACCAATATTTTTATGTGGAAAACCCAATGAGGGAAAAACCATGGTGACAGTTAACTCACAATAAATGAGGCTCACTGCTTACAAAAATTATGATGTTGTTTAAGGCTCACTACCTAAAGACTTGCATACTAAGGTGCATAACCTTAGGAAAAGATACAAGGACCTGTTGAGGCTCACTATCTCAGGGTAGGATACATGAAAATTATATTGAAAAACATGAACATGAGCTATTATAAAAATCATCCAACATGTTGATGTTGGAGTCCCTTTTTTGCACAATTACTCCATCATACTAACTTCGCACACTTCATATTCAATATATTTCACAATCTCAATTATTTGTACTCAGTTACTTTTAGAAATGAATTTTTTCTTCTATAAATACCCTCTACAACAACTCAAATCCCCAATTAAGATGACTCTAAGATGGAGTTTAGATGGAATGTATGATACTATATAGGTCGGCTCCAATCATATACATTAGGAAGAGAAAATGAGTTATAGATTAATACACAACATAAAAAGACTAAAAATAATCACAACACATCCTCCAAAGCAAAAATAATTAATTAGGACCAACCACAAAAGAAGGTTCAACAAGATTATCAGCCCAAACAATGACAACACCACCAAAACTGCCAATTGTTCAACATTACACCATCAGGGAGAAACCAAAAACATTATGCAAACCAAGATGTGAGAATTTTAGACTATGCACAATACCTCTTCAACCATATTTTGAAGAATTTGATCATTAAGTGCTGGTGCAAGAAGAGAAACATATGTTATGTGGAACAATTAAGCATTTAGAACTAACTGTACTATATTGTCCTTTGAAAACTACGCTTGCAGATCACCAAAACATATGACGCAGTAATATAGTATGCATTGAAGATCATTGAACATGTCCACAAAACTACAAGGATAGAACTTCAATTCTAAAGGAATGCAAAGAATTCCAACATGCCTTCATCAACACTTTACTCTGCCATACCACAGACTAGAACTTTGTCACTTATAACTTTCTCTGTATAAGGTGTAATGACTTGAATTATTGGGTATAACACCTTCACATCTCAACCATCTTATCTTCTGAACCGTAAGACAAAATATTTCTCTATGAAAGGATGGAGACCAAAATACCATGACTCTGTATTAGAGTATACACTATGAATGCATTAGAAAAAAAATTGAACCTTATCTCAATGTACAGTACACCAAATAGGAATGATATCAATGTAGGAATGTAGGAAACATATTGGAACAAGTGTACCTACCTCCACATCACACATAGACATCAGACTGATGAACATTCTACCTCATACTACACTCATGTCTTGCACAAGGTGATATCTCTATACATCAACTAGCTCCAGAGTATTATACAATATTTAACACATATTATAGACATCAAGGGAAACACATATTGAGTTGAAATCAATGACAACACATATTTCCAACAATCCCCCCCTTTTCCATTGATTGCAACACACATATTTCTATAATATTTCTCTCCCCCTTTGACGTCAAGGGAAAAGGACATAATATCTTCTACTTATATTAGTCCAAAAACTGTATGAACTCCCCCTTACTGTATGATTTCTATTAAAACTCTCCCCCTGAGATGGATATGCCCCAAAACAGATGCCATGTAAAAAATATTTTTTTAAAAAAACTAAAAAAGATACTGTAATCCTCCACAAAACTATACAAAGACAAAATTTTCTTATCTACACCTTTGCAACTTCTTTAGAAGGTAGAATATTCTTGTAAATTACCTTGAGTTGCACCAGAGTTGCAACCCAATTTTCTTTTTCTGATATGATTTTGACATTCAAAACACATGCAAAAATTCTCAGCCTCATCCACATTGCTTGGAGCCTTCATTTTTTGTTCAAATTTTTATGCTTCAACTAACAACCCAGATAATGAAGCAAGTCTCAAGTTGACTACTTCCCTTAATTGACCAAACTGTTTCTTGATTTTTTCTCTTTGATCCTAAAGCAGTGACAATCACAAATGAAGATTTTTCATTTAAGCTCTATTTGGCCCATCCTTATCCTTTGACTGATCATATATCTTGGTCATTTGAGTGATTTGTGACTCAATCCAGAGTCAATCTTATCCTTGATGCTTTTAGTGGAATTAGGCCATTCCAAATAAATTTGATAAAGAGCAGTAACTTCATCAACACATTCCTTAAACATCTTCATAGTCTCTTGCAATTTGTTTTGTGCATTGGCACACCGATCAAATGCATCATCCATTCTTGTCTTTTATCTTTCTTGGGGCCTCTTTCTTTTCCTTTTGTTCAATGTACAAAGAACGATCCTTAAAATAATCCATCAAAAGCTTCACTTTTTGTTCTAGAGGCAAGGAAGAATCTATGTTTACCTAAGGTAAACCATCCTCAATTTTCTTCACAACATCATCAATTAGTCCACTCTTCTTCACATGTTCTTGTAGAATTTCCTTCCTTGTGAAAGTGTTGGTGTAATTAATTGTTTAATTACACACATAGGTTTATTTAGGCATTCAATTATATTCCTAGGTATCATTTACAAGGTGATAGGTTAACATGTTTGCTTAGGATATAAGATTCCTTCTAGAAGGATGAGTTGTCTTTTTTAGAATTCTTATCTTATCTATCATTATTTCCTAGGTAGTTAGTTAGTTGTCACATGTCATAAGATTATGACACATGTCAACATCATATTACATACTACATCTCAACCTTGCCTATATAAGCAAGGATTCATATGTACTTTGCCATATTCAATTTGGCATTCTTGCATTTTAATGATAGCATGATATTTTTTTCCATTTCTCTCTTGTGGAAGTTATTTTGTCTTGCAGGTGATTCTAGGGTGTTTGAGGAGTTCACCATAAACTCCTACATAGTATCAAAGCTTCAGTGCTCTAGAATTCTTCCCACATCTGAGGAACCAATCATGGCATGAAAGTCTTGTTGGGTGTGAGTTGAGGTATTGAGAGCCTCACCATTGAATCCAAGGCGTCAGCAACCATTTTTATTGGAGTCATTTTCATTTTTGCTTCAAAAATCCAGCTTCCACTCATTTGTGAGAAAAATGATTTGTGGGTTTTGTAGCTAGGGTTGAAATCTCAAATAGCTATCTTTTAGATTTTGCATATCTTGCACAGATCTGAAGAAAAATGCTATCCAGAAAGCATCATGCATCATTTTTCTCCTGGCTAAAGGTTAAAAAAAATTCTTTTTTTCATCTTCTGCTTGCTGGATCAAAAACCAATTTCTAGGTTTTGTTCTTAGCTTCAAAATATTTTTGACTTTCTATTTTTTATCTACAAATCATGAAAAAAAAATTCAGAAATCAAATCAGAAGTAAATAGAAAACTCGTTTCCTATGGGCTAAATTCAACTTTTTTTGAAAATTTTGACCACAGTGTCCATTTTTGGAAAACGAGAAATTGACGGAAAGCTAGTTTCGAGCACTTCACAGTGGTGTAGGACATTTAAAAAAAAATTGTCATCTACACAAATTTGAGGTTATTTTTCATCATGGAGGTAGATGTGAACATTCATCAGTGCATGCACTATTTCCTTTTTTGTGTGCATTAGGTTTGCATTTTCTCTGCATTTCATTTAAGTTTCAGATCATTTATCAATCAACTGTTGCTTCATAGATTCCAGAGTTGTGCCAGTTTGCAAGTTTTCCAATGTTCCTTGGCATCGGGTCTACTATTGCTTTTCATGATTCTGACTTGAGTCCTTGAGTGACTCTAATATGGTTTCTAGCAAACAAAAGTATATTTCCTTGCTTGTCAAATTGAGGATTCCAGTGTTACTCCACAGTGTACTTCTAGTGCTTCTCTTGCAGTAGGTTATCTCATTATGGGGGGGTTGAATGGTCTCTCTTTTCATCCTTTGTGTGGATGGAGATTGATTGTATTTGTGATGGATATCATTGTTGCATTATCTGTCTTTTGGAGAGTTTTTTCCCACTGGGTTTTCTCCTTTTCTCTGTTTGTGAGAGATTTATTTGTATTGCATTTGTACATGGGTACCTAACATGGCCTCGTAGCCAAGACCCATCATTGCATCTTGCATCATTTACATAATAATTTCCTTCCTAAGTTGCAATTATCGGGGGGTGTTGGTGTAATTAATTATTTAATTACACTCACATAAGTTTACTTAGGCATTTAATTATATTCCTAGGTATCATTTACTAGGTGATGGGTTCACATGTTTTCTTAGGATATAAGGTTCCTTCTAGAAGTATGAGTTGTCTTTTCTGGAAGTCTTATCTTATCTAACATCATTTCCTAGGTACTAGTTAGTTAGTTGTCACATTTCATAAGATTATGACACATGTCAACATCATATTACATACTACATCTGGGTAAGTGCACAAAGTTGAGTCCATGAAACGTGGAAGTTTTTGCCTTAGGCAAAAAAATGAATTCGGCTTGCAAAAAATGGGATCCCGCTTTTTAATAAACAAGATCTCGTTTAGCTTCGGGATCCCGAGCCTAAGTTTAAAAAACGAGATTCCGTTTTGAAAATTTTCCAAAAACGGAAATTTTCAAAAATGAAAAGTTTTTAAAACGGGATCCCGTTTTGAATTTCCTCGAAAATGGAAACTTCCAATTTTTGAAAAATTTCCATTTTCGAAAGTTTTCAAAACGGGATCCCGTTTTGAAAACTTTCCATTTTTGGAAATTTTCGTTTTTGGAAGAATTTCAAAATGGGATCCTGTTTCATAGAACCATAAAAAATGGTTTTTTATGAAACGGGATCCGTTTGAAACAGGATCCCTTTTTTGAGAAACGGATCCCGCTTTTTAATGAAACGGATCCCATTTTTTAAATTATGAATTTTTGAGCAGATTTTTTTTTGGTTCGGGAAATGGCTTGGGGACCCGAACCTAAGCTTTGGACCTAGTTTGACCTGCAACTTGAAGGTCCTATTAATGTCACAGGAAAATAATGACTTTGGACATATGTTTGAAGACCTATTTTGCGAATTTTTACGAAATTAAAACCCATTATAGATGAGACAGTGCAGATTCCAAATATGTAATTTTTTTAATAATTTGATTATTTTTTCTATTTTTCAATTAATTTCTAATGAAACTAGTCCATAAACTTAAATTATCAAGTTTTTTTAGTATTTTAATAACTTTTGATCAACATAACATTTTGACGAACGAATTACACAAGAGCAAACTTCAGACAATTCTTTTCAGTTTTAAAAAAATCAAAAAATGATAAGTTTAGGTCATCTTATGCATGTCGTACACGACGATTTTTCAAAATGATAAATATGCCTAATAAATATTTAATAAAAAAAAAATATTCAATAAAAAATTATAAAAAAATATTAAAAGCAAGCTTTAGTGAGTCACAAATCTTTTCCCAAAGGATTTAGAAAAAAATGATAATTTAGGTCAAAATATGGATGTCGTACACGTGCATGGTATGGTATAAAAAAGTGACTTTTAAACAGTGGTTTTTAGAAACATCTATTGAAACTCAATTTTTACAATCTGGGTATTGAAATAAAATACATATTTGGAAACTAGACTCCGAGTACTACATTTTATGATTAGTGACTTTTTTGAAGATTCCATCTCTAAGTGCTTCAAATTTTAAGGTCAAATGTGTCAAATTCTGAAAATCAAGGAAAACACTTCCACTTTTTGGCCAAAAAGTGGACTCAACTTCTTGGACACACCCATCTCAACCTTTCCTATATAAGAAAGGATTCATATGTACTTTTCCATATTCAATTTGGCATTATTGCATTTTAATGATAGCATGATATTTTTGCCATTTCTCTCTTGTGGAAATTAAATTTTGTCTTGCAGGTGATTCTAGGGTGTTTGAGGAGTTCACCATAAACTCCTACAAAAAGCATGTAGAATATCATCAAGATGTAAATTATGGATGGGAGAAATGCTTGACAAGTCAACATGTCCCTTGAATAGGAATTTTTAGAATTTTTAGAAGTTGAGGCATCACCATAGGTTGAAACTACATCTACAAAGTCAAAATATATTTAAAACAATTTGATGATGAAGAACCCTAACCTCTATCCATGGAAGAATTTTTCATTTCAATTGTCTCCACTACAACATCCCAAACTTTCTTAGGATTATCTTCATTCTTCTACTCAACATTCCCCTCCCCCTTTTCCTCTTCTTTATTTTCTTCTTTTAACATCTCTATGTTAGAGACTTCTTGTATTTTATGAACACTAGAGATACCTTCTCCTTCTTGTAATTCAGAGGGTCCTTTTACTTCTTGCTGACCATATATGTTTTTCTCATTTGTATCTTCTAGAGGAGGCATATTTTCAATTTCATGTTCATCTAGAGGCACTTGTGCATTTATTTCAACATCAGTATCATTCATCTATGAATCAAAATCAACTTCACTTTGTAATTCATTAACTATTTTGTGTGTATCTTCTTTAGTTTCACACCTTCATCCATGCTCATTTGTAGATCTATTCTTCTTTTAGTTTAAAGCTCCTTGTCTTGTCTTCAGTCAATCATCTCTTTTTCTTCCTAGGAAACAAGAATCCTATCTTTTTCAATTTTGTGCAATTTTAGCTCTTCATTAGCCTTGATGGCATCTTCTCTTATTTTTCTTAAATCTAAAACAAGGTTATCTGGAGCTTTGTCAATGTCACTGAAGAGAATTTTTTGCTTCAGCTTACATAATGACAACATTTTCAATTGTCTTCTTGTCCTCTGGAGGGATATCCAAATGCAGCTCCATTGTATCATTCAATACATTGTATTTGGAAATCCCATTAAATAGTGTACCATAATCTAGAGGGTCATGTTTGACTGAAGGAGTTTTCTTAGTATTCTCTCCAGTAATCGCCTTTCCTTTCTTCTTTTGCAAGGGGATTTCTTCTTCTTCTCCCTATCTTGTTCTTTTCTTTCTTCTTCTCAAGGAAAAATCTTTCATTTCTTCTTTTTCACCTTCTTCATCATCATCCACATTCACGGGATTGATATTTTCCCTTTTTTCCTGCTACTTATGTTTAAGCTTCTTCCTTTAAGCAATCTTATTTTTCACGGGTGCTACAGTAACAACCCTTCTTCAGTTAAGAGGTATTTGGGCTAGTCCAGAATCTAGAGTAGATATAGAGGCATATCTACTTGTCCTTTTAGGATCTTGTGATCCTTCCACAAGATCCTTATGAGTACCAAAAACCTTTTTCAACTCAAACATCATTTTCCTGAAATTTGACATCTTCTCCACATTTTCTTCTACCTTCTTCTTGATTTTCTTATTGGTTATCTCATCAGATGTGCCAAACCTTTCAACAAAGGGATCCCTAGGTTTGTTGAGAAAATTTTTAGCATATGCAATCTAGTCAGATCCAAAGACCTCATAGGGGAAACTTTGTTATCCATGAAGTTCTTGGCTCAACTGCCTCCATATAAAAATTGTCTTTATCCACCATGAAAGTTATTTCATTCTTATATCTCTCAAAACTTGTGAGGGAATCCTATCCCTCTTCTGCATTTCATTTTAAAATGTTTTGAAGAAACCCCAAAAAATTGTGTCACATTGTTTGGTATCCAAAAAGCTACGCATGTGATCCTAATCTTTTGTGCAACAAAAATATCCCTTCTCCAAACCACATTCTTCAAACCAAGAATTTCTTTCATGAAATGAAACATAAGGAAAATAATCAAAGTGTAATACCATAAATTGTAGCATAAATCATTGGTTCTCTACAGATTCTCCAATATCTACTTCTACAAGAGCTCACAAAGATCATAATCATTTCCTTCCTTCACCATTTGATGAGAAATGTAGAAGGCAGTGGTGGTAGAAGATCCTTCCATGTTTGTGTAGTAAGCCTTGTATGCAATACCCATCATTACATACCAGACCCCTAAGTCAGAGATGTCATCCATAGTTAGGGTTATTTTGTCAAATTTAGTGAGCTGGTAAGCTTCATAACTTCTTCATTCTTCTTGGCCTTCAATTCCAACATAAGTCTGGTGGAGCACAATCCAATTACAATCCTAATAGCTTCTTTTGTGATTAGGTGGGGTTGATCACGCAAAAAGATATCTTCATGAATCTAGCTCAAAGAAATTATGACCCATTCATCTTCGAAGAAAAATTTGGGGAAATCCGTCCACACATATAAACCTTTTGCTTCCACATTTGCATACTCCAACTTGATCTGAAAATAATCAACAAAGAGATGATTGTATCTAAACTCTTCCATCTTTAGATGGTTATACTCATTTAGTTGTGAGTGAATGCAGATGTAAACTTCTTCTTAATGCAACACATTGATAGGAATGTGAGAGAACACTCCATGGATGTTTCTTGAATTTTTTCCTTGGCTTCTCAACAACATCAATGATAATTGGTGTAGCCATGATAGCACATTCTAAATTCTAGGGTTTTTACAAGAAAACCAGAGAAATACTTGTGAATACTGTCATTAGGGTTTACACGTAACATGTTGAACACCTTATTCTCTTCCTTAGCTCTTGCATGTACACTTGATATCTTTCAAATGAAATCAATTTTGATCAAATTAGGACTAAATATGCTTCACACTAACCCTAGTCACTCTATATTAAATGCATTTTTTAGTTCTTGACACAAGCAAATTTTTACTGTTTGAGATATCACAGGGATCTATGATCATTCAAAAAACTTCCACAAAGAGTGTATTTGCTTTGGAACCTTGAGCAAAAATCTCCACATTGAGTCATTAACCATTATGCTAAAGACTTCGACATCATATGATTTACAAGGGTTTGAATTTTTTTTACAATTGCAACTCCCCCTAAGTCAATACTTTCTTTGCAATTACCAGAGGATCCATTTGCACCAAGATGGGGTACAAATTCATTTTTTGCTTCACTTTCTTCCTTTTCCTTCCATACCTTGTTCATTGTCTTCTTTTTTTATTAGGCTCAATACATTTTTGAGGAGAAGAGGGTCTTACATTCTTTCCTTTACAGAACATTGTAGTGTGTCTAGGTTTATTATAGTTGTAGTAGGTGATATTAGTTTGTGGAGTATAATTACTTCTTCTCAAATTATATCTACAATCAATAGCCCTATGACCAAACTTTTTGCATATGTAGCAGTAACCATAGAAGGATTGAGAAGTCATAGCATTACTATTCCTTATCACTTTACTTTTGAATTCATTAGCCTTATGACCAAACTTATTGCAAGCATGGAACTAACCATGGAATGATTAAGAGTTCATAGCATTGTACCTTGGAGACTTAAATGAATTCTGACTCATCTTGCTTCTGCATTCAACATCCTTGTGTCTGAAATTATTGCAAGAGTAATAATAGACTTGAAAAGATTGATAAAACTTGGTAGGGGTATGGTGTCTAGCTGGTGGAGGACCTTTGAATCCTTTTTGTCTCTAGATAGGAATGAATCTACTTCCTTTCTTGATGTCTTGATTTGTCTTTGCATCTTTGGAGGATGTCTCCTTAGGTTCTTCAGTGTACCTAGATTTCTCCTCCCTTATTTTAGACTTTCCTTCTGCTTTGAAGTTATCATATAGGTTTGCAGATGCACTGGTCATAGGAATTTTCCATTTTTCAAAACCAAGACTAGATTTCTCTTTTAATGGATTTTGAGATTTAATCAAATCATCAATAATTTCAGAACCCCCTCTTAGTTTTAGACCCTTTTCAATCTGGTCTTTTTCTTTTTCAATTTATTTTCTTAGAGTGGCAATCTCTTCCTCAAGCTTGGAACATTCAACTACTTTATTATTCAGCCTGGTATTCAAGAAATCCTCAATCCTCTTTCCTTCTTCAACTTTGACTTTAAAATTAGAGATCATATCTTCTACCTCCTTGAGTTTAATTTCACATCCTTTATCTCCTCTTATTTGAGATTTCGGTTTGCCAATTTCTCCTTTTGATCTTCCAGCTTGTGCCTTCAATTTGGAAATTATCTCCTCTAATTTTTCAAGCATGACCTCATATTTGATATTTAGTGTTCTTGCTTCATCTAGATCTTTAAGAACAAACTAGAGTTCTCCTTCAAAATCTACTTCACAATCTTCTAGATTGATGGCCTAACCTTTAGGTTTCATTGACTTTATATCTAGTTCTAGAATAAACATATCATTGATCTTTGCTATAGATCTCATGTGTTTAAGTGCAGGATTTACCTCAGTTGTTAGGCTTCTCAAAGGAACTTGGCTCTCATACCAATTGTTGAACACACCAAAGTGTTAATGAGGGGTGAATACACATATACCAAAACTTAAACATTTCCATTTACAGATTAAACATTAAATCACATCAACTAAAATAAGAGAAGAAATGAAAACATGCACCACACAAGGACACCAATATTTTTACATGGAAAACCGAATGAGGGAAAAACTACTGTGAAAGTTAACTCACAATATATGAAGCTCATTGCTTACAAAAATTATAATGTTGTTTAAGGCTCATTGCCTAAAGAATTGTAGACTAAGGCACACAAACATAGGAAAAGATACAAGGACCTACTGAGACGCATTATCTCAAAGTAGGATACATGAAAACTATATTGAAAAACATGAACATGAATTGCTATAAAGAAACATATAACTTATTTTGATGTTGCAATCTCATTTTTGCATAATTACTCCATCATAGGGTGATCCCACAATAGTGGTTTACAATTTTTTGGTGAAATTGGACACTGAAATAATTTTTTCTAACTAAATCTTCACTTTCAGGCACCTATAGCGGCTAAACTGTGAGGAATTTGAAGATGATGCAAACTAGAGTTTCGTGAAATTTTTTCTGTAGATTCTAAATATATTTTTTTCAAAAATTTTGGAATCAGATTGCACCTCCTTTTCCATCTCCCTTGAAAATTAGTTTTTTTTAGAAAACAACATTTTTAAGGAGTGACTGTCACCATATAACACATAATTTTTTTTCCATGAAGGATAAAATTCTAATTCTTTCAAATTTATATTTGTAACTCTAATATCTAGTGCTTCCACTTGGTTAGATAGTTTTTTATTAAATATTTTTTCCTTAATCAAGTTTCGAAGTCAAACCAATTACAATTCAGACATAGGCAGACAGTATAATGCGTAACTTTTTTTGTATGTATCAAAATTATTTTTTTTTGTTGGATTAAGGACTTCCATATCTAGTGCACTCATATTTTTCAAAAAAAAATTATAATCTTCTATTTTTCCGCATGTGCAGAACAAAGAGCTTCATTTTCAGTGAAAAACCTACATTCACAAGAAATAAAAATAAATATAATAATAAAATTAAATTTATTTAAAATTATACTTTTTGAGAAGCTTATAATAAGGACTACATACTTACAAAAAATAAATTTTAAATGAATTCATTTGATCCCCCAAAAGGTAAATCAAAAGTGGTTTTTTATCAACATTTTGATAGGTGTAAAGGAGACTCCGTTATAGGTATGGTTTAAAACTAGTGGAGTTCTATACAAGGGCGTTTTATCTAAGGTAGTTTGATAAAAACCTCTTCAATTGGAATGATTTAAATGGAAATTTTTAAGGCTTAAATCATTATATTTTCTAAAAATATGTGATTTCAGAAAAAATTAGAATCTCCCAGAAATTGTAAACCATCTTTGTGGGATCACCCCATGCTAACTTCACACACTTCATATTCAATAAACTAAACAATCTCAATTATTTGTACTTAGTTACTTTCATAAATAATTTTTTTCTTGTATAAATACCCTCTACAAAAACTCAAAACCCCAATCAGGTCAGCTCCAAGATGACCTTTAGATGAAATGTATGATACTACATAGTTTTCCTCCAATCATATACATTGTGAAGATAAAATGAGTTGTCTATCAACACACAACATAACATGACCAAAACACATCACAACACATCCACCAAAGCAAAAATAATTAACCAAGATCAACCACAAAAGAAGGAAACAAGACTTGAACCCAAATAATGATAACACCACCAAAACTACCAATTGTTCAACATTAAACCACTGGGGAGAAACTAAAAACATCATGTAGACCAAGATGTGAGCATTGTAGACTATGCAAAATACCTCTTCAGCCATATTCTAAAGAATCTATTCATTAAGTGCTGGTGTAAGAAGAGAAACATATCTTCTTTGAAACAATTAAGCATTTAAAACCAACTATACTACACCATCCTTTGAAAACCATACTTGTAGATCACAAAAACACATGATGCAGTAATATAGTATGCATTGAACATCACTAAACATATCCACAAAAATGCAAGGCCATAACGTCACTTTTGGAGGAAGGATCATTCCAACATGCCTTCATCAACACTTTACTCTACCATAGCATAGACCGAAACTCTGTCACTTATAACTTTCTATGTATAAGGTGTAATGACTTGAATTCCTAGATATAACACCTTCACATCTTGACCATCTTATCTTTTGAACCACAAGAAAAAATATTTCTCTACAGAAGGACGTGGACAAAAATACAATGACTCTATCTTAGAGTATACACTGTGAATGCCTTAGCAAAACTTCTAAACCTTATCTCAATGTGTGGTACATCAAACAAGAATGATATCAATGTAGGCATGCAATTTCAGCATATTGGAACAAGTGTACCCACCTCTACATCACACATAGACATCAAATTGATCACCATTCTACCTCATACTGCATTTTTGTCTTGCACAAGCTAATATTTTTGTACATCAACTATCTCCAAAGTATTATACAGTCTTCTACATGTATCTAATAGACATCAATGGAAAAACATCTTGAGTTGACATAAATGACAACACATATCAAGCCAACAAAGTCCATGTGGCCCCACCACCAAAGTAGATTTCTAGAAAGAATATTCTCCCATTATGTCTTGCCCCTATCTTTGTTGACTATTCCTATCATGTATGACTGTTATAACATGTCATAAATAAATAAATATAAAATAATTGTCTAAAATGCTAGGTGTCCAATTACACCTTCCAAGGGACATGTAGATACATGAAAATTGTTGGCCACACCATTGTTGTTGCACCAAAATATCAACTTGTTAATTCCCAATACAATCGCCAAAGTTAATGGATCCATGAGAGGCGGTTAAGCCATGTCATGAATCCCGAGGGGAGTGTTGACCATCTGCCAACAATCTCTCCCTCAGTGTTATCAGATGGGATTCAAACCTAAAACCTTTGGATTTGATACCAATTGTTGGCCCCATGATTATTGTTGCACCAAAATATCGACCTGTTAATGTCGGATACAATCGCTAGAGTTAACAGATCCATGGGAGGTGGTTAAGCCATGTCAGGAATCTCGAGAGGAGCATTGACCATCTACCAATAGAAAATGACTTAGGATTGTAAGGTAAATTTCACCTTATCCTAACTTCTCCCACATGATAAATTATACATTGCAATTATAATAATAAGGAAACATAAATAATAATAAAGTATAGTAATCAAGGACTAAGGCCTTACTATACCAACAAGGGAAAGATATCCCTTAGTCATGCATGTATCACTTGATTCTTAAACCTACTTATGTACTCCAACTAAATACCTACAATAGAAACCAATTTAATCACCATCAATAAATAACTCCTCACATCCTCCAACATGCCACCTATGGAAGAAAAAGGAACATGCCAAAGTGAAGCATACCAATTGTAATTGAATCTTGAATCAATCTATATATAAGCACATGCATTAAATTAATATCATGAAGTTTCCATAGTCTATGATAGAACTTTAGTACATATTTTTGGATTAAAATTGTATGAAGCTTTTATCATCAATATTTTGGATCATACTCCATGATCCATCATTAGGATGTTGTGCATTCTACTCTCTTTTTGCACATCTTAATGATGGATCATGGAGTATGATCCAAAATATTGATGATAAAAATTGTACATAGTTTTAATAAAAAAATTTATACTAACAAGCATTAAATTCAAATGATAAAAATGGCTTTGAGTAGTTGTCTTTCTCATACCAATTTAGAATACCACCCACAACAAGTTTCTAGCTCATCCAATCTAACCATAACTCAAAATAATGGTAAAAACCTATTGGAAACATGAGCGTGTTGGTATATGGTGTTGTCGTTGATGGCAACCTATTGTAGAAATGTAAAAGTTTTGGTCTAGAGAAGACCAAATGTTTTGGAGAATTGACTAAGTCCCGCTGCGCATATTTAGTAATCATAGGAACTGTTTTGTGGTCCACATTGCTCTGCTATGCAAAATATTATCATGCAGTTTTCAAGTGTTCATGGTATGTGTTGGATGTGTCTAAATCCAAATTTTCTAGACTTGATGTCTTCCATAGTTGAAGATATTGTTGACGATGTGCCAGGGTAGTAATGACAGTGTTACAAGTGTAGAGTGCATGTTGGAATGCTTTCCATTCCACCACGGATAAACATTATGTTGTGCAATTTTAAGAAAGTTTTGGAAAGTTTTAGATGTGTGTGCACTCCAGGTGGCAAGTGATTTGGTGGCTAGTGTTCCAAGTTGTGAATGAACAGTTGGTTTATTTAGCTTTTTACTTCAACAATGATGTCGACCTAAAGGTTTTGAGGTTGTGAGAATTTGAGTTGTGCATATAGTAGAATCATGGGAGTGATTATAGGTCATGTCAACCTATTTTTGTGTGGTACACATTTTTATTCCCTTTGAACAAAGTGTTTCTGATGGATTTTTGGGCCGATAGCTCATGGTGTTAGCTGGTTCATGCAATTAGACTGACCTAATTGATGTTTTGGTTGGTTGCAGTATATATACAAGGCTAATTCATTGTGATACAAATGTAGAATATATGTGATGTGAATGAAGTGTGTTGGATGTAATTGTGTGTGCAAGATCTAATGTAGTGTGAAGTGTGAAAGGTGATAGTGGTGAAGCCTGAAGTGTGTAAAGTCACCTTTCTAAGCTTAAGTGGAACTGCACTTTCAGCATGTTGTAGATGTAGTGTTAGCAATTCAATCTTGGTAGTGAGCCACCCTTTCTTCTATCTCTTTCTATTCTTGACAGTGAGCCCTTAATAGTGAGCCTCTAGCAATGAGCCATTCTTTGTGGACAATGAATCTACCATTCTATAAATACATTATAATTGGTTATAATATATTATGAGCTAATCCTCACCATGGGTTTTTCCTTTTGAGGGGTTTCCACGTAAATATTGTGTTCTTGTGTTTATTGATGTGATGCATGCTTTAAGTGTTTCTTTCTATTTCTGAAATTTTGATGAGATGCTTTGAATGTATGTTTGAGTTGATGAAGTTAATGAATTTCAGTGAATACTGATTCACCCCCCTCTCAATATTTCAGGAACTTTTCAACAATTGTTATTAGAGCTTGGTTCCTTAAATTAGCTTAACCATTGATGTAGATCTTGGAGGTTGAACATGTATGTGAACCAAGAAGGTATCATATTCCTCCAAAAGAAATTATCCTTGAAGTGTTTACTATAGAATACTGCAAAGTTGATATGGAAGGAGAAATCAAATCATCCCTTGATGATCTAGATAAAGTAGAATGTGAGAACAAAGATTTGAAAGAAAATGTTAAGCAAGTAGATGGGTGTATCAAGAAGTTGAGGGAGCAAACCAATAAAGCTAAAGAAAGATTCAAGGAAACAAATGAGCAGCTTAATCAGTCAAATGATACAATCACTAGTTGGAAAGTGCAAGTTGAAGAAAGAAAAAGAGTTGAAGACTACCTTAATGTCAAACTGAAAGATAAATCTATAGAATGTTCAAAGCTTGAGGAATAAGTTGTGTCTCTAAGGAAAGATCTAGAGAAATAAAATATTCAAGAAGGGCTTCACCTTGCTTGATGATATACTTGCAAGTCAAAAAGATTCCAAGGACAAAGAAGGATTAGGGTTTGAAAGAGGAGAAATTCAAAGGTAAATCAAACTTCAAACAATGCCAAAAAGGAGAATGACAAACAAAGGAAGACAAGGGATAAGAATAGGAATATCAGATAGTTCTAGAGCCAAAAGAAAGATTTCAAAAGACCACCTATCAGACAACCATCTACACAAAGGTATTCATCTTTTAATGGATACCGCTACTTTTGCAATACATTTGGACATAGAGTTGTAGAGTGTAGAAGAAGAATGAATCACAATGTTCAATCATTTTTTGGTTAGTGCTATACATGCAATAGATTTGGTCATAAAGCCAGTGAATGCAAAAGTCGGATAATGAATGGTTACGATAATGGTATGATGTTCCAATCATTCAATGGTTACTATTATACATGTGCAATGGATTTGGGCATAAGGCTTTTCAATGCAAATCTAAAATGGAAAGAAGTAAGTTTGTTTACCAAAAATGTGTCATATGTCACAAATGCAATAATCCAAGACACATAGCTAAGTTTTGAAGAAGCAAGAATGTGAAACCCTCTAGTTCACAAAAGAAGGTTGATCCAGTGAAGAAGATTTATCTAATTGAGATGAAGGAGACGAACAAGACATGGAAGAAAAAGGAGGAGAATGAGGTGAAGAGTGAGTTTATGCCAACTCTTGGTGTAGATGTTTCCTCCAAAAACTAGATAAAGAGATTGGCTCAAGGTGAGTTTTAGAAAAAGAACTTTCCAACCCCCCCCACCAAAGATGAGATGTTGATGCCTTCAACATGTACTAGTATATGTGCTTGATTTTTTGGTGAAATCTTTGGTGTGAAATCTCTTGTTGTGGATATCTAAAAAATGTTTTGAGGTGCCTATGACAATGCAATGAGTGTTTGGCAACTTTTTGACCTAACTTTTCCCTTTTGGAATTAATGCATATTAGGTCATTGAAAAAAGTTTTATATTTATTTTTGAGTTTGCTAAAGTCATTTGTGATCAAGTATTTGAAGTGGAAAGAAGAGCAAACAAGTATTGAAGTGATTATGAATTGTTGTTGGAATCCCTACTAATGAACTCTAAAGGTATTTATCATTTTCTTACAAACCCTAGGTCTTGGCATATTGGGAACTCTTGGCCGCACTGGATGAGAGAGAGAGAGAGAGAGAGAGATAATGAGGTACAGATAGAGAGAGGGACAAATGGGAAGATAGGGATAAATGGGGCAAGAGTGAGATAAAAAAAAAGGTGATATATATAAGTAATAGAGAGGGAGAGGGAGAGGGAGATGGAGAGAGAGAGAGAGAGGGCGGAGAAATAGAGAGATATAGATAGAGATAAGGAGGGAGAAACACAGAGTGTGTGTGAGTGAGAGAAATGGAGATAGAGATAGAGGTCTTAAAGGTGAATTATCATAGACTTAATCAAATGACATGCTACCCTGAGCATAACTCCCCAAGGAAACATGCTATCCTTGGATTGTTGGCATGAAACGATTAATCAAAAGTTAGTTTCTCTCTTTCGCTCTCTTTGTCTCATTCTATAAATTTTAATTTTAGATTTTTAAGTTTGACATTAATTTTATTATATAAATTAAAAAAAATTAAATATAATTATTCTATAATAATTAAAATTTTAATAAGACAAATAATTATAAATTAAATTAACTCTAATAACTTTTAGTATTATTTGTAATTTCATAAAAAGACAAATAATTAAAATAAATTTCAAACTTAAATCTAAATTAAAAAAATAAAAAATTTCATACTTTTGATAAAAACTAAAAATAATTTAATTAATATTAATAAAAATAGAAAAAATAAATTCAAAATAAATAGAAATTTTCAAGTATTTTAATTATTTAAAATTTAATAATAAAATTAATTTTATTTTTGTTTTTATTTTTTTAATAAATTTAGAATATAAATATGAACCTTAAAAATAGTAAATTTTTTTTAGCCCCAATGGGTAGTAGAGTTGGCTTGGGCAATGGGTTTGCTCCCTATTGATCTCTTGACTCTGCTCCCGGGTTTAAGAGGTGGGACTTCTGTAGTATCAAATTTATTTATTTTTTTAAAAAAATTCATCTAAAACCTTTTGAACAGTTATCTCTCACTAAAATACAATCTTTAATAGTTTAAAAAAACCATTTAACATAATAATCCCTTTTAACAGCTTTGAAAGTCAGATAGAAGGAGAATGCGTGAAAAGCAAGCTAGAATAATATAATTAAATTAAAGACATTAACCCCAGAATAACAGTCCGTTACTTTTCTGCAAGAATGTGCGATGCTCGGAAACGGCGGCTTGAAAATAGCACGGAAATGTAAAAACGGAAGAATAAAACGGAAACAATAAAACCGGCGGAAAAATATAAACGGTTCCAGACGTTGCAATCGTCTTGCACGTCTGTCGAATTTCAAAAATCAACCGGGCTTTGTTCAGATAGGGAACGTCTAAATAGTTCAACATATGTTTTATTAAAAGAATAAAATAATAATCAGATTTCAAACTGTAAGTTTGTACAGATTCCTCAAGTGCCATTGGATCAAAGATGAAAGAGAAAATCCCCACAATGACATCCTCTTCAACCTAGTATAGATGATACAACTTTGATTCCTTGAGAGCAGCTGTTAAATTGAAGTAGCTGAGAACAGCAAACCACATCTCCCTGTCCTTGAGCTTGTGTACAGCAATGGTTTCAGGAATGAATTCATGAGAACACTTGCCATTGGCGAGAGGAAAGTCATACATGGCAGGCTTATTGTTAAACCTATTCTTAGCCTTCTTCCCTTCATCTAACCATCGTCCTACCATCATATCCTCTGGCCCCACTGTGTTATTCTTAACCACAGGAGACTCCTCAATCCATTTCACCAAATCCCATGACAGGCCATATCCCATACCAGACATATACTTGTCAAAAGGATTCGTGCTTTCGCAAGGTATAACAAAGCCATAATACGTGTCATTCCTTGGCAAAGGCTTCAGTGATTCAGCCAACTTATCAATCCTAAAGTATACATCGTCATCAACTTTCATAACGTAATCATACTGCAATCCCAGTTTTGGCAGACTAGAAAAATAAGTGTAAGTCTTACCTTCGTTCATGTTCTCTTCACAATTCAATATTATGATATCATTGTAGGCCATGATCTCCAGAGGCACAAGGATTCTTTGATCATCCTTGGTCAGATTACAGAACACAAATCTCACGTCCACTTTTGCATGGACTGTGGATTGGATTCCATAAACCATGCGAAGAAAATGCCTTCTTTCGTACAGATCTGCTCTTGTTAGGACTCCAATCAGAATACTGAACTCATACCCCGTCTTTGAAACATTGCTCTTATCAACTTCAATGGTTGCAGTGACATTCTCCTTTATATCCTTTGTGCAGTTCTGAACCACTTGTGGGCAGCTACAATTGATGAAAATCTGGCTACCTTGAGAACCCACATAAGTGTTCTCATCTGTTCTCAGAAGAAATGGTGGGGAGGATGAATTGACAACATTTGCATTAGAATTATGATCCACTACTCTGTTCAAACTAGATGGCCGTCTAACAATCCGTCTGAATTCTCCAACTTTGAGTAAGGCTATTAAGAAAAGAACTGTGAATAGGCATAGCAGCCCTGTTCTGATTATTGACGTAGGGAAGGGACGAGAATAAGATTGTCTGCCCTGCTTCATTGATCTTCTCACAAAATGTTCAAGTAAAAAATAACTATAACGCCCTTACATTGAATATAGTGGGTGTGGGCTTTTATAAACTTGTGTATGCATGCGTGCATGTTTAAGTGCCGGCTGTTTTACGTTTTTTTTGGGTGAGTGGGAGAATTAGTGTAATAAAGCTTCATTCTTTATGACCTTGTGTGTGCACTGTGCATGCGTGCATGTTTGAGTGCCGGTTGTTTTGCTTTGTTTTTTGTGAGTGGGAGAATAAAGCTTCTCATTCAAACCTTTGCAGCGCCTTCCTTTTTGACTTCTCATTTGTTAGGTATTTTAAGCTCCGCGTATTACATTGCCTTCGAGTACACATGAAACGTGTGTTAGGCTTGAAGAACCATATATAATATTTAATTTTCTTTTATGTTGATTGGTATTCCGCGGAAGTGGAAAGAAAAGTAGTGCACTAATACAGTGCTAACTCTCAATAGGGGGTTAGCCGCCATTCCTGCATTCTAGATTAGAATGAAGGGACCCATGGACCGCTTAACCGACGACCAAAGGGTGAGCCAGCTAAGACATTCCTTGTATACTTTCAGCCCCACTATAGATGTGGTAGGCAGGGAATAGCAATGGTTGGCCAGTGGGTGGGGAAGAATAGTAGGACAGGGTTGACCCAATCATTATCTTGGTATGCACTCACCAATCCACTCTTTCTCAACTCCTCCCATTCCCGATTCCACTGAGACCTCTATAACTCCCTTCAGCATAGGTTCATGTATGTAGAAAAACATGCAAGGAGATCAAAACAAATTAACGTTTTTGAAACGTTAGTTCTTGAACAGTCCGTTTTGAATTAGGAAAGTTGTTTGGAAAAGCGTGTTTCAGTCTGGTATATAAATATTCATAAAGCGAAAAGATCTTGATAAGCTGTTGTTATGAAGTCACCTGTTAACTTTCCCACATGGATGCCTAAACCCCACAAATGTATCTCACATGACAAGTGTGCTGTTAAATCAAACAGTCGTCACGATGTTGGATTAATGTAAGAGAGGTTAAATTTTTCATATTAGGGGAGAGGATCCAGTATCTGAGTATGTTTCAATAGTTGTGACAGTAGTTGTTTATATAATGTCTAATATTTTTATCAATATTGGATCAATAGTTGTTAGTGTTGATGATGACTACCCATAATTAAACAAAATGTATTCTTTTGATCTAAAAAGCAACCAATCATGTGATTCCACATCTGCACTCAATAAAACATGCTGTGAATGTGCAAGTATTGGTCTCACTTTTTTTTGGGCCTTTTTGGACACCTTGACGAACAACATGCTGATGTGGCATCATATTTGATGATGTGGCCCTGAAATCTTAGTTACAAGCAGGGGACTTGCCAAGTAAGCTGCTCTAAAAAATTGGGAGTGATTTGAAATTTCCACGTAGGATAATTAGAAGCGCGAAGTTACGGTGCACAACTACAAGATCCTCTCCCCTAACTGGGAGGCTTTTTCCTTAAACTTCCAAGTCTAAAACTTGTCTCAAATGTCGTCTCCCCACTATTTAAATAAAAAATAGTGTGAGAGACATAAAAAAGCGAAGAAAAAAATGGTGAGCTTGAAAATAGCGAAATGGTTTGTGAGAGAGGTAGCATGCGCGAGAGCTTCATAAATTCTAATATTGATATATTACTTCAATGTAAATAGCATCAAGCTTGGAACACTCCCTCCAGCTGTGCTTGCCGAAGTCAATGGAGTGACCTTGTACATCACTCTAGCCAAGTAGCTCTTTTTTGGGCTGCCTAGGTGATAAAATGGGGCAAATGAGAAGCAAAGGTGTCTGAAAAAACTTCCTATGTTAATTCTGAAATATAGAATTCTTAATGTAGATTACATTTATAATTTTTTTAAACTTTAAAAAGTTAATATGATGTTATTTTTTATAAATCTAAGAAAATATTTTTAATAATTGAAATATTTTGAAAAACAGGTCAATGATAAATGATTTGAACGTATAGTGCATGGAGAAAAAATTTGATGAAAAATTAATTTTTAATAATTTTTTGAAATCAAACTTAATCAAAATTTTATATAAGAAAGCAAAGATGTCTGAAAATTTTGTTAAAAAACTGCTTAAAATTTTACTCTTTAAACTTTAATGATAACTATTGCTATTTGAAACTCTTTATATGATTTTGTAAAACTCCTATAACTTTTTCTTTTTTTTTAAACCTAAATAATAATATGTATCATCCTATAACTTATATTGATGCACCGGGTGTTGATGATTGCAATTTTTTGGCCGGGCCCTGAGGTTAACATCTGTACTGGTGTCGATGGTGTTCTTTTTTGCCTGTGTCAGCTCATGTTTTGGGGTTTGGGATTTATCTTGCTGTATTTTGGTTCTAGGGGCTATAAAACATGTCAATCTCTCTTCGCCCTGTAACTTTTTGAAGACTGAAACGATGTAAATTTTTTGATGATATCAATATAATCCATGCAACTTCAACTACATATTATGAATATATATTACGAATTATATATATATAGTTCTTTATTTGAAATCATCAAATGCCACCAAAACCTCCTTAATTCTTGATTTATTGTAATCAAAGTCAGTTCACATTTATCTGACTTAACCAAATTGATTATATTTCTTTATTGAAAGTAAACATATATCCATATAATTCATTCATCCTCTATAATAATAACAAAGAGATTCTCTTACTTTCTTAATGTCCTTCTACCAATCTTGCCTGTACTGCAATCTTACCATGTTCACTTTCGCCATTCTAGTGGAGATAGTGATTGCTTTTTTGTTTTTATTGAAAATAAATGTTCTTATGCGGGGTCCTTTTAATGGAGAAATCTTTGTCATGGGATGAGGCGACTGTACGATTTAGACTTTCTCCTTTCACCTAAATTGACTCAGATGAGTCGTCAACTCTCATCATTGGAATTCTTTTGTCAGTTACAGTAAAAGTCAAATGGTTTTCTTAAATGCTCACTGTATTTGAACTTCAGTCCCTGGTATTGAAAGCATCAATTACGTAGACGTTATGCCCAACTTAAAAAGTCCACATTTTCTTAATGGAGCTGCCAACTTATAAACAGACTTGTTTGGTCTTAGCTTACTGTGTTATACCTGCAGTCCTTGTTTTTAAGCAAACCAATATTGGAATCCTTGTTTTTCTAGCAATCCAGTCCCATACTGAACATCATTGAATTGTATAGTCTATTGTTTTAGAATTTTAATTAATTAAACATTATCCTCAAATGTGCATCCTGTATGCTGGTTACATCGCTTTAAAAAGTGCCAAGAAAACATATTTGCTTTAGGACTAATGGTGTACATCAAGTAGACATTGACTTCGTATGATCTTGGGAATTGTGGGCTTAATGTTGGCAATGAGAATGGCAACATTTCAACAATAATCAACTCTTATTTGTATGTCAATCGGTGTTCAGTGTAATGGCAAAAGTTGTGTCGTAGGGACCTAGAAGGTCTCGAGTTCAAAGCTTCATACAATATATTAAACTCTTATTTGTATGAGGAGAGGTAACGAGCTCACACCATAGATTACCAAAAAAAGTCTAAAATTTGTAGTATGTTATTGCAACTATGATATTTAAAATAAATATAGGCTGGTCAATTTTTTCAAATTCTCTCAACTGGTTTTTTTAATTCTCCTCTTTTTATTGCTATCAAGTTAACAATGTTAAATATGGTGATGATGGATGAGACTCTCTCATGGACATCTCAAACCACATTGATGCACAAGGCAAACTGGATCGTGAGGACTTCCTCCTCCTTCCTATGATCTTGCTCTCACCACTTAGTGAGCTGTTCTTATTGTTATAATTAACTTATAATATTTTTTGTTTGAGTGTAGCCTCATTTGGACTTTAGGGGCGTGATTATTTTAACCCACCTTTTTTTTGAGAATTTGTAACACTATTTTATGAATGATAATATAGACACTATTCATAAAAAAAATGAATATTACTTTTTTTTAATTATATTAATAACATAAAGTACTTTGTTTTGTTTTGATGTATGGGTTTCATGGCTGCTACTTTAGTTGTTCTATTGCAACATTTTGTTTTGATTTTATGTGAGGGTTTCAGATCCCTTCAAAACCTGTTTTTCCTTATTAATCAAAACACAAAGTAATGATTTTATAAGAGAAAATATTTTGAAATGGATAAATTTCAATTTGTTCATCTCTATGTTATTATTAGTATAGATATTTAAAATATGTCTATTACATATCAATATAATTGTAAAAAAAATGTTTTTTCCTTACATAATTTGAACTAGATTAATTAAATAAATATATATTATTAGACACAAATTAACATGATAAAATTAAATGGCATACGGAAAATTCACCGCCAGCAATTCACCGTTGGAAAATTCACTGCCAGCAATTCACCGTGGGAAAATGAACCGCCATGACAAATTCATCCCAACAATTCACCAAAGTGGAAAATTAACCGCATTAATGTTTTTTAATATATATTTTGTAAACTTTGAATTTTGCGAATTGCTAGCGGTGAATTTAACTTGGCGGTGAATTTGTCATGACAATGAATTTTTCCACGATGAATTTGTCATGGCAATGAATTTTCCCACGGTGAATTGTTGGGGATGAATTTTCCTAGAGCCAAAATTAATAATAGTTGAAAATGAAAAAAGCTTGTAAAATAATAATAGTTGAAAATGACAAAAGGGTGTAAAATAATGCTAGTTTAGCAAAGTAAATGTAAGACAATTATGGATTTTAACTTTAGGAACAATGAAGAATAATTCTAATGCAACACAATTTTGAATTTTCACATAAATAATAATAAGTGCCTCTAGTATGCAATTTGTTTAAGAATCTATGCAAGAATCCAACACATTGTAGGTTGATCATGTAGTGTGGATCTACTTTTTAACCTATATATTTGATCTAGTTAAAAGTGTGTGTCTAATAACCGAAGCTCTTCAAAGTCTACTCTCTCTTGATTGTTAAAGATTGATATTCAATAATACCTTGAGGAAATTTCTATATTGCAAGGGCCAAGTTCTCCATTGACCCTATTGATTTGATAAATTTTACAATAATGAAAATGATTGGAGATATAAACACTCTTCAATCATGCAAATGTCTTAAGATGTTAATGCATAATTTAAATTACTGATACAATCAAAAGATTCATAAAATGACGCTCCTTGTCATGTACAATATTTTCAATGAACATTTGATTGATTACAAATGGAATGAATTTAAATAAAAAAAATAGAAACAAATCACATGAAACATGTGTGAAGAAAATTGAAGGAAGGAGTAAATAACTAGGTGAGTGCAGGATCATGCGGGTTCAAAAAGTGGCGATATGACCCAAAAGTGGCTGATGACATTTTTTTATTCGAATTTAATGAAACAAAAAGGGTTTATTGATAAAAAATTTAGCTTTCCACCAATATAAGATATGACTTATTTGGAATTAAATAGATAATTATTGAATTAAATAGATAATTATTATTTATTTTTTACATGCATTTTGACTAAAGTCTTGATTGATAGGCTAATTGAAAATATCTATATTTCTTAAATGATTTCACATTTTTTGAATCCAAAAGATGCACACATTCTATGCTTCCCATACTATAACATTAAAGAAAAAAAATGATTTTCATAAATTTTTTACTAAGTTATCGTGGTCAGACAAACAGGTTTTAATATTTTTTAAAAAATTCTAATAAAAAATTCATAACTAATTATTTACTTGCAAAAAAAATATATTAAAAATGTGGCACATCCAAGCATGCAGTGTCCTCTACTTAGATTGAAAGTTTCAAAAAAAAAATATTATTTATTTTTTACTTGTACTTAGGTTGGTCAAACATACACCTGTTTTTTTATTTTTTTCCTAAAAAATTTAGCACTATTGTATTGAAATTTCAAAATTTCACCAAATAGATATACTTTTTTTCCGAAAGAGGACTAGTAACTTAGAAACTACATTCAATTTTCTACAAATTTTGTTATTACATAATTTTAAAATTATGTTAATAACCTATTCAAATATTTATGTCAAGTTGTCTAACTCCATTTTTCTGAATTTGCATTGCCACTTAAGGGCCTAGTTTGGATTCCCATGATCCTGCACTAACCCAACTTGGAGTAAAAAAAAAAATATATTTATTTTAACTTGAGAATTAATTCAATTTGGTAAGGGATTGATCTTGCATGCTAGAATAATTGACCTATGGCATGAAAATGGTAATATTAAGACCTAAGTGGTGAATATCTAGAAATGGGTGGTAATAATAAGCATAATTAATGGTGGATGTATGGGATTATGTGAAGAGAAAAATGAGATAAGGTCGAATATGATGAAATATGTGTAGGTGAGGACATTTGAAGGATCAAGAACTAAGGTCAACCTTGCACAAGATTGTGTCATTTCTCCATACATAATTGTATAGATAGAACCCATAAAAAATAGGACCAAAAATAAATAGGCATTGTCATGGGTGTGCTAATTTTACCACTAAAATTTACCTCTATAGCATCGTAAATTGTCACCCTTAACAATTTCACACTAGAATTAGCTCCCCACTATATGATTGGACCCAGTTGTGCTCTTAATTTGCTTGTTTTATGGTAATCTTTGGAACATCAAAATTAAATTAGGAATATTATTATTTAATATTTATTTAACGAAACTTAAATACCCAAATAGGTTTGGACTAGGGTGCTAGCACCCTTGTCCAACCTATTTTGTCCCCAATTTAAATATGTCATTAACATTTACAAATTTAAATTCATTTGTTAGCTATTGATAATTAATTTTATGGGAAAATGAATTAGTTCATATAAATAAAGTCTTTTTTACTATTTAAAATCCTAATGAAATGATTGAGAAATTGAGCATCCTAAAAGTTAGTCAAGAGCAGAATTAGTAGATTATATAGCACTTATTATTAGTCAAGCTTCATGTTAGCAATGCATCAAATTCATATGTGAGTTTGTTCATGTTTTATGTTCATTTGTTTTAAAAGTACTAACACTTACATGAATTTCAATCAAGAAACAAATTCTCCTTGGATGAGATGAGTACAATGACTTTAGTCCATCAAGGAAAGAAAATATGAGTGGTAAGTTGTAGTTCTTATCAACTTTTTTCTTATGTTTTTATCCATTTTCCTTTTCTTGACTAAGAGTAAGCACTCTTTACATCATCATAGTCATTGTGGAGGTGGAAACACCAAAATGGGGTTTGAATTTTAAGGAAGCCCCTATATGGCACAACCCTTTCCCTCCTTTCTTGTGTGCAGGTGATAGATCTAAAGTGGATTTGGGAAAGGATTGAACACCTAATTACAAGATCAAGCATTCAAGTCTTCTATATAAACAAATTAGAGCAAGTGGAATTAATCATCAATAGATGAAGTTTCAAAGCTAAGTACATAAAGGAAGAACCTTCAGACAATGACCATTTGAGATCTAGTTTATGATTCCTGAGATTTGTACTTCTTGTTCTAGGGTGTTGGCACCCCTCTCCAACCATTTTGAACCCAAATTCATATGTTAGGTTCTTCTACCTCTACACTTTATTGTTCTGCAACTCACAATTGTATTAGTTGTTTGTAGCTTAATAGTTGACCTAGAAACACAATTACATTATCAAATCAGGTTAATAATTAATCAATTTATCATCCCCCAATAAAGAACCAAAACTCGAATCCACCATTCTAGCTCTTCCATATAGGTTAGTAGCCAAGTGGGTGTTTGTGATCATTTTGGTTCCTTTCCAATATAATGTAGGAGAAAGTGTGATTTAGACCTGATAGGACTTTGAAAACTTTCATGGCTTTGTACCCTACATTTCAAAAAAAATGTCCTTTTGCTAGTTGTTTAGGGTTAAGGTTTTGAATTCCATTGTTCTAGGGTCATTTTATGACTTAAACCCATGAAAAATCATAAGTATTTGTTAAACCTTAAGGTCTTGTTCTAATCCTTTGTTGACTTGTTCTTGCCCATTTCCAGTTAAAGTCATGACTTGCTCGTCATCTAAGTTATCTATTAACTGGCCCCATAGCCTAGCTTTACCGATTGTTACCCATTTGAAATATTTTAATATGCCTATAGTTATGCAGGTCAAAAAATGGTGAAATATCTTATGTTATATCCTAAATCTTGATTCATAAATGCCTAAGTATTTTTCCCATTAACCTAGCCAATGGCCCCATTTTAAGTTTCCTTTTGATGCATGTGCATTTTAAATCTTTAAATTCATGGTTGGTATGGCCCACCGTTCTCATTTCATTGGTTTCCTGCTAGCCCACAAGAATAAAATAATCATTAAATAAGAGTCGCGAAATAGTGGGCATGTGACATGTGTCCATCCCTTTGGTGGAACCTACTTGTCTTTTGAAGCAAAAATGGTAAAAGGTAAAGAAATCAATGAATCTAGTTTGATCTTCTTGAATTGATCTAGATCATTCCCTACCATCTTGTGGGGGACCCACAGGCAGATCTTGTTTCTTAGTGGGGCAGCACGAAGATGCCACATAGCATAATCCTCAGCGTTCAAAGAACATTAGAAGGCATGAAATACTTGATTTAATTTTTTTAATGGCTATAGAGGCTTAAAGGGGGAACAACTAAAGGATTTTTTAACGCACATGGTTAATTGAGGAGTGAGATGTTTTAATCTCATTCATCTATCATTTAAAGTGTTAAGAACATGGGTGCACGACTTGGTGGCTTAAGGGATAGGAATGTTGTGGTATTGTTATGCCCTGCATAACCACCCCATTTTATTCTAGAACAAAATGGGTCCCCCTTTTCTCTTGCTTTTGTTACCTTTGGTTATTTGCTTTGCTCTTCGAAGTTCTTCTATTTTCTTCCCGAGTTTTCCTTCTGGTTTTGTCAAGTTTTGGTTCTGTCTCAGCATAAATTGGTTTTCTTCTTGCAAGAAATTGAATGAAATAATCACAAGCAATAGTGGATTTTATTATAATATGTTTTATTTGCTTCTGAGGACTAATGTAGACCTTGTTTCACAGGATTAAATCACACACATGATGATATTTATCAGGGGAGCTCAGTTGGAAGGAATTCCCCAATCTAGCTAGGCACAAAATTCCTCTAAGAAGAAAGTTGGCAAGACCTTTCAGATTTCTTGCCAACTACCAGTGTGTTTTGTCCATTGGAGGCTCACTGGTCGTCCAAACAATCCTATCACCGTAGGTTTCTTTGTGTCTCTCCGACCGGAGGATCCCTCACCGAAGGATTCCGCATTCGGCATTAGGTCTCGACGAAGGAGGAAAGTCTCACCAACATGAGGTAATATCGGCAAGAGTTCTTGCCGATCCATCAGAGTCTCGGCGAAAGGAGAATGCTATCAAGGGATCTTGTCGGGAAGGATTTACTCTTAATAAGAAGTCTCACCGACGGGGTGAGGTCTCGCCGAGGCCGAGCAGTTTCGGGGTAAAGTTCCCCCTTTCATGGTGATGTCCTACCAATACAGTGAAGTCTCGGCGACCGGGTGATGTTCTACCGAAAGATGTTGCCTTCGAGGTAAAGTTTTGGGTTTCGCCATGAGGTCTCGGCGACTGAGTGGAGTCTCCCTGAACTAAAGCAAGCCTTCGCCGAAATGAGGTGGCTTCGATGTAATGTCTCACCGATCCGTCGGAGTCTCAGTGAAATGAAACGGCATTGGCGAAAGTTTTGGGGTCGCTATGAACTCTCGGCCACCGAGTGAATGTCTCACCAAGAGGTATTTCCTTCAGCGAAAGGTCTCGCCGAAGAGGAAGAGTCTTGCCGAAGTGGTCTCAGCTCACCCAAGGGTTATCCCTTCGCCATGATCTCTGGCCGAGACTGAGGAGTTTTGCCAAAATGAAGTGAGCCCGATGAGAATAAAAATTCAATATGATGTCTTGCCAACCCAGAGATGTCTTGGCGAGGGGACTTAGTCTCGCCAACATAAAGCAACGTGGCTTTGATGTAAGGTCTCGGCGAAGGGAGCTAGTTTCACCGAAATAGAGTGATATCGCCACAAGGACTTCCCGACTAATGGAGGTCTCCCCGAATATGATCTCAGCTTGCCAAAGAAAGAAGGTTTCGCTGTGAGGTCTAGGCGACTACGAAATGTCCTCCGACAAATGGAGGTCTCCCCGACATAAGATGAGCTCACCGAAAGATCTTGAACTCAGAAAAATGTCCCACCGACTTGAGGAAGTCTCGCCAAAACAAGATCAACTCAGGGAGAAAAGAGAAGGTCGCCATGAGGTCTCACCGACAAGGTAGACTCTTGCCGATAGGAGATCCAAGCCAAAGATTGATGTTCGGCATAAGAGTTCACTAAGAGACAACATCGCCATAACGTCTCACTAACCCGATAGGGTCTTGCCGATATAGAATGAGCTTGGGGTGAAAGGTCTGACCTTGCTATGATGTCCTACCGACAAGTGAGGTCTCAGTGATAGAAAAAGATATCAGTGTGACTAGTGGAGCTCATTGTGACTTCTGACCGACATTGATTGTCTTGCCGATGGGTTTTGTTGTGTCGATATGACTTGTGTAGCTCGATGGGAGGTCTTGCCGACTATCTTATGCTACGTCAATAGCTACTAGAAGAGACATAATCACATTGGAGAGACACGATTAGTGTCTCACCAACATGCGATGCCATTTGAATAACCTTTGACTGCCCGAGAGTCTTGCATGGCATATGTTTAACCAATCAGGAGGAGCTAAGAAGGTGGACCAATGATAGTTTGACCGATTGACCACCCCTGAGGAGAAGATCAACAAGATGCAAATGACATGGACTCCTTCTTAGATCAGAAGGCAATGGAACACCTTGATTAATAGTGGTGTAAAGATTTAGCGACGAGTCTGATGCTACTTCTAGAGGACGGTCAATGGGCAGAGAAGTCTAGAACATGAAGGAGGCCAGAAGAAGGAAGAGACCATGAGTCATAGTAACTGCTGAGATTGCTACTGATAGAAGAGGATCGACATTAATGATAATGATTTATAGCATTCAAGGCAACCCTTCAAAGGGAGTTCGAGTATGGACACGGAGATAGGAGAGTTAATGTTGTAGTAACAAAATATCTAAAGGCTTCTCCTGGGGACATAAATCTATCATCAGCATGGATAACAAGGATACGCATTCAATGCAGAACCAACTCTCTTCAAAAGATCTGAGAGCAGACCTCTCGGAGGAGATATTTTGTAAACCCTAAAACAGGGGCCAGTGCATTCTTTTTGGTACACTCTGTATATATGGCATTCTAGCCTCTTTGTAAAGGGTTAGAAGAAGTTAGCAAGAATAGAGAAGAAATAGAGTAGACAGGTCTAGAGATAGATTTTCAAGAGTAGGAATTTTCTGAAGGATAGAGGAGACAGAGCTGCATCCTGATTCTTTGTAATAGGAGCTTCTTTTTCCTTCTTAGTTAGGATTTAGATTCAATAGAAGCCAATAATGTATCTTTCAAGTTTTCTTAATATAAATGGAAATAATTTGGAGTCATGGATTTTCTGTACATTGGTGATTGTGCCAGATTTGTAAATGTTACTTATTTGTTTCACTAGGAGTAGAAGCAACCAGATTAAAATCTACTTCAGATTGTGTTTCAGAATGTTGTTTATCTTGGTTTAATCATTTGATTTGAGAAACTTTCAAGGAATGAAGTTTGATTTGATGTTTTTGTTTAAATGATAACTTGCAATCTGCTGTTGAAATTAGCACTATGAATGAATGAAACTGTGTGTTAATCACAAGTTTATTTTGTTCTGCAGTTTTAGTTATGAATTCCTTGGAAGGTAACAGGTCTGGTTAATTTGGATGAACTATCATTCTTTTCTATTCCAAAACTATGATTTATCTTTTTCTGTTTCTTTAAAAACCCCAGTTAGAGTAGGTTTAAGTTTATGTTTGATCTTAGAATAATCCAGAAGCTCAACACCAGCAAGCCCATTGAACATTACTATTACATTGACCATTGAGCAACATCAGCACAGTTGAGAACCAACTACAAAGACCTTGGGAGCTAAGATATCCATGTGTTGTCTTTCTCTTTCAGGAGAAACATGATAGCAATATTCTGTTTGCATGTTGTTGTGCCACTAGGACCATCAACAGAATGGAAACTTGGCTGGGAAAATGGTTTAACCATTTTCATGAAATTGAAGGATTCAGCTACCCAGAACTCTTGGTTCATGAACATCACAACTCCAGTTGGGTCAGTTTTAACAAGCAAGGTTGAGCTAGAATCTCAAATTTAAGTCAACACTAGCTACCCCTGAATCTATGTATGTGCTTGATAGTGCATCATCCTTTCATAAAGTTTTCTTTATCTTTCGAACAACAATGTGCAAGATTTGAGCTACATGAGTTGATTCCCTTTAGTTGTCGTGCAATGATATCCTGGGCATTGCTCTGCTATCAGTCAGGCATCCATATCCCCAACGGAGATACCTCTAGCTTTCTCACAACATTGCGCTGCTGCCAGTCAGGCGTCCATAGCCCCGATAGAGATACTGGAATCACCCATTCATATTGAGTCTTTTTTTCTCTTTAGATAATTATTTTCTTTTATCTTTTATGTTTTCTCTTGGAGTTTTAGATTATTTCATTTAATTATTTTTCAATATGTCAGATGTTTAACATCTGATCTGGGTTGAAAACTACCATGGACCTCATAACAGCACTTGGGAGATCATATTTTTTACTTACATCTTACAACACTATCACCCTAGGACAAATACACCATTACAAAGGAGATGATCATGATGATTTGTGACAGATTTAGAGGAGCTAATGAAGGTTATCTACTTTGCACCTTGTTTTCAAAACTTTCCACAACTCTTATTGACAACGAGCATGAAACAACAAATTCAAGACAAAATCATCCAATCAGAAAACCTGAAAATATCTAAACCACTTCTCTCCTAACAACCAAAGTACATCCCAGATAACAACCCACTATGTTACAGATGGAAAGAATGGATAAAACCCCAAAGAACAAAACAAGACAGAAACAAAAGAACAAAGGAAAGGAAAGGAAAGAAAAGGAAGAACAAGTAAACACCCAACAGACTATTTACAAACAGAAAAAACAAATTATTTATATAAAGAGCAGCAAATTATTCACATAAAGAACATAGTTATTTACACACACAGATTATATACAAACATAAATTATTTACACAGATGCACCGCCCAACAGGCCTACCAACTTCATGACTCAAAATAGTGTTTAAGAAACTGTCCATTGACAGGCAAGGGAACAGGTTCTCCAGCTAAACTACTCAATCGAAAAGCATTTTCTCCTAGGATCTCAGCAATCTGATAAGGACCCAACCAGAGCTTATCAAATTTCTGGTGACTACCCTTCTTTTCACTAGCTTTATCCCATAACAACATAAGGTCTAATATCCTGAAAGCCTTGACTTTGGCTCTTTTTTCAAACCAACATTTGACAACAACCTAGTGTCTAAAGAATTTTTGCAAGGCAACATCTCTATGTTCTTCTAATTTCAACAAAGCAACTAATCTTACTTCTATCCTATTGTCACTAGAGTATAATTTTTTCATGAACTCAAGGATAGGTATTTGCAGATGGATAGGGAACACAGGCTTTTGGCCATAGACTAGCTTGAATGGTGAGGTCTTTAAAGCAGCCTTAATCCTAGTTCTATCTGCCCATAACGTGAATCTCAACTGGGTATGCCATTCCCTAGGGTTGTTTTCTAACAATTTTTTAATTACCCCTAAGAGATTCTTATTGGTTGATTCTACAATTCCATTGCCTTGTGGGTAATAATTTGAAGAATACTTTAAAACAATTTTGTGATCGTAAGCCAATGAAATGAATTCAGTAGAAGAAAAGGAAGAGCCATTGTCACATACCAATGTGAAGGGTACCCCAAACCTTGTAGTGATGAATTCGGTGAGGAACTTGATCACTACCTCTATTGTGCTTTTCTTGCAGGGCATAGCCTCTGTCTGTCTTGTGCAGTAGTTAGTGGCAGTCAAAATGAATTTGTGTCCTGCAGAAGAGTTTGGGTTAATTACCGCAATAAAATCTAGTGCTCATTGGGCAAATGGCTTTACCTCATAGACAGGCTACAATGGCATGGCAGAATGGTGTTCTTTTGATGCAGAAATCTGACATATGTGACATGTTCTCACATGCTAATGGGCATCTTTGAACACGCATGGCCAATAATAACCAGATCTGAGGATCTAGTGTGCCAATGAATCTATAGAACCATAACCTGTGTTGTGTTTCCCACGAAACTCAGAGATCACATGTTTAGCCTCTTACTGATCAAGGCATCGTAGGTACACTCCCTCAAAATTCTTCCTGTATAGTAACCCTCCTTTGAGCATAGAATGGGAACTCTTCATTCTTAGCGCTCTCCTTTGAGTTGCATTCATTCCTTCTAGACACTGATTGTTGAGCATAAAATAGACAATATCAGCATACCAAGGGTCGTTGGAGAAGGACTGGGTTGTGTATTGCTGACAAATGATGTTGTCACCAGAATTCACCATAGACTTAGACAAGCCTGTACCTTTGACAAGTCTCATAGGGCATATCTCCAGGTCGAACTCTTGCAAGATGGCCATCCATTTCCCTCTCCTTTCTCCCAGCTCACTCTGCATAAGTAGAGACTTCACAGTAGTGTCAGGAACTATAGCAATGATTTGGCTTCGGAGAATGTAGTGCATGAACTTCTTGATAGCCCTGACCCACGCAAAAGCTTATTTTTCAAGAGGTGGATATTTAATTTCAGCATTCTTGAATGGAGAACTCATGAAAGCGATTGGCCTCTCCTCTGCCTCTTCTCTTCGTTGAGTTAGGACAGCTGCACACGAGTGTTCAGAGGAAAAAGAATAGATATAAAATAGCTTCGAGTAGTCAGGGCTGGTGAGAACGAGTGCTTCCAAAATGGATCACTTGACTTGTGAAAACGCGGCCTTTTCCTCATCAGTCCACTCTATTTTAGCATCTTTCTTTATCATTTCGTTCAATGGTTTTACAATTTCTACAAAGCCCGTGATAAATTTTCTTACAAAGTTGATCTTTCCAAAGAAAGATCTCAACTCTTTCTTGCTTCCTGGCCTGGTTATCTTGAGGATGGACTCAACTCGATCTGGATCAATTGATATTCCTCTTTCTGAGATTGTGTCCTAAAATCTTCCCTTCAGAAACTTTGAACACACACTTTTTAGGATTCAAGGAGACTCCATACTAGATACATCGTTCAAGAACCTTGGCTAAGTCTGCAGCGTGGTTCAATCTATCTTTGGAAAACACTGTCAGGTTAATTATGTAAACAATAATGCATTTACCAATTAGATCCTTGAATGTTATGTCCATGGCACGCAGGAAAGTTGCTCCAGCGTTTATCAGACCAAATGGCATCCTTCTATATGCAAATGTTTCCCACTTTGTAGTGAAGGCTTTCTTCATTTTGTCTTCACATTTAACCATTACCTGATTGTATCCGAAATAACCATCCAGGAATGATATCATCTGAGACCCATTGACAGTCTACAAGACTTCATCTAGAGAAGGAAGTGGGTAGTTATACTTTTCTGAAGCTCTATTCAGATTTCTAAAGTCTACACATAGCCTGATCTCTCCGTTTTTCTTACGGACTAGAAGTAAGTTAGCCACCCATGTTGAATGGCCTACCGGGAAGATTATCCTTGTAGAAAGTAATTTCTGAACTTCTTTAAGGATCAATGGTTCAATCAAGGCGTTGATAGGGCATTGTTTTTGTCAAAATGGCTTAGCTTCAGGCTTCAGAGGGATAGTATGAGTCATCACAGAAGCATCAAATGTCTTTAGATCTTCATATCCCCAAGCTATTGTAGCAATATCTTTCTTCAGTGCCATCAATATGTCTTTTCTGATTGCTTTAGGGTAGGCTTTCCCTATGTAGACATTCCTTTCAAGGCCAGAATCAGCTAGGTTAACAGTTTCATATTCGCCTCCTTTATTTTCAGTTGATATCTTCTCTCAAGCCCTTGGGTTTGAGTCAAAAATTCTTTCCAAGGCCACCATTCCCTTGGGAATGCTATTTCCTTTTAAATTGAGGACCCCTTCTGTATCACGATCTTCAGGGTTCCAATCTCCTTGATCCCTGTTGGACTCATCAATGATCTATCCTTGAAAAATATCTAAGCTTGCTAGAAAAGAAAGAATATGTCGATCATCATCAAAGACTTGAAAGTTCCTAACATTATCGGGAACTGCAGGGGTGGAAATTAATTCCACTGATAATTTCTTAAGCTTGGATCCTTGCATATGTTTCGAGGTACTTGCAGCAACAGCTAATGAATCAGCTATCTGATTCTCCTCTCTAGGGATTAAACTAATCCCGAAAGCATCAAAATCTTCAATCAGGTTCCATACCCGATTCATATATGCTGCCAACCTTTTATTGTGACATGTATATTGGCTGTGCACTTGCCTGATAACTATTTCTAAGTCTCCCTTGACCATCAAGGCTGTGAATTTCTTCCTATGTGCAAACATCAGTCCCCATGCCAGAGCTTCATATTCTGCTACGTTGTTAGTGCATCCAAATTGTAGCCTGGAAGAAGCAAGGAAAGTTTTCCCTTTCAAGTTGGTTAACTCAATCCCAACACCACAGCCTATTTTGGACTTAGATCCATCAAATGTGAGGGTCTGTAGCTAATTGTGAGTTGGGGTTGGTCCTTGAGGGGCTATTGTGGACATTTGGATAGAATGAGCCCAAGGTGGGGCTACTTGATCTTTTGCATTAGATATAGGGAATGGGTGCTCAACCAGTTCCTCGGGTGTAATTTCCAATTCCTACATAGATGTATCAAATAATCTGTGGCTATCCTTCTGAAAATCACTTGTGCCTTTGGTTAACCCCTTGGGTTTTGGTATATTCGTGAGTGCAAGGGTGTCAAAAAAACCTTGGGGTTGCTTCTCATCAATATGCTAATTCGGAAATGTGTCTGGGGTAGGTTCAGTTTGAGAAGGAAATTCCTTTGAAGGTATCTTATCCCTGGTTAACATTATTGCCTCGTTGGCTTCAAATGAGAAGTGATTTGCGACGGTCTCAGGGTGACTTAAGCTAGCTTTCTCAGCTTGGGAAACATGATTTTGGTAATGCACCCTACACCAATTAGGAAGTAGAAGACTCCGCAAATCAGTATCTTCCCCCAAGACCTACTAATCTTGTTGTAGCTTCTTGATCAATGCTTGTTGGTTTTCATTAATCATAGAACCAGGGAATCTTGGTATTGGCAATTCTTTAGGATCAAGAACATAAAAGGTTAAAATTTCATCCCTTTTATAAACCCCTATCCCGATTTCAAAGTAAGCTACCTCATTGGGGCAATCATACTCAGTGATGACATGCTTGAGGCGAGGTTCACTTTCAATCCTAATCTGTGTAGGCACTCCCCTCCATGGTAACCACATATGTGAAAAGTCGAGGGAGAGATATCCCCCTATACCTTTCATCAAATCTCTGCTCAACAGCATACCATAGGTCTTAGGAATGTCTGCTACTTGAATGTCTATGTTGGTTTGAACCCTAGGGTCTGACCCTACTTGCACATGTATGTTTCTCAACTCTCCCACTACATTAACCTCTTTCTTGTCAAGTTGGATGACCTTATTGTTTGTTTGGACAGGGTTCAATCCCAATTTCTTTCATATGGATAATGGCATAACATTGCCAGAGGCCCCTGAATCTAACAGACAGTTATGTAGGTTCTTCCCACAAATTCTTAAACTCAAAAGAAATGGTGGAGTACCTACCTTGACTCTGTACAAGGCTGCATTCATGTCTGCAGTAGGTGCCATCTTGTTCTTCCCTTTTGATTTATCAGCTTGCTCTAAAGCTTTTAGCACTATCTCTCGTTGAGCAGGGCACCACTTTAGGATGTTGAAGTATGACAAAGAGGTTTTATGTTTCTGCATCTCAGAAATAATATCAAATTCTGTATTATAACTTGAATTACTTTTGACAACCCCAAGTGAATTACCTCTGTTGTGGAAGTCAAGTGGCCCTTTTGGTGGAGGAGGGTTGTTATCAGCACTTTGATTCGGAGGCACCATGTGATTAGGTGGTGTTGATGTAGTGATTGGGCCCTTATCCTGATTTCTTAGGAAGTGTCCTTCTTTTGTCTGAAAAGCTTGGGCATCATATGAATCTTCCTCAGGTTCATTCTCACTTTGCATTAGGAATGAAGGTTCTTCCTCAAAGAGATCATATGTCATAGCTGTATCTACTGAGCTGCCTTCTTTATTTGAATTCCCTTGGAAGGTTTAGGCATCTTCCTATGCCATCTTAACAACTTTCTCCATTTCAGGACAATTTACCTTAGAGTGAGTGGCAGTATCATGCAGCCTGCACCAATTAGTCATAAAATTGAGGTCAGACACATTTGCAGTATGTGACCTGTCCTCACTAGCTTGATAATTATGGGAAATTCCACCATTGTTGGGCCCTGTATTCCATTGTTGGTTGCTACTTGGTCTCTGGTTGTATCCTCTATTTTGATTTTGATAACCTTGGTTAGAGGAGTTTGGGCCCTGATAACCCCTTTGGTTGTAATTGTTATGATACTGATAATTACCCTGATTGTTATTGCTCTTATTAGGATAATTACCTTGGTTTTGGGAAGGGTTCAGTCTAAGCTGAGCCATGTCATTTGTAACTTGAGACAATGTTTTCTTCAAGGTCTCTACCACATTTGTAAGTTGAGCTATCTTTTCACTTTCCACACTCTTAACAACAGGTGGTTGACCACCATGATTTGGTGTTCCAATTTGGTTATGATGACCATGGGAACTTTGAGGAACCTGTGGTTGTTGGAAGAATTCAGGAGTTCCATTAACAAAGAATGGAACAGGTGGTTGAGTTTGCAATTCAAACATAGGCCCATAATGGGAAGGAGACATCCCGGGGATAGTATTGAATAGGGGGGTTGGGCTATGCATCTGATATCCTATTGAAGGGAAACCTCCTCCCAGACTTCCTTGTTGAGAACTAATTTTTTGTTGCAGCTTGATAGCCAAATGATAAACTTTGGATAGATAATCAATATCAGCTGGTTGATAAGTCCTTTGCAGGAACAAGCCAAGCAAGGGGTCTATAACTATAAAGTAAGATTGAATGGCACTATCTTCAGCAACTAGATAGGGATCTTGCAGTCTCCTATACATTTGTTGGAACCTAGTATTAAACAAAATCAAAGGTTCACCTGGCTCCTTCTTGATAGTAGCAAATTGGTGGAACAAAATGGCGGGATCCACGTAGATTCTAAACTGATTAATGAAAGTATTCTCCAAGTTTGTCCAGCTCAGAATAGAACGTTGAGGAAGATTAAGGTACCAATTATATGCCATATCCCCTAAGGAGTAAGGGAAATACCTACAAACTACATCATGGTGAGCTATCTGAGCTCTGGTACAAGCATCCTTAAAAGCTTGTATGTGCTCTTCAGTACTCCTTGATTTTCCATGAATGTACTTGGGGCAGAATTCTCAGGGTTCTTAGGCATATCATGAAAACCTCCAGGAATAGTCCCCAATGGAGAGGGATTATTCTAAAAGAACACCATTGGTGGGGGTGGTGGTTGAGCCAGCTATGATGGCACTTGAGATGGATTGGGTGGCGGATTGATGGGTACCCACTGGGGTATAGGTGAAAATCCTGGTGGAGTGAGCGGGGCTGACAAGGGTGGTATGATGGTTGAGCTAGTCTTATGACTCTTGTGTCTTATTGGAGTCTTAAGTTCTATCAAAGGTGGTGGATTTTCAGCTGATCGAAGAACTCTATGGGGCCTTTCTAGGGAGGAAAACCCAGTTTTATCTAGTTTTCCCTTCTAGGCCCTCCTAGCGCCAGTTTTTGTTGATGGTCCTGGTGGCACAACAACATGGAAATAGAATATTGCTATCCTATTTCTCCTAAAAGAGAAAGACAACACATGGATATCTTAGCTCCCAAGGTCTTTGTAGTTGGTTCTCAACTGTGATGATGTTGCTCAATGGTCAATGTAACAGTAATGTTCAAGGGGACTACTGGTGTTGAGCTTCTGGATTATTCTAAGATCAAACATAAACTTAAACCTACTCTAATTGGGGTTTTTAAAGAAACGGAAAAAGATAAATCAAAGTTTTGGAACATAAAAGAATGATAGTTCATCCAAGTTAACCAAACCTGCTACCTTCCAAGGAATTCATAACTAAAACCACAAAACAAAATAAACTTGCGATTAACACACAGTTTCATTCATTCACAGTGCTAGTTTCAACAGCAGATTGCAAGTTATCATTTAAACAAAAAAATCAAATCAAACTTCATTCCTTGAAAGTTTCTCAAATCAAATGATTAAACCAAGATAAACAACATTCTGAAACACAATCTGAAGTAGATTTTAATCTGGTTGCTTCTACTGTTAGTGAAACAGATAAGCAACATTTACAAATCTGGCACAATCACCAGTGTACAGAAAATCCATGACTCCAAATTGTTTCCATTTATATTAAGAAAACTAGAAAGATACATTATTAGCTTCTATTGAATCTAACTCCTAACTAAGAAGGAAAAAGAAGCTCCTATTATAAAGAATCAGGATGCAGCTCTGTCTCCTCTATCCTTCAGAAAATTCCTACTCTTGAAAATCTATCTCTAGAACTGTCTACTCTATTTCTTCTCTATTTCTGCTAACTTCTTCTAACCCTTTACAAAGAGGCCAGAATGCCATATATACAGAGTGTACCAAAAAGAATGCATTGGCCCTTGTTTTAAGGTTTATAAAATATCTCCTCCGAGAGGTCTGCTTTCAGATCTTTTGAAGAGAGTTGGTTCTACATTGAATGTGTATCCTTGTTATCCATGCTGATGACAGATTTTTGTCCCTAGGAGAAGCCTTTAGATCTTTTGTTACTACAACATTAACTCTCCTGTCTCTGTGTCCATACTCAAACTCCCTTTGAAGGGCTGCCTTGAATGCTATAAATCATTATCATTAATGTCGATCCTCTTTTGTCAGTAGCAATCTCAGCAGTTACTATGACTCATGGTCTCTTCCTTCTTCTAGCCTCCTTCATGTTCTAGACTTCTCTGCCTGTTGACCATCCTCTGGAAGCAGCGTTAGACTCACCGCTAAATCTTCGCACCATTGTTCATCAAGGTGTTCCATCACCTTCTGATCTAAGAAGGATTCCATGTCATTTGCATCCTATTGATCTTCTCCTCAGGGGTGGTCAATCGGTCAAACTATCGCCGGTCTGCCTTCTTAGCTCCTCCTGATTGGTTAAACATATGCCACGCAAGACTCCTGGGTGGTTAGAGGTTATTTGAATGGCATTGCATGTTGGTGAGACACTAATCATGTCTCCCTGATGTGATTATGTCTCTTCTAGCAGCTATCAGTGTAGCATAAGACAATTGGAAAGACCTCCCATCGAGCTATGCAAGTCATATCGACACAACAAAATCCATCGGCAAGACAATCAGTGTCGGTCAGAAATCACAGCGAGCTCCACTGGTCACACCGATATCTTTTTCTATCGTTGAGACCTCACTTGTCGGAAGGACATCATAGCGAGGCCAGATATTTCACCCCGAGCTCATTCTGTATCGGCAAGACCCTATCGGGTCGATGAGACGTTATGGCGATGTTGTCTCTCTTAGCGAACTCTTATGCCAAACATCAATCTTTGGCTTGGAGCTCCTATCGGCAAGATTCTACCCTATCGGTGAGACCTCATGGCGACCTCCTCTTTTCTCCCCGAGTTGATCTTGTTTTGGTAAGACTTCCTCAAGTCGGTGGGACATTTTTTTGAGTTCAAGATCTTTTGGTGAGCTCATCTTATGTTGGGGAGACCTCCATTTGTCGGTGTGACCTTTCGTAGTCGCCCAGACCTCACAGCGAAACCTTCTTTCTTTGGCGAGCTGAGATCATATTCGGGGAGACCTCCATGAGTCGGGAAGACCTTGTGGCAATATCACTCTATTTCGGCGAGACTAGCTCCCTTCACTAAGACCTTACACTGAAGCCACATTGCTTTATGTCGGTGAGACTAAGTACCCTCACCAAGACATCTCTGGATCGGTGAGACATCATGTCAAATTTTTATTCATACCGGGCTCACTTTATTTCGGCAAGACTCCTCACTATCGGCCAAAGATCATGGAAAAGGGATAACCCTTGGGCGAGCTGAGACCACTTCGGCAAGACTCTTCCTCTTCGGCGAGACCTTTCGCCGAAGGCAATACCTCTCGACGAGACATTCACTCGATTGCTAAGACTTCATAGCGACCCCAAAACTTTCGCCGATGCCGTTTCATTTTAGGGAGACTCTAACGGATCGGCAAGATGTTACATCGAAGCCACCTCGTTTCAGCAAAGCCCTACTGTAGTTTAGGGAGACTCCACTCAGTCGCCGAGACCTCATGGTGAAACCCAAAACTTTACCCCGAAGGCAACATCTTTTGGTAGAACATCACCCAGTCGCCGAGACTTCACTATATCGGTAGGACATCACCACGAAAGGGGGAACTTTACCCCGAAACCACTCGGCCTCGGAGAGACCTCACCCCGTCAGTGAGACTTCTTGCCGAGAGTAAATCCTTCCCAGCGAGATCACCTGATAGCATTCTCTTTTCGTCGAGACTCCAATGGATCGGCAAGAACTCTTGCCGATATTACCTCATGTCGGCGAGACTTTCCTCCTTCGTCGAGACCTTATGTCGAACGCGGAATCATTTGGTGAGGGCTCCTTCGGTCAGTGAGACACAAAGAAACCTACGGAAATAGGATCGTTTGGATGACCAGTGAGCCTCCAATGGACAAAACGCACTGGTAGTCGACAAGACATCTGCAAGGTCTTGCCGACTTTCTTCTTAGAGGAATTTTGTGCCCAACTAGATTGGGGAATGCCTTCCAATTGAGCTCCCCTGAAAAATATCATCATCTGTGTGATTCAATCCTGCGAAACAAGGTCTGCATTAGTCCTCAAATGCAAATAAAACATATTATAATAAAATCCACTATTTCTTGTGATTATTTCATTCAATTTCCAGCAAGAAGAAAACTAGTTTAAGTTGAGACAGAACCAAAACTTGACAAAACTAGAAGGAAAACTCAGGAAGAAAACAAAAGAACTATGAAGAGAAAAGTAAATAACCAAAGGTAACAAAAGCAAGAGAAAAGGGGGACTCATTTTGTTCCAGAATAAAATGGGGTGGTTATGCAGGGCATAATAGGTATACAGATTCAATCTGGGCCATTCCCCGCTAGCTCGCAGTCATTGATCAAGCCTCTACAAACCCAAGCGAGCTAGTAGGCAAGTGACACATAGAGTTTATTATGGTGTGTAATGCATGGTGGATCCCTTTTGATGGTGGTGAATAGTTTCCACATGGCATTATCTAATTGGCTCGATGTTGTGGTTAAGACAAGTCAAATTTTCAAACTTCGTTGACTCCATCTAATTCGTTCATTGATCCAACTAGATCAAAACTTGACGATCAACATTCAAAATTTAATCATGGGGTGGATGGAGCCATTCAAGTTTGCATGAGTGAGCAGTAGTGGTGAATATGACATAGTAAGGCCAATTGAGTGGTTTTTCACCATAAAAGCAGGAATTCAAGCAATGTGAAAATCATTAAAGAACTTAAAAGCATGTAGTGACTTGTTACAACATATTTTCAAGCTTTGGGCATCCACAACTAGGGTTTTTCAGCTCATATAAACCATTAAGTGAAAATTGCATTCTTTGCATTGAATCTTCTTGCAAATTCTATAGAATTGTTAGTTTTGTGAGTTAAGTCATCTATTAGGGAATATTTTAAGGTTTGACATTCTTCAGCCTGTTATCAATTATGCTAAAATCACTTTGATACTTTGTATCAACCTTAAGCCTTAGTTTCATCCTGCTAAACCAGAGTTTGAGCCTATCATCCTTTTAAATGGCACCCTTGAAGGCTTAGCCTTTTGGTTCTTCTTCCAAAATCGCAAAACAAACCTTAGTCAATGACTTGTCAGCCCAACTACCTGATTCTACTGGTGCTAAAAATAAGGGAAATTTTTTGTTTCAAGAACCCAAAAATCAAGATGGTATTATCAATAAGCATTACGCTATCAGAGATGTTACATTGGCAATTAGTGGTTGGAACATTTTCACATATTGGTTCGGGAACATGAAATCCAAAATCCCTAATTGCAACCCATGAAGACTTGACATGGGAAAGCTTGTTGTCCCCAATGTTTTCTTTGATGTCAACCTATTAAAATCAATTGCAGCTAGATATGACCCCATTGTTCGTGTTGTGAGAACTCAAACTGGATTGGAAATGATAAACCTCACTAGAGCAGGGATAACTGATGTTTTTAAGTTGGATCCTACCAAAAAGAAGGAACACATTGACATAAAGGCCCTCAGATAAGAATATGAGAAAGTGAGGGTGACTTTCAGAGTTTCACACTTGGAAAACTTCATGGGAAAGGGTCCAAAAGGAATCAAAATTAAGATTTATCCATCTGACCTAGTACCTTTCCCAGTAAATAAGTTTGAATTATATTTTCAAAGAGCATTTTACAATTTATGTCATATTTTGGGGATGGATCCTCCTGAGTGGATGCCAGTGGCATACATGTATATGGTTGTAAACATTCAACATATCATTGTAAATAGGTTATATTTTTTTCTTCATATCTATCTATTGGGATTCATAAAGTGTTGGTAGCCCTTAAAGGAGGAAAGACTGGTGTAAGGTGTTGGCGGTATTCCTTGATCCTTCACATGTTTTTGTATAAGGGATTTGATATTTTTGGGAAGGATGTGAAATTGAATATGAAAGATGATAATCATGATGATCTCCCTATTCAAGTATGGACCCTATTTTGGACAAGGATGATCTAGATTCTAGCTTTGTGGTGTTCTCCAACTCCAATATTTTTGGCTCAAAGTTAAAGATATTTTTAGTGATTGATCTACCAAGGATTCTAGTGGAATTGCATGACTTTGTGAGACCCAAGGAAAGAAGGACTAAGATAGGCATTGCACACAATTGGGGGGATATTATCCCTTACACTGACTGCACTATCATCTAGGTGTATGGTACAAATGTCTCACCTCACATTTTTCCAAGGGATGTACCCCTGAGGTTATGTTTCCTTGATGTTATGTGCCAACTAAGAAATTTGGAAGATAGTTACTTGGTTAATAAGAAGTTGAAATTCTTCCTAGCTAACATAGGGTTTTTAGATTTTGTGATGACCAAGGATGGATGGAGGAATATTCTTCCAAAGATCAGACCTCTTGGGATGAAGTGTAGCAAGACAAGAAACTATGATCCTGAGGGTTTCATTATATGGCTACTAGATAGGATTAAAGGTGGGTAGTATTGTCACAATTTCTATTTTCTTGAGGATGTGATCAAGAAAATTTTTAACTTTTAGCTACAAGATGATAGAAAGGCTAAGTGGTTGGTCTTTGTAAAACTAGACAAGGAAAACAAGACAAGGATCCCACTTTTAAGGGGACATTCCCTGATATCACTAATCCAATTTTGATTTTTTTTGATAAATTGGTCAGAAAATTGAAGGAAGAAAGGGAGGTTTACGATAAAGGAAAAGCTCCTATGTTGGAGGAGAGACCAACATATCAACCACCATCCAAGCAATACATTTTTGTAAGAAATAAGAGCACTATAAGAAAGGAGAAATTCTTCCAACTCCTACCTAATCTAAGGGGTCAAGGGATTCTTCTTTGATTCATCAAATTCCATCATCCCCACCTCCAACATCTTCTGTTCCAAAAATAAATGACTTGGATTCACCTCCAAGGGAATCAAATCCAAAGAGAAGAAGGATTAAACAACCAAGGAGTGCTCCATCATCGGGACTTGTTGATTATCCCATGGACTCTGATGATAAGATTTTTGTCACTATAGAGGATATGATGTAGGGGATGCCTTCAACCTCAAGAGAATCAAATTTTCAAATTCAAAGGATAATATTGGGTAAGGAAAATTTGACAAGCACCAACAATGTAGATGATGTAAAGGAAAATGAATGCAATGAATTCATGAATGATTATGCATTTGTTAAAACATATGTGTTTCATGAGTTTGTTTGGAGGGTGAGGAGAGAAGAGTATGATGGAATGATCAAAATAGAAATAATTAATAACCCAAAGTTTCCAAGGGAAGTAATTGAGATAAATGTTCTTAGGGAAATGAAGGAGAAATATAAAGAAATAACACCTGCAAAAGGAAAGATTTGGGTAAGGGAAAGTGGTGTACTCTTATTACCTAAATGGGATATGGCATCAACCATAGCATTTGATACTATTTGGAGGGACAACACCCCTATTTCTTGCCAATGAGGAGGAGGCTACAATTGTGTTGCAAGGATCAACTTTCAATCCACAATGGGACACTCTAGCAATTTGGGCGATTTCCCCAAATACAAGCAAGCCAGAAGTAGCCAATCCATTAGTTGAGTTAAGAGGATGAATAATTATTAAGAGAGTATCAGATACCTTAGCAATTGAAGAAACAACACTATCAGTAAATGTTTCTCAATTCACTAGAGTCATTGTTGAGTCCTTGACAGAGGAGAGAGGTCAAATAAACAAGAAATACAATGATCTTTTAGTTGAGTGCAACAAAGGGAAACAACAAAATGTAGAATTGCAGTTGAAGGTTGCATTATTAAAAGAAAATTTACAAGAAATGCAAATTCAAGGACCAAAAAAATGAAGTACTCCTCCTACAATTCCATCTCCTCCAGAGCAGCACCCACCTTCTCCAGTCAACATCCTCTTTCCACTTCCACAAAGTTAATTATATACGATGGGTGCTGCTACAATAGTGGTTTACATTTTCTGGGAGATCCTGATTTTTGCTGAAATCACATACTTTTAGAAAGTATAATGTTTAAACCTTGAAAATTTCCATTTAAAGGATTACAATTGAAGAGGGTTTGATCAAACCACCTTAGACCAAGCCCGCTTGGATAGAACCCTACTAATTTTAAACCATACCTATAACAAAGTCCCATTTACACCTATCAAAATGCTGATAGAAAACCACTTTTGATTTACCTTTTGGGGGATCAAATGAATTCATTTAAATTTTTTTTTTTGTAAGTATGTCTAGTCCTTATTATAAGCTTCCAAAAAAGTATAATTTTAATTAAATTTAATTTGATTATTATATTTATTTTTTATTTCTTGTGAATGTAGGGTTTTCACCAAAAATCAAGCTCTATTTTCTGCACATGTGGAAAAATAGAAGACTATCAAAAAAGAAAAAGAAAAATATGAGTGCACCAAATATTGAAGTCCTTGATCCAACAAAAAAAAATTGAATTTTGATACATACAAAAAAAATTATGTGTTATACAGATTGCCTATGCTTGAATTGTAATTGGTTTGACTTTGAAACTTGATTAAGGAAAAAATGTTCAGTAAAACACTATGAAACCAATTGGAAGCACTAGATATCATAGTTACAAATCTAAATTCAAAAAAAAAAACTTATCTTTCATGGAAAAAAAATTATGTGTTATACGGTGAGCATCACTCCTTAAAAATGGTGTTTATTGAAAAAAAAAAACTAGTTTTCAAAGGAGATGGAAAAGAAGTGCAATTTGATTCCAAAAAATTTGAAAAAAAATATTTAGAATCTATAGAAAAAATGTCACAAATCACTAGTTTGCATCATCTTCAAATTCCTCATGATTTAGCCACTATAGGTGTTCAAAAGTGAAGATTTAGTTAGAAAAAATCAATTCAGTGTCCAATTGGGCCAAAAATTGTAAACCAATATAATGGGATCACCCTGATCCTAATGATATACCTATTGCATCTAAATTCAAGTACATCAATTGCACCACATAAAATGAAGAGAGATAGTAGAAGGGAGTTGATTGAACAACTCCATGTCTATGATGAGTTCCTTGAGCATGTGGATAGGGTAGTTTATATGAACAATATGAAGATTGTAACTATGGTGTTGAAGCACCTAAATAAAAATATTGAGAGGAAGATTCTCAGTGTTCACTCCAATTATTCAGCATTGTTTGATGTAGTCAGGAGATTTGATAGGGATAGGGAACTTGCTATCCCATTGATGAATAAATGGATCCCTAGATTGGAGACACTAAAACACATGGTTATTGGATCAACCCATGATTCCAATAAACCACCACACATCGCCCCAACTCAAAAAATTGTGAAAGGGAATGTAGAATGTCAAGGGTTAGTAGATCAAATGGAAAAGAAGATCAGGGAGCTTGTTCAAAAGTTTGATGAAGGTGACTTTGGTTTGCTTCCTGATATTTTAAGTGATGTTGGTGAAGTTAATCCCCTTCAAAAGTGGAGAGATTAGATAAATAGTTCAGTTGCTACCCAAGCTGCACTAATTTGTTAAAGAGTGGATATTGACATATTGAAAGAAAGTATGGATAAATTTTCATTCACAGGTGTTTTCCTTGAGGGTTTTGACAAGGAAGCAACTCAGACAGTTATCAAGTATGGCCCATACAAGAAAAATTAAGATGATTTTATTGCATGTGTGTGGCCATCTAATGATTATTTTGAACTTTGGAAAAGGAAATATGTTGATATTCCTGACTTGTGAGTTGTTTTTGAGGTAGGGGTGGCAGTGAATTTTTCTCTTAGTGAACTCAACATGTAAAGAGTCTTTAAAAATTTTGGGTACAAATAATATTGGATGTTGAATGGATTATTGAGGAGGAAAACAATACATGGCTTGAAAATTTTACAAATTAAAATCCTATGTTATATCAATGTTTAAATATTGTTTCTTCCTCAATTTAGAGTTGTTCATGGTTGGTGCTGACATGGGTGTTGATTCACCTTTTCTCTAATTTGTTGTTTTTGTCCTAAAATTTTGAGAGCACGTGGAAGAATTGTTGTTGCTCATGGAATGAATATCTACATCAACTAAAGTGCCTTTTGGAAGGTGGGAATATCTGCATTAGCAAATAAAAATAACTTTTATCTCATCTAGGATATTCCCCCTCATGGTTTGCAAATATAACCATATTTTGAAGAGAAATTTAACTTTCAAATGAAAATGTGACAAGTGTTAATTGGCTTGAAGCTTTTTTTTCTCCCTTGTTTTTATAAAATGGAATTCAGGATCAATTACATGGGTTATTTTTGTTGACTGATTATGAGAAGCAAATCATAATAGAGAATGCAAATACATTTTATCTAAGTTTTTTCTAGGTTTTGGAGTTTTGAGTATTTGATTATTGAGCATTTTATACCATTACTATTACTTCTAAATGTAATTGGCATGTTTTTAGAGCCTTTTTTCTCCATTGTATACATTATATAAATCATGAATGAAATGGATCAAAGATCTTTCAATTCATCTTCATGGTGTTCCCATTGAATGTTTGTTTATTGTTAATGCTCTTGTTCAAGGAACAAGTTAATTTTATTTATAATGAATGAAGGTTTATATGAATGTGTGCTAGGATAATTAAGTAATATTGGCTTGGAATTATTAGTTAGGTAGTGTAAGGCATCATTCAATAGATCTGTTATGATAGAATGAATGTTGTTGTATGATTTTAATTGAATGTTTTAAGACTCCATACCCTTAGATAAGGCACTAGTCCATAAGATGTGTTTATGTTTCAATCCTCTAAGTCGTTCACAACAATTACATTCAAAAAATCAATTTAAGTCTTTACTTTTAGTTTGAATATATGTTTTGAGTTAAGCTTTACCATATTCTCATGTTATAGAGTGATAAATGTTGTAAGATCCTCCAGGTCTTTTAGGTTTTCATCTATTAAACAGTAGTTTGGAGAATTTTTCTATTGTTATAGTGTTCATAAGTGAAATGACACAAGAGAGCTTGAGAACATTGTTAGGGATCACCCTCTTGGGTCCTACAAAGCTCAAAGTGTAGAGGGAAAGTCTCAAAGACTTTCACTTATCAAGTTGGCCAATCCCTCCTAATTAGTGATAACTCTAAGAAACTCTTTTCAAAAAAAGATATTAAATTTTGGCGAATCTTTCATTTTTTAAGAAAAAATATTAATTTCTATTAGTGAATTTTTTCTTTTTTTTGAAAAAAAATATTAATTTTATTGACGATTTTTTACATCATAAAAATTTTGTACAAAATTTTGGTGAATCTTGAAAAACTAATAGGAAAATACATTAATTATGATGGCGAATCCATCCAATCTAAAAATAATTCTCATGCAAACGTAGGGGCCCAAGGGTGGAAATTATTGATGTGTTTAAGGGGTAGACTATAATATTTACTTGCCACAATTATTTTAAAATATAATATAATGACCTTCATTGTATTATGCAAGGTAGAATGTAACCATGATTTGTAATTCTCATGGGGCCTAAAATTTATTTTTGATCATTGATCTAACGATCCTCATTGTACTCTGTGAGGTAAATGCACCCACAATCTATAATGCTCATCAAACCTGAAATTGTGGGCCCCATGAGCATTATAGATTGCAGGTACATTTTACCTCATGGAATACAACAAGGGAAATTAGATTATATCATAAATGAATGGTGGAAAATAAAGATTAGAAATATGGTCCTAAAGAAACTAATAATTATGATATACTATTGGTGAATTAATATAAATTTCTACTATAATTTATAAAATTTAAGCAAATCTAATCTAATCATGCATCGAATATTGTGGAAAATTTTTGAGTTAAATTTTTTAATAAAATAAATTCTTTGGCAATTTAAATAAGACTATAATAAAATTTTGTAAAAATATGGTGATTCAAATCATGTTATAGCTCAAATTATTAGCCAATTTTGAATTCCCAAATTTCAACTATTAACCAATTGGAAAATATTAGCCACTAAAAAATCATTGCTCCTAATTACTAACCATTGAATTTGGAAAGTTCATAGGTAATTATGAGATCAGCTTGGTTTATTTAAAACACCAATAGATTGGAAAATTTGCTAGGGACAATACTTGTCTATGCGTCTCTAGTTCTAGATCTAATACACTCAGAGTCAATTATTTGCATTCTTATTTGTTGAATGAAGAACAATTTCATCAAATTTTCATCATATGTTAAGTCTACCTTCTGCAAGTCTAGGATCTCTATACCTTTGTTGCTTCCTATTAGGTTGTGTTCAATTTTTCTCAAATATTTACAAATTCTCTCAAGATCTATCATAATATTTTCAATTCCCACTAACTGGGTGGCAACTTGAAAGTCTCTTGTGCCAGTGTGTTTTGATTTCAAGAAAGGAGAGAATTGTGAGAAGTATTTCACATAATGAAAGAAACTAGAAGCAACATGAAGAAGCACCCTAAGTAGAAGTTAGAGGAATTTCCTCAAGATCCAAAATATTCCTGGAAAGTTAAAAATGTAGACACAAGTAAGTCCATAAATCCTCCTATGAAAAGTTCTTCAAATTCAAATAATGTTATACAAAATGAATTATATAAGTATGGCATGCCCCCTGATAATGAAGACAATCCCATTACAAAAGGGGCTAATACCACTTATCAGCCTACTCCTACTGGTAGATTGATTCCTAGCCTAGCCTACTTCTACTAATAGAGTGAATCCTAGCCCAAGGGTCTCAAAAGAATCTGATCCTTGGAATTTTTGGGATAGACAATTGGCTGCCAGAAGAGGCAACCCTAGTTCTTCTGCTATTCACAAGTACTTTAATCCAAGAGGCAGATCTAGGAGTAGGAATCCTTCACCTCTCACTGAAGAAGAGGTGAGAGATTTTCCCAACTACACTCCTAAACACTTTGAATCAGAAATCACTCTAGAAGATGAGGAGGATATAATCAAAGCTATGCCATCCCTTAGAGAGGAAGCATTAATGCTTGATGGGTTAAGGAAAAAACAAGAAAAAGAGAAGGAAGAAAAGATATTAGCTACCATATATGAAAGGGATGAATTAAGGAGAAGGGTAGAGAAACTGAGAGAAATGGTTGATGAAGAACCCACTCCTACTACCACCTACCAACCTATTATGACCCCAAATATGGATCACCTCAAAGTGAATATCCCTATTGGTACCACATTCATAGCTACTTACACAAGCTCTATTCACTAGTAGAATTTGGCAAATAAATGACTACATGACTAAAAATTTTAGTCACATGACTAACACTAATAGTATTTGGAAAATAAATGACTAATTTGGTCATTTATAAGTGACTAATTTAGTCATCAGGTAAAATCGCAACTAAATGACTAAATATATGACTAAATTAATGAATAAATAAATGACTATTACTCCTCTATTCTTTTTTCTTTCAAATTTGATCATAATCTATAGAGCTTAAGCCCCCCTCATGGGACTCCTACCTAAGCAGGCCATTTGGTCACCTACGTTGTTTGGTGCACCAAAAATACCTATTGCATGGAAGGCATTGCCTCTCACTGCAATCTTAAGGCCTTCACATATTTTATAAAAAAATTTAACATTTACAATCTTTAACTTTTATTACTTATTATGTTAGGGAGCCCTAACTTCAACACATACTCTCTAACATATTAACATACATAATTTAAATGAACACATATATAAATAAAAAAGAAATTGCCTAGGTATATATTACTACCATTGCCACTTAGCATTGGCTAGGAGTGCATTAAATTTGAAGCTTCTATGAATGAATGTGAAACACATTACATTTGTTATTTTAGAAGAGTTGCTTCTTGAAAGTTCCAATTCATTTACCATTTCTTCAAACCATTTGCCACATATAAAGATATAGAATTGTATTATTCAACTACATATGCTATTAATACCACTCGTTTCATTTACATATACTAAATTGAAACTATTAAATTATACCAGTACTAAAATCTAAAAATTATGACATTCCATAAATATTTTTAAAAAAATATTATTCATAGAAATTAACTTATCAAATTGTGTCCATATCAATGCAAGATGATTAATTGAATCTTGATAATGGTGTGTCCTAGACTATCGTCCAAAGAAGGAAGAGAGGTCTTCCTAATATGTATATGTTACTAATAGACACATTTTTGGTGTACAAATTGCTAGGTAAAGGCTTAGTCATGTGGTGTATGCAATTAATCCTTTGGTTATTTTTGGGTTTGTTATTGTTGTAAGGTGGTTGTAGTGGAGTAACTTGGTTGTAGTTGTAATGTTGTTTGGCTTTTGTTTCAAGTTGATGTTTGTTGTAAAGGATTTTAGGACCCCTTCGAACCTATTTTATCCATATAATTAAAAATAGTTTTTTTTCATATATATATTTTACTATTAAAAAGGGCTATGATTTACCACCACAATAGTCGTGACCACTATGGTGGTTGTGTTGCCACAACCCCACACACTAGTGACTATAATGGCTATGTAGCCACAATTGTACATGAGACTTTTAATCTTAAGTCATTTTAACACATTTTATTTTATAATTTATAAAAATATATGTATATAATATTTATTATGTTAACCATATAATATATTTATAATTTTATATATGTTTTAATATTTTCAATTGTATAATTATTTTATATATTTTTAAATATACAATTTTAAATTTCTATCATTTGTAAATTTATTTTATTTGTTCTTTTATAAAATTAGAATATCATGAGAATGAAAGTGAAAGCCATTTTTTTGGATGTTTTTCACTATTTTTTGCTACTTTCCCTGCCACTATTGGTTTCCCGCTCCTCCAAACTTCCTCATAGGTATTGACCTTTCACTTCTCCAATTTGGTGAGCTGCAACCTGAAAATAAGGTTCTGACGAGGGTTTTAGAGTATGTATATGTATCATCAGCATCTTCGACACCCCGATACAATTTGTGTAGAATTTTTAGGTAAGTCACTTGCCATGGTTTCAATGAATTTTATTTTTTGGATTCTTTAGGTGTTTGTTGTGAGTTTTTTTTTTTACCAAATGACCTGAAGCACTACTTGATTTTCCTAAAAAATGCTTTAGCACATCATTTTGTATAAAGCCAACATAAAGAGACTAAAAAAATAGGAACAAGGAAGAATAATGCCCATAAATAGCTTTAGGAGGCAGGGTATGAGCACAGGAAAGAGTCTTGTTATTTTTCATGGCTTAACAAGGAAGGAACCACCTGTCACATGGACTAAAGAGTGATTTCTATGTATGGGAACATGGTGGCAGTTCTCTGAGTGAGTGATAAATAGGGTCAAATAAAGATTTGTTTGATGTAACAAGCCAAGGACATGTTAATGAGAGATGGAGGCATATGCCTCACGTAATAGAATGACTTCTAAACCCTCCCAGGTCAACGGGTCATGGCCTATATTTAATTTTAAGCAATCTATCCCATTATTGGTTGGATTCCCTTCACATTAGCAGTGCTTGCATTTGATATCATGACACCAAATTCTCCATACAAAGTTTTTGCTTCATGAAGTATACTTTCATAGATCAATAAATGTTGTTACAAGTAGTCACTTCATTGGGAGAAACTATACATATTTGTTGCAGGATGGTTATTTTCCCTAGATTCAAAACTGTATTAAAAAATAAACATTGAAAATCAACAATATCCAACAACCTCCCCCTTATTTATACTAGCTGATCCTTTTTACCCAATCTTAGGGTTTAGTCTTGTAGTGTTGTGTGCCATATATGCTTAGATCTCAATAAATCTTTTCCAGTAGAGGAGAGAATAATCTCTTCTAATGTGCAAAGGTTTTAGACTCTGTTTGATACCTCTACATCCAAATCCCATCTTTTCTTTTCTTGATTTTTCATGCAAAGCGTCTGCTATAGTTGAAATTGTATCCTCATTTAGATATCTGGTATTCTTGTGACAAGATTTATTTAATCTAATGATTAATCACGTGCCAGACTTTCTTCTTTGTTACAATTTAATTATAATCTAAATATAGGAAAATATTCTTCCAAAGTGGGCAAGTACTCATTGATGTAAAGCCTTGCCATACTCAATACCTATTCTTATTTACTTAGTGTGATTCATTTCAAGCTGTCAAAATTCTATTTTGTTGCTAACCTAGGAGTCTTGTAAGTATGGTTTTTACATCCAACACATGGCAATGCTATTGAAGCCTATTGTATGCTCTATTTGTTGCACTGTGACTAGAATTCAAATAGATTGGCCCCTCCCTAGACTAACATTAGGCTTAGTTGTAGTACAGGTTAGGCCTTTTGGGTAAGCTAACCCCGAGGATAGGTGAATATTGGAACATCCCTTAATATTTGTTCTTTAAGATGTGTTGATACACATGCAATATATTAAGCTTAAACATGTTTTGTGGAGTTAGTTCAAGGAATCAAGATACATTCAGATGAAATTTTTCTATCAAGCATGCTTACATTAGAAGGGTACTAGGATGGTTGAACCCCTAAAATTATTGCTGATTTGAAACACAGCCCATGTGCTTCCATTAAGCATGTGTTTGATAAGTTATTAAGTTAGGAAGTATTTTATGTGTTTGATTTAATGGGATCAAGTTGGTGGCTACAAAGGGAGTTGGACCTTTGTATATTCATTAGTTTCAGTGATCTACCACAATACATGTTGTGTCTAGAATCTATGTGTGTGTGGTTTACTTGTTCTAGTGGATAATTTATTTTGAAATTGTGTTTACTATCAGGAGTATAGATGATGAATTTTTGTTACCATTTGCGGTGAGAGATCATTTGCAGCTCAACTATCTGCTGAGATTAATTATGTCTTATTAATAATTAAAATTGAAATTAGATGGCAACATTACTTCTTCTGTACCTTTTGCATGCTTTTCTGAGCTATTTGCTGAATTCCATCTCCCTTTTCTATTTTGAAAAATGAGTTCAATTTCATTTGGAATAGTGCATGTCCGTGATGAATATATTAACTTCATTTATATATTGGTCAGCCCTATCCTCTTTGATATTTTATTTTTTTCATAATACGAATGATTTAAATATATCCAGAAATTGTGGAAACTATAGTCTAGGATCTTTTCACTATTATTATCTTTCACCAGCTATACAAAAGGGATTTTTTTTCCTGAGTTTGTTGGTGGGACTCAACCTTCACTTTATGGGGAAAGTTGATTGTAATAGATGTAACAGCATGCAATTATGCAGATACACCCTTGCAAGCTCTAATGTACAATCATTTATAGCGACTAATTCTTCATCATTTTAAATACTAAAATTCCTTTTCCTGTATCACATTTGTATTTTTGTCACCTAGCAAGATTTACTACCATTTCAGCCGATTTTCTTTCTCACCAAACTGGACAACAAACAAGAAGAGTGGAACAAATGATGTATTATAAAACTCAGCTTTTGTTGTTCAGAATTTGGAAAATGATCAGTTGGAGGGTAACCCAAAATCTCTCTCTGACGTGGACAAAAAATCACTTGTAGGCAGCAACTTAACACCATGTTACTTTGTTTTCACCCATCTTCTTTATTCACATAAAAGCATGAATAGTCAGAGAATATGTATGATGCATAACCCTATTAGCAAGGAGTGTTGTACACCTTGCATAGTAATATTTTAATATTATTGTAATGTTGTGTCCTCATGGAATAGGAAACTGCATTGGAGAATAATCTTGAGATTCATCTTGTAAGATTGATCCCACCACTTGGAATTTCATCTATTTTTTGTAAGTTCATCTATTTACCCTTGTAGTACGTTGAGTTACCCTAGCGAGTAAACAGAGAGGTGGATTGGAGAAAACAAATATTAGAATAGTATTTGCTAGATACTTATGAATTTGGTTGTATTCTTTGTAAAAAATGAGAAGACTCAATCCTTGCCCAAATTATTGCCCAAATTTATGCTGACTGCCAAGTCTACTAATCTGCTTGTTAGGTTCTTCTTGAGTCCAAGTTATCGACTTTGGTTTGCAGGCATCAAATTGAGCACAATAAATATATTAAATGCATATAATTTTAAATACTTTTCTATTTATAATGTGCATTTCTATCACAATGGTGTTTTGCTATTTAGAATATGTTTATTGATGTTAATTTTGATATCTAATATGAGGATTTGTCACAAAATGAGTTTCTTTTATTGAAAATTAAAATATTTTTCCATGGTTTCCTTTGTCAAAATTTATGAGTTTTTTCCAAGAATAAATCATACTTAGTCTTTGGTTTCACTGAGTTACTATCAATTACAAGTCACATGAATTCTGACACAAGGTCCTCATTGCAAGTAAACACAAACATTTATTTTTCTAGACTATTCCATCTCAATTTTGGACTTAAAGTAAGAACTTTGAACTGGCATAGGTCATAAACATGACCCTTCTAGAGGGGGGAAATTACGTTAGAAACTCTATAGCTTTTATTATGGTAGAGAACTCTTGCTTGTGAAGGACTAGTATAATCTCGTGTGGAGTTTGAATCATAATGGTATGTGTGGATTTTCTTCTTTCATATTGATTTTTTCTTAACCTTAAGCATCTTTATTTCATGGAATTTTATCCACAGACAATTGAATATTTGCTCATAAATTTCTCTTATACACTTGAAAGAAGGGTTGTGATTTTTTGTACTTACAATGACTCTGTTTTCTCAGTCTCAGTGATTTCTTGCATGTATAGGTTACTGTCAACAAGAAGTCCCATGTGAACATCAAAACCTTGCCAAAAGATAGTAGTTCCAGTGTTTTTCCTTCCAAAATAGCAGTCGTGAATGAACCAACAAAGTCAACAAGAAGCCAAGTTAAGGGAAGAACATGCTGCAAAAAGAGTGGAAAAAGAGCTAGCAAAACTTAAGGCCATGCAAGAAGTAAAAGAATTGAAGAAAGTAGAAATCACAGGAAAAGGTATTGCAAAATCACCCCAAAAGCAAAATTATTCATCCCAGGCTCAACCTCCATCCCAGAAATTGCAGTCTCCTTCCAAGACAAGGCTCTTGAAGAACAAGAAAGAGCAGGTACACTAGCTAGAACTGCAGATTTTACATCTATACATATTTGATCTTATATTTCCCTAAAGAGGGTTCTTCAAAGAGACTCAAAAAGTTAGAATCGAAAAACTATACACAATTGTATGGAGACACGATATATTGTGTATACCTATGAAAATCTCAAAGTCTTTAATTAAACCTACTCAAGGCTGTATGTGAAGATGAGACTCTTGGGTTTTTTCCATCAGTAGCTCTGTGAGGAATCTCCTGCTCAATTCTAGGTCTAAATTGGAGGATTTTGCCAACAACCAAGCTTGAGCTCATGCTTACCAATTGGTATAGGGAAAGAGGATTACAATAGGCTAAGGCCTTTAAATTGCAAAGGTGCAAATGTCTTCCTATTGGATTTCTCCCTGATTAGCAAGGCCAATTACGAAAAGTAAAATATTTCCAAAAAGGTATTGCACCACAGGGCTTGTGTTATATGTGCTTACAGATGCAGATTCTTTTGTATTTACATTTTATTTTTTTAATAAATATGCCTATTTCTGGCCTGTATTTTTAATTTTATCAATATTGACAAAGTTGTTCTCATGGCAGTGGATTCCAGAATTGAGACACTATGCACCATCTGTGTGTATCATTTTGGTGGGGACTAAATTAGGTGGGATGGGCTTATGCTTCCCTGTTTTCTATCTTGACTCAAATCCTTTTCTTTTTCATTGCTATTTTTTTTCCTCTTTTTATCTTAAAGAACTTGTGTTTTGAACAATTATAGATTTACAAGAAGACAAACAGTTGTTTGCCCATCATCCTGGAGTAACCCCTATATCAACGACTCAAGTGGGTTCTTGCTTCTAAGAATATATAAGTGCATAAAAATGCCTCATGATTTTTTAATGTATTAAAATGACCATTAAGTACCAGAGAATTGTTCTTCAGAAATTTTTGTTTTCAGCAGCAACGCCTAATGAAACCATCCAAAAGTAAGCTTCTTGTAGTACTGTGGCCCCAGTTTCCTATTCTATGATATAAATCAAATTTCACAAATTGGGCAGTGTTAGCACTTATACGTTTTACATGTTAAAACTTGTTATCAAACCTATGCTTTAGTATCTTGATTATTATGTTCTATTCTTTTTTTTGAGTGAGAGTTCTTTAATGGATTAATGTGATGATCTTGGGTATTGTTGTAGTGAGTCCAACTTGTTTCGGGATAAAATTCTTATAGGCCTTTGAACTCTTGTGGCTTTTGACATTTTTAGGAGATCAAGAGCCTCTTGATTATTTTTTGCATAGGTTATCCATGGGACTATCAGGTCAAATGTGATACATTCTAATATGTTTTGATATTTGATTCTTTTGTGAAACTACTAAAATTTATCATTTTCTAATTGGAGCCAAGCTTCACCATATAACCACATATTTCCAGATTTAAATGCACTTGAAACTTTTAATTGGTTTTCTATCTTTTCAAGATGAAGATTTGAAGAAGCAGATTAGGGATGCTACGTATATTGAATGCAACTTTAAAACACAGTAGGTATGTTGATAGAAAGGAATTTTATAGGTATTTCAATTTATAGAAACAATTCAGAGTATGAGTATTGAATATTGCATAAAAACTTAATGTCATCAGAGTTTTGACATATAGAAATAAGCCTGTGATTTTTCCTTTTTCTCTTGTATAGCATTCTTCACATGTATGGACAGATGAACTTCCACTTTAGTTTAATTGGGGAAGGTCCACATTACTGCTTAGCAATTCTTCTTTATAGGAAAGTCAACTGTCAAGCAAGGTTCTCTTTCAACATTGGGAAGGGCCAAGTCACTATTACATAATTTCGATCCTCTGATATGATGTGGTAGTGGTAGCTTACAACTTCATGCAGATGAACATCATTATTGTGGTTGTTAGTAGAGGTTTTGGTTTTACATTATTCTAAGTATGGCCTGACAAGTATCAAAAGTTGAGCCCCCCATGTGATGTTGGTTCTGCAAGTCCTGGTGCTCCTCCTGACTCCACCAATGTACATAGACTTAGAGTCATTAATAGTACATTTATTGGAAATTTGTTTACTGTCAATTTTTACCCTACATTTTTCTTAAAGCTTGGGATCTTTGGCTGACTGTCAGTGTGCTCTGGTCTATAATATTGTTTTCCCTAGTGCAATCAAACATCTGTCTTTGCTTTTTACCATCCACACCACTTAAAGTCTTGGGATTACTCACTGCCACTATACACTACCTAGATTTTGACTTTTTGTAGGCATGTAGGTCAAGACTTTTGGCATTCTCTAAGTTCTTCAGAAGTTTCTGGAAACAATTTGAACTGTTCCTTTTTGTTTCAGAATGTGACGGCTCTTTTTGATGTTGCAATCAAAGTGCTTCTTCAATTTCCCAAGCAGAAGAAGTGTAGAAAGAAGCAAGGGCATGTTTTATTCTGTAAGGCATTGATATCTTGGACTACATTTCCCTACTGCCTGTCTAGCTCAAACCAAATCTTCAACATCTAAGCATGTTTCTAAGAATCGTGATAATTGGCATCTAAAAACTTCTGAAACTCTTAATTAGCTTTGGTAGATAAAATTTCCACTAGCTTTTTACCAGTCAAGAATTAAGGATAAAGCTTCAATAAACAAATTTTTGCATCTTGGCTTGTTGTGTGGAATGCAATTGATATTTTTCTGATCAATATCTTTCACCCTTCCTCATTCTAAGTTTGTCTTAATATATCCCTACGTTTATGCCTACACATTTTTTGGACAAATATCAAGTGTTCTATTCCAATCTTTAGCTTATCCCATCATTGAGATTCTATTTGTTCTCTAGGTGATCCCACAATAGTGGTTTACAATTTTTGGCCAAACTGGACACTAAAATATATTTTTTTAACTAAATCTTCACTTACGGGCACCTATAGCAGCTAAACCATGAGGAATTTGAAGATGATGCAAACTAGAGTTTCGTGAAATTTTGTCTATAAATTCTAAATATATTTTTTTCAAAATTTTTGGAATCAAATTGCACTTCTTTTTCCATCTCCCTCGAAAACTAGTTTTTTTCAGAAAACAACATTTTTAAAAAGTGACGCTCACCATATAACGCATAACTTTTTTTCCATGAGGGATAAAATTATAATTCTTTCGAATTTAGATTTGCAACTCTCATATCTAGTGCTTCCACTTGGTTAGATAGTTTTTTATTGAATATTTTTTCTTTAATCAAGTTTTGAATTCAAACCAATTATAATTCAGACATAGCGCGACCGTATAACTCATAACTTTTTTTGTATGTATCGAAATTCAATTTATTTTTCTTTTTTGGATCAAGGACTTCAATATCTGGTGCCCTAATATTTTTTTATTATTATTTTAATAATCTGCTATTTTTCCACCTGTGTAGAACAAAGAGCTTGATTTTCAGTGAAAAACCTACATTCACGAGAAATAAAAATAAATATAATAATCAAATTAAATTTATTTAAAATTATACTTTTTGGGAAGCTTATAATAAGGACTACATACTTACAAAAAATAAATTTTAAATGAATTCATTTGATCCCCCAAAAGGTAAATCAAAAGTGGTTTTTTATCAACATTTTGATAGGTGTAAAGGAGATTCTGTTATAGGTATGGTTTAAAACTAGCGGGGTTTTATCCAAGGGGGTTTGATTTAAGGTAGCTTGATCAAACCCTGTTCAATTGGAATTCTTTAAATGGAACTTTTCAAGGCTTAAATCATTATATTTTCTAAAAATATGTGATTTCAGCAAAAATCAATTCCTCCCAGAAATTGTAAACCACTATTATGGCAGCACCACTCTGATATTGTTTTCTTTGCCAGCTTCTTGTCTAAATAGTTCCATTTACATTCATGTTTTTCATGGTTTCAACATTCAGTTATGATGAAACATTCAAGTTGTTTTTTCCATGCAGCTAGTTAATATGCGTGTCTTCAGCATTAGTAACATCGAATAATTGTGATTCTCCTGTGGATAAACATTCAATCTCTGTTAGTATTATGGGCATTGATATAAAGGTCAAGTTACAAGATATACGGTTACTATACAACCTACTTTTACAAGAGCTCTTCAACCAAGTCAAAATTATTTTTTCCAGGGTTAGTTATTCAAGTCAGAAGTTTGGTAGCAATGATGGTAATCATTGTCGATGCCATAAAGGGCATGATGATACAATTCTATTGTTGTGCTATTCTATTAGAATTTTATCATTATTAAAATTTGATTCTGGGGTTAGTGAAATTGCAACCACAAGGCTTGTATGTCTATTTCAGAAGTTGTGTTCTTCAAGCCTAGTCCTTTTGATGCTTCATTCCAAGGAAACACAATCTGGAAACTTTGCAATTTATTTGAATTGTGAAGTCACTATTACAAATGGCTCCACCATGCCTTTTACCAATAGGCAGATCTAAATCAGATAACCATTCAAACATCAGAAGTGTGGTATATTTATTATCTACATTACTTGAGGTAATATTGGTTGTTTTGTACTTTTCCTTAAATTTAAATTTCAGTCTTGATATGCATACATCTTTCCTTGGGGCAGAAGTCAAAAAATGAAATCATAAATTTAACTAGCTATATTTTTTATGATAAGGTTGTTTCTTTAGAATTTTTGGCATTCAAATCTTACACTATTTTTCAAATTCATAACACTTATAATAAAGGAAATTTTCTTTTCTTAATCTTAGGGAAATTATAGTGTTTATGTTGGTTTTCTTTCCATTACACTTTCTTCAAGTTTATAGCCATAGTATCTATTTTTGAACATTATTTATATAGTATTTTGCAAATCCTACCACAGTATTACTTTATTCTTCTTTTATGAACATATTTTTGGTCCATTTTCACCTGAATTGAAGGAATGTATAGCCATTCTCTACCATTCTCTTCTGTATCATTTAGAGGCATTGTTTGTTCACTGTCTTCTTTCAATGTTTGAAGATAGACTATTGGACACCTTTCTTGATAAAATCTCCGATCTTAGTACAAGGAATGCAAGTAGTACTAGGATTAGTCTTCCTACAGCTATTCTTTTGCTTGATTCATTGGATTTGATTAAAGCTCCAAAGATTTTCCAAGGAAATGTTTTGGTTTTGGTATGAATATGAATTCTAACTTCCATTTTTCTTCAAATGTTTGATTTGGTTTTAAAATTCACCATAATTATGTCCTTACCATTCCCGTTTCTAATTGTAGGTCCACTACCAACAAGCCAAATGAAAATTGAGCTATGACTCCAACTAATCTTGGCTCCTTATGCTTGATTTGAAATAAGATGTTCAAGGGTTCTAAAAATCTTTGGTATGGTGTAAGCACAATTTGGGAGCTCTATTCATGGACAACTGATATACCAATCAAGAATTCTATTATTGGTGCTCTGATCATTCTGTACATATGGGTCAAGTTCACTACAATTTAACTCGAGGATCGGCCATAGACCTGAATGAAGCTTCTAGATTCAATCATTCTAGCTCGGAATTAGAGCATTTGGAGCTACGTAGGGTTAAAATTAACCCAAGTAGCCTTTGAGAGCAGAGCAACATTCAGTCAGGTATGAGATTTAACCACATTAAGATTGGGCCACTAATCATTATTTGTTCTTTGTAAAATATGTAACGTCATCTTATATTAATATAGTCAAGTTTTGTCATTTTGGCAAATCTGTCAGCTATGTTACTTTTTGTCATTTGGTTCTTCTGGTATGTTTCTAATATTTTGAACAACATGAGTTTTTATTATTCCAATTTTTTGAGAAAGTGATATAATTTGTCTCATGAACTTATGACAATGAAATGAAGGGACCTGTATGTGACTGTTTTGTATTTATCAAGAGAAAAAGACCATTGAGCTTCATCATGGCATTTTAACAAAGAAAGCATTAGATCCTACCATTATTTTATATCTATAAGAATGAATGATCAATTTGTTGAATTCATGAATTGTAGGCTTCGACATGTCCACTGCTGGAAATTTGGATGCTTGGAGGCTTCATTGAAGGTCTTGGTCTTCTCCGTTGTGAGAATTTGTCCAAAGAAAGAGTACAAACAAATGTATCAGCTCTAGTCAACGCAACTAAACATCTTTCTGAGTTTTGTGTCCTTGAAACCACATTTTTCTCGAGCAGCGTTGTTTAATATTAAGGTATACATATAGCTTTTGTTGTGTAATTTTACATGATATGCTTCTTATGTTCTGTTGATGGATGTGCATTTATAGAAAATTGAAAGATCTATGGAAAATTTTATGAATATTTCTCATATCATGATATAGAATATAATTATTTTATGAACTCAACCAACCTATTATAAAGGGAGCCTAAACCATAAGGTGAAAGCACTGAAGCAATTTCATAATAATGATCACCACAATAATTTCATTTTTAATAAAATGATTCCAAATTATTAAGGATATTCATTTACTTTCTTGTATATTTAGAGAGAAAATGATATCTAAATTTTGAGAATTGAATATCCCCATCTGTCTTGATGCTTCATATCAACCTTTTAATTGTGTTGCCCCTAAAAATGACTAGGCAATAGAACTGGTATTTTTACAGTTAGGATTATTGAATTTTTCCTTAGAACTGGTGAGATTATGTTTTTGCACATAGATTGTCTTCTTTCATGCCCTATTTATGGTTTGGGAAAGTTGTCATCCATTCAGATTCATCAGTCCTAACATGAGAGGATAGAGATATTCTTAAACAAGGTGGTTGGTGTGGGCCCATTCCTTTCACTGACAATTTTTGTTTACATAGTAGTTGTCATTAATTATTCAAAATTCAAACTATTCCCACTTGAAAGTACATTGGATACTCATAGCATTGTTAACTTTACTCTCGTAGATTTTCCTATTTGGTCTGAATTGTTGCTTCTCTGGATACATGTGATGAACATTTCAAATGAGTTCTATACAAACACACAAACACTGATGGAACCACATACAACCCTCATTTGAGGGCGCCTACACAATTGAAATGTGTCATACAAAAGCCTTACTAGATATAGTTAATCTAAGAATTTATTTTGTTTATGATTTAAATAGCAAAGAAAAAGTTTTTGCTGGGATTTATATTTACCCAAAGTTTCAGGACTTGAGTCTTTTTATTGTTTTATTTTGTTTGAACTTTTTGATGGATCAATCTAATCATTAATGTTGGGAAAATGTAATGATAGGACATCTTGCTCAGATGTAAACACAAAATATAAAGAAACTGACAACACCAAGTTAGACATATTGGAAGTGTTGTGACGTTCACAAACATGGGCTAGAGAGGCGGAGAAAACAGCTGAACTTGTCATTTTGGAGAATGAAAAACTTTTATCATTGTTGAATGCTTTTCCTGAATATATGATTATGAAACATGATACAATCCTTAGTATTGAACTCACTCAATTGCATTTTGTCAGCTAAGCCTTGATGCAACATTAGCCATCATGTCATCTTGCATCTGTAGGATATTTTTCCTTTCCAAATGATTTGAGAATGTTGGTGCCATCTAACTCCAGGGTGGTTGACTCGCCATTGCTTGTTTAATTGGTGGGCAGTAGCATCAAATTGTCTCAAGTTTTCTCAACAACTACTATATTTATCCTCAAATAGGAAAATATTCAGTTGGACAGCTAGAAGAGCTAACAAATATACAATTGCCTTGCCATAGTTTGTCTTATTTCTCTCATGGTTCTTTCAAATAGTTAATTACAATTGTGTTTCTGCTTTCCCATAGTAGTTGGTTAATCAATCATAAGTTGTCATAATGGTTGTGAATGGCTACTATGACCAAATATTATAGATCTCCTTTTTGTTTTAACTTTGCCTAAATGGCTAAGCTTGTGCTTGTAAATAAATATTTTTGTGTTTATGTAAACAGATGCTTTGTTGTAACTGTTCCCTTGAAGGAAGGAAAAAATAGAAATTTTATATCGAGGCCATTGATTTTTCACTAGATTAGGCCTTCTCATGAAAGATTGGTTAATTGAATTTCACTATAAATGTTGAAAGTCATACTATGTGACCTTGTTTGGGCTCTTCTGACTCATGTCCCTTTGTGATTCTAGAATGGAGAAGTTTGGAAGACATTAGAGCACCTTAGATGCCTAAGTTATGGATTCTAGTTAGACAAGACAACTCAAGTACCTGTGTTGTGGTTTCTTATTAGAGCAAGGATAGAATGCTGAATATATTTTCCAAAATCAAGGTGAATTCCAGCTTGGTAAACCCATTGCCAATAAGTTATACTTGCAAATAATCTTCACTAGCTCTGAGAGCTCGATGTAGAAGCATTCACTAAAGACTATCAGAGTATGGAAGATGAAAACAAGGAAGGCCATTGTATGATTGTTAAAGGATATAAACAGTGAAATGAGATTTAAGCAAAAGAAGAAAAACTAAAAGATATGGGTGAAGAAAACCAGTTTGGTTGAAATTCTTGCCATTTCTGTAAATGTTTTTGGCCTGTAACTAGGATATTAGGAAGTAACAGAGGAACTTAGAAACTTCAGTGAGGACAGGAATGAGAAAGAACTTGAGAAGTAAGGAACCTACGCTTCTCTCTAGTGTGTGCACTAGAAACCCATATGTAGTTGATGTCTCTTGAAACACTTGCAATTCATAGAAACTAGGAAGGATCCCTAAACAAAGATCAGTGAAAGAAGCATAACAAGATGAGAAGTAAGTTGATTGAAGAGCAAAAATGTAGGTAAGGATCTCCAAAGAGATCAAGGGAAGAATAATGGGAGATATTCAATGTGCCTTGGGAGTGCCAAAGCGAGATAGATGACATGTTGAGAACACTCACACTTTTGTATTATCAACATCAATGAGTTAAACAAAATGAAATTTTCTTTGTTAACCAATTTGATTGTCGTAAGGTAGATATCTAACATTATTAGGATTTGAATAATTTTAATACTAATTTAGTAGAAAAAAATGATTTATAGATAACTGTGATATTTAAAACAACAACAAAAAGAAAAAGGGTAAAAGAGAGATGCAAAGCAATAAAGAACTTTCATTTGACAATAATGTAAAAATGAGTGCAAGAGATTTGACTACTAATGGCAACTTCTCATTACAATTATTTAATAGCAATTCCAAACTATGCTTTATAAGCATACTTCTAAAATTTATACCCCTATTTAGCTTAGGTTAATCCTTGAATCCTCATCTAGGCCAACCATACATGATTAGGCCAACCATGCAATATTTAATAAGGTTAAAAAGTATTTAAGGCTTTAAGCATACAAAAATAGATGAGACTTAGAATGTAGCACAAACATATCTATAGAATGTGGTTGTTCATCCGTAAAAGTTGTATACCAACCACATAGCTTCAAATATTGTTGGTTACAATTTGGAAAACAGTGACATTCATATCCACAAATCAATCGCAACCACCCATACTAGGTCAAAAGCATCTCAACAATCTTGACTAGATGGACCAACTAATTGTAATGAATATAGAGCTTCTAAGACAAGGCTAGGAAATTTAAAAGTCTCTATTCTTTAGTTGATCCATTCAACGTAATATTGCAACTTATCTTTGGGAAAAAAGCACAACTTTCAATAGGGATACTTTCCATATCTTTAGACAATATCAATTGAAATCCTACCTTGCAGAAACTCAAAAAGACTTAAAAACTAGGGCGATAAATGGTTATAGCAACATCAAAAGTTAGGTTGAAACAAAAACACAAATTACATGTGTTTCTTTTCTAGTGAGTTGAGGAACATGTTTCAAAGGTTTAAATAACCTCTTTAATTCCATTGTCAACCTATCACAAATGTAGCACTTGAACATAATAGGAAGTTTCAAAGGTTTAAATAACCTCCTTGATTCTATTGACAATCTATTGTAGCCGTAGCATTTGAAACTAAAATATTGTCATGGTTTAAATAACCTCCTTGATTCCATTGGCAACCTATCACAACTGCAACCTTGAACATAGAAGGGTGTGAATGTTTAAATAACCTTCCAAATTCCATTGGCAACCTATCACAATTGCAAAACTTGAACATGGTAGAGTGTATAGATTTAAATAACCTCCCTCATTCCATTGGCAACATGTCACAGTTGTAGTACTTGAACATAGAAATGTGTAAAAGTTTAAATAACCCCCCTGATTCTATTGGCAACCTGTCATAGCTGCAACACTTGAACATAGAAGACTATATAGGTTGAAATAACCTTCCTGATTCCATTGGTAACCTGCCACAGCTGAAACACTTGAACATAGAAGACTGTAGAGGTTTAAATAACCTTCCTGATTCCATTGGAAACCTGTCACATCTGCAGCACTTGAAAATAGAAAGTTGCAGAGGTTTAAATAACCTCCCCAATTCCATTTTCAACCTCTCACAACTGCAGCACTTGAATATAATAGGAAATTTTAAAGTTTTAAATAACCTCCTTGATTTTGTTGACATTCTATCACAACTACAACACTTAAAAATAGAATATTGTCACAGTTTAAGTGGAAATAGAGGGTTTTTGAGTAGGTTTTTACTGAAATACCTTGAATCAAGTTTAGGAGATAGTTTAATCATGTTTTGTATACATATATACATTTTTTTGTAGCTTTGGGATTGAGTAAAGGGCTTGGGAACTTGATGTTGCTTGGTTATGTGGCCTAAATGGCCTCAATTGCTGATTTGAGACAGTCTATTGTGTAAGCTCTCAAGTTTGAGTTGTTTAAGTTGGGAAATGTTTTGAGTCAGTTATTTTGTTGTTTCTTAATGTGGTTTTGAGGATTCTACAGAAAAATTATGCTGTATTCTCAGTTGGAGTGCTTTGAATCAAGTTTTTGTAAAGGAAAAGTGCCTTGGAAAAACTGGATTGCATTGAAAGTTGGTTGTCTCAATGAAGGCTTTAGTTTGTAGATTGATTTGTTGTCTAGAGCAAAGTGAGTAGAGTTGTTTCTGACCTCTATCCTTGCATCACTCTCCATCTATCCTTGTATTAGCTCTTCAAACAATGGGAAATATTGTAACTGGTGATGATTTGTAGACTCGGGTATAAGTTTATATTGACATTTTCTTTAGATTTTCATATCAATAATTAATTACTCTTTTTGCAAGTGTATGATGTTGTCATTGTACTATTTCATTTAATTTCAGTACATAATCAGTAATCAAGCACCTCATTTTCTATGAGCTCTCCTAACCCATAATCACAAGAAGAGCATCAAGAAGGAAGCTTGCTAGACCATTTCAATCATAACCGCAGGAAACAAAGAAAAAATTCAGGTCTTTCTATTTGTTATCTCGACTAGAGAAGCATCTTTGTTGAATGGTGTGAAACTAAATTATTTTAAGGTTTGCTATTTGTTAATGGATATTTTGGTTTTCAGGTTGTGATCGATGCAAACATCATTCCTCCACTTGTTCAGCTCCTTCAAACTGCTGAGTTTGATATTATGAAAGAAGCAACATGGGCCATATCAAATGCAACTTCTGGTGGTACACATGAATAGATCAAGTATGTATTATTTTAACATAGAATTGCATATATATAAATATATTATTAATTTACTGAGATTATCTGTAAAAGTACAAATCTTAGGCTTACAATGTTAGGATGTGTTCTAGAGTGCTTACGATGTTGGAATCCATAGCTTGTTTGAAAGCACCTGTTTTAGGCTTTTAGCCATAGTAGCATGGCAGTGAATTGTTTGATAAAATGCTTTGGTAGACATGTATTGAAAATGTGGTAGCATAGACAAGGTAGTGAACTATTTGAATAAATGCCTCAAAGGTCACCAAAGTCAACCATGCACACCTAATGATCAACTATAAATGTAAATTGTAATGCAATAAGGGTTATTGACATGCGAAGTATGTGCAGACCTCATCCATTAAACCTACATGACTACATGCACCTAGAACCCAAGCAAAGCTTACAATATTAGGATGTGTTCGAGAGTGCTTCATTAATTCAAAGATTTTGAGAGGTTCCTTGCAAAATCCATTTTGTGCACATTCTGCAATCAATCATTTCATTCCATGAGATGACATCTCTTCAATAATGCTCAGCAATACATAAGAAACTAGTGCAATTCATCCATTAATATGTCTAGATAATTTGAAGATCAATAAAGCACTAGTATGTGAATGGAAACACATTGTCATTGATGGCATGGTTTGTTGGTGTTTAGATGGTGTTGTTTTAGCACCCACCTAGTGTCAATCCCTTGCAGGGCTGGTGGGCTTGTGGGCCACTTTACTTGTGCACTTGGACTGTTGGTTGTTAGGGGATGGGGCCCCCTGTTTGTGTTCCCACTAGTTGGGCCCGATTAATGCCAATAACTCAAGTTGACGGCCCATTCAAAACCTCAATTTATAGAAAAAAATACATGAAACACATTAATTTACAGGTTAAAGCATAAAGGTGACATGCACTAATTTATTGAAGAGATTCTCATTCAAACCTGATAACAAGTACAAAACTGATGAAATTATTGAATTGGGATGTCAAACTTTTGAGGATAGATGATCCAAATATTGATTTTTTTAACAGCTTTCCTGTAAGATTGTTGATTTCAACAAATTCATTCACTTATGTTTATTAGTATTTAAAAGCTATTGTTTTATTTCCATACATATGTGTGTATGATATCCTTATTGTAAAAACATTTATATATCATAGTGAATCAAATAATTAGACTAAAACTACATTTGGCATCTGCATCCAAACACACTTGGACTGGACTATACTTACATAAGTCAACATTGAGAACCAAACTAGATTTCTGAAATTAGTAATCATGGCATTATTTTCATTAATGTTTATATCATATTGGTATCCTCAAAATTATTACAAATGGTCAATTTACAAAACCTTAACAAATATTCTGCAAATATTCTTGTCCATAAATAGATAAAATATAAATACAATAATCTGCAGGAAAGTAAAAATTCCCAAGTAAAAAGTGAAAAGGGAAATGACCTGCCCAGATGTTGCCCTTTCATTATATTCTTCAAGAATTCCACTACTCTGGATGGCACGTGAGATCCTAATCCTATTTGAAACAGATTTGTTTCCAAATACCTAAAAACATGTACAACTTCCACCAATACCATGCACAGTCAAGGAAACAAAGTCCAAGACTCCACTCACAGGCTGAACAATAATACCCAAGAATGCTCTCCCAAGACCATGTACATCCAATTCACTTTCTACATAGCCCAATAATGGCAGCAATAAAAATACTTAGAAAATGTATTTCAGACTTGTACATGTGGATAATGAGACAATGTAATGAGCAGATATGAAGTGTTTGAACTCATAAAATGATACAGTGACCAAGTAAACACAATATATGTTTCCAGAATCTGCTACAACAACACTAACCTACATTTACATTCATTTTTTGTTCATTTATTACATAGACAACAAGAATCCCAACTTGGTTTAGATGTTGGAGTTGAGACAGTGTTGTCAGCGACCTAGTAATAGATTTTACCCTTGAATAAGGGCAGCGACCAACCTTCTAAACCTTCTTGAAGCCACATGCTTGGCTGGAAATGGTCATCAACTCTACTTTGTCTTTGCCACTAAAGCAAGTCCATAGAATGAAATTTCTCTATCTTAAAATGTAAAAGCATTTTTGCAAATAGTTTGTAAGTTTGCATTTCCAATACCTTGTATACCTGTCAAACATGGTTTTCTAAATGTTGAAATAGTTTCATTCCCAGTTAAAAAATTCCCATAAAAGCAAAAAAAAATAGGTCTTTATATTGATGTTTAATAAAAAAAATATGAAAGTATTGCTTTGGAATTTCCTGAAATGCTTTTCTTTCTTGCAAAGCAATAGATTTTGAGGTAGGAATGGAATTTTAATAGAGTGTTTGTTGTTTCCTCTCTTTAATGTGATAATTTTGTATCTTTCCAATGGTCATGTATCTGGATTGCCTTTGTCAGGTTTTTGAGAGTGGGAATCCCAATGCAAAAGAAATAGTCCTTTCAAACATGGCAACAACTTTTGACCGGATTCTGTTATAGTTTGAGGTTTGCTGCTTCAAATCCTCTCTATGTAATTTTTTATGCTTTAGTTCCTAAATGATGTAAAGAAAAAATAATTAACACATTACACTATATTTACTCATTTGAACAAATGCATAATTTCTTCTATTTCTTCCTTTATTTCAGGATCCTTTCACATTTTCTAATTATCATAGAGCAATACAGGAGCCTTTTGATTACTACATGTTTAGAAAAAATTACATTCATCCATTGATGGATTTCAGGTATTGTTGTTGTGATTCCCAAGAAGGTTTTAGTTCTTGTTTTTTAATCTGATAGGATTGGTTGTATCTCATAGGAGGGTTTCTGATTGTAGATTTAAGCAGTATTTGATCACCCCTAATAATATAGAGGTAGATTATTTTTCCTCATGCTTTTTCCATTGAATTTTTTTCTATTAACTATGTAGTTTTGACAAATGAACAATAAGGTTATTTTGATTTCTGAGACTAAAAATGACATCCTTGAGTAAATTTTTGAATGTAAAGGAGGTTGTCTATATGTTAGGCTTGCTAGGGGAATTGGATTGCTCAACAAGAAAATATTTCTAAATTAATTTAGCTCTAACTCTATGGGAAAGATGATAGTTTGATGGACATACACAATTCTACCTGTATGGGAGTGATGAGAGCTAGATGGAACATCTAAAGAGGTTCCAGATATGCTAGAGGAAAGCTATGAGGAAACTAAATTGATAATGTTTGATTTATTTTTTTCTTTCTTAGATGTTGAGTCTAATTAATAAGTTTAATGTTGTGTTGCAACTTGCAGTTGAGTATGTTGATATGATAAAGGCTAGCATTGTCGATCCTCTAAAAGTTATCAGAATTGCATTATTTGATGTAGAAAGGTAAAACTATTTATCTTTATTATAATTAGTGGAACTTGCAACTACAATCTCTAATAAAAATCTACTTCCAAATATGTTTTTGACGTGCAAATTTTGAAACCTTATTTTCAGGTTGCAGCTCCAAATTGGAGAAGTAAAAGGTGAATACCAGCGATGAAGAGTTTGGAGGAGTTGAAACCAATAGTGGTAGGAAAGTTGTGGATTTGCAAGGGAATTAAATGGGTCGATCTCCTATAGGAGGTCGCTGCCCTTCCAAAATGACTGCAGTTAAGGAAGGGGAAAACAATATAAGTATATGAAAATAGGAGTATTTTGTTTATATAGTGTCAGTAAGTTGTACAGTGTCACTGAGACATTGAATGTAACCAATGAAATTTTGATTTGCCAATCAGGCTTAATAAAGTAAATTTTTAGAGTGGTTTTTTCTCCACTCATAAATATTGTGTTGTTTGTGTTTGTACTTGATCAATCATATTTGTTCAAGAATTGTAGTCTACATTTCATGGTTCTTCTTCAACATTTGAATATCTATGATACTTGAAGTTTATATGCATTAATTTGTGAGGATTAATTAAGTTAGATTTGAGTTGTAATGACTAAATATATAAATAAAGTAATGACTTACATGACTAAATTAATGACTAAATATATGACTAAATAAATGACCAGTTAACAACAATCAATGACTAAATTAATGACTAAATATATGACTAAATTAATCACTAAATGTATGACTAAACAAATCACTACCATGACTAAATAAATGACTAAATTAACGACTAAATCAATAACCAAATCAATGACTAAATAAATGACCAAATCAATGACCAAATCAATGACTAAATCAATGACTAGATAAATGACTAAAATAGTTTAGTCATAAATTCGGTCGCGTTATAAATGACCGGCAATAAACTACTAATGGTCACGTGACCAAAATTAGTCATATATATGCAATTTTTAGTAGTTTATTTAGTCATATATTATTGTTTTTGTACTAGTGATTGTAACCACCAAGGTTGTAAATCCTCCCAACTATACCAAAAAATCTTAGCCTACAGATCATGGGAAAAATCTTGTAGGTCAGCCCAAAGCTACAACTACTATTGCAACTAGAATTTCTATATCCCCTACAACTCCTACAAGCATAGTACCTAACCCTATAATTTTGAAATTGCAATTAGCCAATGAACAATTGAAAAAGGAATTGGACAAAATGAAAATCCTGGCTACAAATGTAGAGATGGAAAGAAAGATTGCTTTCCTAAAATCATCAATTCCTGATCCACAAGCATCTAGTTCTCATATTCAACCCCATTCCTCAGCACAGACCACTGGTATGAATATTAGACTTCCATGTCTGGCCATTCCATCCCTACTTCACAACCACACAGTAATCAGTTTGGTCAAAACATTCTTAGTGGGAGTGGAGGTGGTGGCCAAGGAAGTGGGGATGGTGGTTCTGGAGGGGGAGGTTGAGGAAAGAACACCAACTCCAGAAATCAGAATGCTGGTGGTAGTGGTGGTGGTGGAAATCAAGGTGGTGGTGGAGGAGTACAAGGTGGTGGTGGTTCTCATTCTTCCCATTTTGGTCAAGGAGGTGGAAGAGATACCTTTACTATGAGACCAATGGATAGGTATAGGTAGTTCTATGCTTCGTTGGAATACTTGGTTATCCTAACCCTCTCCCGGAGGATATAAGGAATGTGTTGGTAATATTTTCTAGCAATAATGCAATTAGTGGAGAAGACCCCTTAAGATCATTCATCAATATGATGGATGATTTTGAAGTAGAACATGAAGATGTAATGATGAAACTGTTTATGCAGCCATTAATTGAGGATGCTAGAGATTCGTACCGAAGCTTACAGTGGAAAGTATTAGCTCTTGGGAGGAGCTTAAGAGAGTCTTCAAGGAGAAATATGGGGACAAAACTAATCCAAAGTTCATGTTAAGTGAATTTAATAACATCACCAAAGGTTCTAATGAAATGGTTTCTAACTTCAACACTAGATTTCAGAAAGTACTGAACAAACTGATTATTGATTTGGGATTGAATGATCAAGTATGCCTTGTCAATTATTGCAATGCTTTTGACTCTAAAATGAGTTACCAACTAAGAGACAAGAACCCTCAAACCCTAAGAGATGCCTTTACGATTTCATTACACATTGAGAGCAATAGAAGAGCATCAGGAATGAAAGGTAGAAGGGATGATGTTAAAATTCTGAAGAAACCTAAACAAGATAAAGGAGTGACAGATAAAGCCTCTTCATTTGAGGATAAATTGAATAAGCTTATTAATTTAGTGAAGGACCTGAATTACAGACTTTCCAAGTAAGAAAAGGGGTTAGCAAATGATGAACCCAAGTTTCAGAGAATTAGAATCCCCCAAGATTACAAGACTTCCTATACAATACAAATTGGCACAATGGAAAGCCAGTGCAGAATAACCAAATAAATACACAAAATTAGGTTACACCTAACCCATTGTAGGAAAAATCTACCAATTTTGCTGATGAGCTTCCATGGTGTGTGGCCTGTCAGCTTCCATACTCACCTCACCAATGTGTAGTTGCACATTCCTTAGAGGAAGAACAAGATAGAAATGTTGATTATGATCCATCTCAAGATCATAGTGAAGAAATAAATTTTCTCATGAGTAGGTCTAATTTTGGTAATGAGGAGTGTTCTTTTGAGGACTCTCATGAGATTGACATTGATAACCAAAGACAAAGGGAGGATGCATATCAGTAGAAAGTATTTTCTAATGAAGAAATTGAAATGGATCACAATATTTGTACTTTGGAAACTGATGACTCTGATGTATCTCTCAGAAATCCATCCAATCGGGATATTGAAATAATGACAACTTCCTTAGTTGTGCAAGAAATAAATAATTATAACCTCAAGAATAGGGTTGTAAACACTAATCAAGATCAAGGAGGTAGCATGTTAATAAAATAAAATAATACAAACAACAAAGTGTCAAAGCTAGAATGTAAGGTGGGCAGATCAAATGTAAAAGAAAATAAGGGAAGTAAAATCTGGGCTAAGAAGATTGATAAAACAAAAGTGGATGGTGAAGTCATTTCCCCAGCTATTAAGGCCAAAGCTTTGAAGCAGAGCATTGAGGAAGGAAAAGGGGAGGAAAAGAGAAAGGTTGAATAGAAATGTGAGTAGCAACAAGTAAAGGTTGATGAACAAGGTAATACATTTCATGATATTCCTAAATATACCTCTATAGACATGTTCCAATTGTCGGACCACAAGTCAAAGTTACTATTCCTTTGTTGGAGATGATGAAGATTGATGAGTAAAAACATAAGGCAGTCACCCTTATCAATGGCGAGGCTCCAACATGTACTGATCAAGTGGTGTCTACTCCACCCAGAGTGAGTATAAATGATTCAAAAAGACAAAGAGGTTGAGAGGTAATTGTTGAGATCCCTCAAATATACTTGGGAACTACAATCACTACTTGTACCAACCAAGTAGATCCATTTTTTGTAACTCTAATCATCGATGGAAAGCTTTTAAAAAATTGCATGATTGACTCAGGATCCTCACCAAACATAATGCAAGTTGAGATGATGAAAGAGATGGGACTGAAAATAGATAGTGCTTATGGCAAGTGCTATGCTATGGACTCTAGGGAAGTGCCCATTATTGGAGTGATTAAAGAACTTCCCTAAAAACTTGTTGCATTCCCAAACACAAAATTTATAATCATCATTATAGTGGTGGATATTCCACCAAATTATGGGATGTTGTTGTCCAGGAAATGGAGTGCTTCCATGGGAGGCAGTATGCAATGTGACATGCCTTATGACACATTCCCCATTGACGGTAAAGACATCAAATTAGTTAGGGAATCTAGAGTCCCCCACATGATAGAGTTTACTTCTGAATATGATAGGATCTATTTTGTAGATATTGGTATTAATGACTTTAGAGTGGTGAGTTACTGGAAGAAGGTGACAAGCAACTTGCACCCCTTGAAAGAGAGATAATGAAGTTGTCAAATAATAATGACCTTTAGATGATTCACTTTGATGGGGAATGTTCAAAGGAGGGGTTGGGTGTAGGAGTAATAATGATATCTCCTAGTGGTAGAACTTTCAATTTTTTATTCTCCTTGTTATTTGTGTGCACAAATAATGTATTAGAATACAAGCCATTGCTACTAGGGTCTAGGTTAGTCAAAAAGCATGGTATCAAGAAACTGAGAGTCATTAGTGACTCAGAGCTAGTTGTTTCCTAGGTTAGATTGAGGTATGCATCCAAGAACAAACACTTGAAATAATATAGGAATGTAGTATGGGACTCAATTGATGATGCTTTTGGCATAGACTAGCTAGAGAGGACAAAGAATCAGATGGCTGATTTATTTGCCAATATTGCTCTTAGGCTAGATGAAATCAATTTTGCTAGCATATCCAAGGTTAAGGAGCAGACATGGCCTTCAATCTCAGAGAACATCCAAAACTAGAAATTCTTTAATGATGATGAAGATATACTAATTTTTTTGACATGTGTGGACCAGTATGAGGGCAAGGAGATTGACTTTGGAGCGTTTGTTAAAATTGTGGATGGGAAGGAGATAGTGTTTGGTAACAAATTCATTCAACTCAAGACCAATAAGATCCCTAGGGGTCTTGTGGCCTTATAGAGGGTCCTTGATGGCCCTAACATGAGAAACACCAAAAAATCATCCACACATACAGAGGAATTAGAGGAGGTGAACCTAGGGACTAAGAATGATCCAAAGAAATTATATCTGGACAAGATAATGAAGCCCCAGATTAAAGCAATGGTGATTGCTTTACTTAGAATATATAGGCATGTTTTTTCTTGGTCATATGATGACCTAAAGGCATACAAAGAGGAGTTGTTTTAGCATGAGATTCCTCTTAAAGAAGATGCAAATCCCTTTAGGAAAAAATAGAGGCCTATTAACCCCACCTTGGCACCAAAAATGCAAGAAGAATTAGTGAAGTTGAGATATGTGGGAATCATTAACCCCCTCAAACACTCATCTTGGGTTTCTAATCTTGTGTCGATGAGGAAAAATAATGGTGACATCAAATTATGTGTGGATTTTAGAAACCTTAATGTGTCATCATTGAAAGATAACTATACATTACCAAACATGGAGGTCATGTTACAAAAGGTAACTAGTTGTGAACTTCTCTCAATGATGGATGGATTCTCTGGCTTCAATCAGGTAAAAGTGAAGGAGTCTGAGTAGTATAAGACTGCATTTACAACTCCTTGGGGCACCTACGTATATGTAAGGATGTCATTTGGCCTAACCAATGTTGGTGCTACTTTTCAAAGAGCTATGGATGTAGCATTCTATGATTTTATAGAAATTTTCCTAGTAGTATATCAAGATGATTTAACCGCTTACTCCAAGAAGGAAGAAGAGCATTGCATGCACTTGGAGAATTTTTTTATTAGGGCTTTAGAATATGGGATATCACTCAACCCTAAGAAGTGTGCCTTTGGAGTTACTGAAGGAAATTTGTTGGGACACATAGTGTCTAAGGAAGGAGTGAGAATTGTCCCTAAAAGAGTAGCTACCATAGATAATATCCCACCACCAAAGAATGTTAAGGGCATTTAGTCATTCTTTGGAAAAATAAATTTTATAAGAATATTTATCACAAATTTAGCAAAGATCACCCACCCCATATCAAAAATGTTGAAGAAGGGTGAGAAGGTGACTTGGAGTGAAGAGCCCATAAAAGCTTTTCAAATTATTAAATAAGCAATCAAGGAGGCTCGAATCCTTAGAACTCTTGACTTCTCCAAGCCACTACAAATCTTCTCTTTTGCATCCCTTCATATAATTGTTGCAGTCTTATTGTAGAAAAATGATGAAGGATATGATCAGCCCATTTCCTTCTTTAGTAAATCATTATGTAAGTTGCTGAGTTGAAATATGATATGACTGAAAAGAAAACTTATGCTTTGGTGGTTTTTGAGGTGGTTGTTGATGCAATGGTTGTGGGGGTGCACCTGAGACCTGTCCATCCTACTGCTAGCCATCCTATCCATCTTTTCCTCCACCCCATCCTCTACCCTACCTATCCTATGTTTAGCCTCGACATCTACCTACTCCCCTCCCTCAGACTCCCTCATGGAGGTATGCCTATTGGATTTGTAAGTCTATGAGGGGGTACAAACCATACATCATATGCGGGTGTCATCTAAGCATCTACCTATCCTTGTTAATAAGCCCATGGCCTCACAACAAACTTTTTGAAGACCTCGATGACCTTGTGGGGTGATATCATGTGCCCCAAGTCACCTCTTGTGTCGATCTAGCAAAAATGGGTGTGTAAGCATTGTTAGGCCTATCCTACCTCTTGCCAAACTATCTAGAAACTCTATCTGGTAGGTGCCTCTCGATCATAGTGTGCTATCGACCCTCCATGTACCGGGTCTGAAAAGTAAAGAATAATTGATGTACATCATCATACCATGTTGACATCTATAGCCATTGCTACCATCAAAACACTGCCATATCATCAATCACTCGATCCTAGTAAGGAATGTTGAGCTTCCATGTGTGTTAAAGAGTGATGGCTCCTCTATATCTCCAAATGACTAGATCATCTGACTCCACATTGGCCATGTGGACGATCGGTCGGAGCACTTCAATGTGCTCCCATGCCCATATATGTAAAAGTGTGACCCCTATACCAAAAGCTCTACCATCGCAATACACGAAGTCATGCATGTCATGGTAAAGGGAGACCAACACCACTAGCCCCCATGCACACTAGGTCCTCCTAAAAAGCATCTGGTGCCATCCCAGCCCCCATCTAGGACTGAATCCCCTGCTCCATTGATCTGGGGCAACCAACCCCGAAATCACTACAACAATGATCAATCTAAAGGTCGACGAGTGGCCTATGTACATCTCTAGGTCAATCTATGAGTTGACCAGGACAATGGTGTCCTCATCAAGAACCTCGTGATAGGAACCATATCATGCATCAGTGTTGTAAATCACCCACTCTCCATGTATGGGCTATCACAAAATTTTACATACATCCCAACATCACTATCACCTCGCCAGTGGGTAAGTGGAATGATGAAGTCTCACTATGCCATTTCTCGCATAGCGCTATCATCATCGCTAGGTGGGTCTGCATAATGGGCATATAGGCAACATACCACAATCCAATCTCTCCAAGGTGCTCTTGTCGAAGCTCAAATAAATCATCAAGTCTGGACAAAACGGAAGGTCGTTTATTGTAGGAAATCAAAGGCTAGATAACCTCCTTCACCCATGAAGCACATGACATCAAATTTCACTAAAATTGGCTAAGTTTGGAGATTTTATCCCCCAAATGACAAAAGCGTAGCTATTTATGAAAGCGTCACTATAGTCCAAATTCCAAACAATGACGCTATATACCTTTAAATTCTAAATCGTGACTAGTGTCACTCATCACACCTACATCGCCATTTGAAATTTGGAAACCCTAAATCTAAATTGCAAATTGGGCAAGTGTGTCGCTATTCACAACTATGATGTGATTTGAAATGTAGAAACCTTGATTTCAAATCGTGACGTGCATCACTCATTACAATAGTGTCACCAAAAATGAAAAAAGTGTCACCGATTCTTAAAATGGCATCACCCTAACCTAAATTTCAAATAGCAATAAATGCACTAAAAATTCAAAATGCAAGCCAAGTTTTGAATCACATACCGCTAGTCCTACGCCTAGAGGTTGTTGGTACTCTTGAACCTGATCAGAAATGTCTTGTGGGAGCACTCGTTATGCCATTTTGTTAGGAGGTTAGAGCTTAAATTGCAAGAATTCTCTAAGGTGTGAATGCACAAATGAATTGAAAGTGACCCTTCACCACCTATTTAAGCCTAAAAATTAGGGTTATTTTCCCTAATTTAATCATGCAGCTAGGGTTTTTCACCAATTTCTCCAATCTTGCCAAACTAAAGCTTATTTTGCACCATTTTTTGCATTTTTGGCATGTTTTTTGCATCTTAGAGCCTTTTTAGACCCCTGAGGTAGCATTTAACCTTTGTCAAGAAATCAACCCAAAATTCAAAATTTCCACCTGATTTCTCGCGGGGGCAAGGAACCGGCTTATTCCTTCCACTAGGGTAGTAGTGGGGCATCAAAAAATTAGAAATTTTTTAATTTTCTTGATATGAGCAGCATTTTTTATCTGAAAAGCATTAGTCTTTGAACCAATGTAACAGGTACCTCGCTTCAAAGAGGGGGAAAATGTAGACACTTAAAAATGACCAAAATGATATCATGCACTCAAATCAAGTATATTAACACTGCTTCATCCTAAAACCCATCTTCTTTTCACTTTTTTAATTAAATAAGCCTAATTATTTAATTAAATGCCCCAGTTTCACCAATTAACCTAATTAATCTAATTAGGTTAATTGACCCCCTTTCATGCTAACATTTCATTTTATTAAATTAAATACATCATGTATTTTAATTTAAGTCCCTAAAGTCCTGTTATTTAATTAAATAACCCTAAGTTATTTAATTAGATGTCATATCATATCTCCCCTTTTCATTAAATCCTTTATTTAATGAACATCATGAAAATCCCCTAATTGCATAATTAAACCTTTATTTAATAATCAATTACTAATTAACCTAATTTCCCCCCCACTTGCAAGGGAATATTCCTCCTTTGCACATTCCTCCAAAAGGAATATTCCCATGGAATATTCCTTCCCCATTTTTCACATTAAAACTTTTTTTTAATTTGCTAAATATCTAATTTCCCCTCACCCATGAGAATATTCCAAAGAATATTCTCTCTCCTCACTCATTTGAAAAAGGAATATTCTTCTTCATAACAAACTTCCAAGACTTCTTGTGCAAGTTTTGAATGTGTGTTTTTTTGGAGGAATATGAACCCTTGATTCTTTCCTTGATCCATGTGATCATTGATTCTCATCCGTTGATGAGAATCCATCATCCATGTTTCATCTTTCCTCCATTTTTTACCATTGAATAACCTTTTTAATCTTAACCCTTCATTTCTCATTTTTCCTCCTATAAATAGGTCACTATTTTGAGAGAAATGGATCCATATTTTAAGAGAAATATTATGCAATTAAAATCACTCTCACTTGCACTCACATTTAACATCATTTTATCTTAATTTACTTGCATATTAGCTTAGCTTCCATTAATGGCTTCCATGATCACATAGATGCATACATTCATGCTCGTATATTCTCTTGCTCTATTTATCTAGAGGAGATAGGATAGATTAAATGTTAGCTTAGTTGTAGTTAAGATCTACAAAAACCAAAGAAAACCATAGCTGTAATGCATTGTGCTTTATGCACCCTTGTTCCCTATCACTGAGTAAAAAGATAGGAACTTTAGTTTACTGTACTTTTTACGAAAACATTAGAAAAAAAAGGGAGCTTCCCCTCCTAATTTGAAGAGCAGTTACTACACACTTGCAATAGGTGACCATTTTCAATAAGCACTCTAAAGGTGCTAATTGAAATACCAACAATTTTTTGGTGCCCATCATGGGACAATGAGGCATAAAACTTCAAGAAAAAGCTAACGCTTTATTTCACAAGAATGATCCTTTGGCATCCTATTGCATGATCCATACAAGGAGAAATGGATGGTAACAATAATAATGATAACAAGAGGCATCCACCTTCATTGACTTGGGGTAATAGTATTGGACCTTTGGCTTTTCAAGTAAATCATGAGTTACCTAAAGGGTCAAGGAAGCACTTTCCCCAATTTCATGGTGATGGAAGTTGACACCCAGATGAACATTTTGCTGCATTTACAACAGCTTGTGCTTGTTATAATTGTGAAACAAGCATAAAACCATGAGCCACAAGATCAAACAACAAAAAAATACACCTTCCACACAAGAGATCTACAAACAATATGTGCAATATTCATCAACAAGAAAAAGCTATAGAAGCGAGATACTTTCAAGAAGATATGAAAGCTCCAAATATTCTCTGAGAGTAATTACAAAGATGGTTGAGTGCTTATAAGAGCAAAGCCCTAAATGAGAAAGAGATCATATCATGATAAGTGTCAACATCACATGAGATGAGACATAATGATCTACTATTTTCTCAACTAATAAAGCATTAAAAACACTCCTAAGTTTAGCTTAAGTGCACGAGAATAAATTAGACTAGTAATCAATTAAAGATTAATTAATTATTAGCTAATGCATGATTACTCTAACAACACTGTCTTGCATGTGCCACGTGAAGAAATCATAGTGCGTCTCTTTGCAGAGACTCTTGTTGGGAATGTTGTGAATTGATTCAATCACCTGAAGCTAGGCATTATTACAAGTTGGGAAACTATGAGTGAGAAGTTTTTGGCGAGATTCAAGCTTGTTGAAGATAGTCATATGTTTTTTACCCAACTTGAAAATTCAAAGATGGAGCACAATGAACATATGAGAGAGTTTGTGGAAACATTTAATTGCCTTGTTACATGACTTTATTCTACACTCAATCCATCACCGAAGATTCTGATAAGTTGTTTCATACATGCTCTTCCATTAGAGATAGCCTTCTTCCTCAAGAGAAGAAAAGAAACAAAGTTGAAGAGTGCACAAGAACATGCCATCGAGTTGGAGGATAATATGATCACTTTCGGCTTGATGAAAATAGATTCTATCAGATCTCTAGCTCAACAACCGTACTAGCTAAAGAGAGCCAATCTTCAGCCATGGTTGCCAACATCTCCATCAAGACCAATGATTGAAGTTGAACACAGTACAATATTTTGTTATTTCCATGACAGTAATGAACATACCGGATTCACGTGTCCTGAGAATCTAAGAATGACCCAAATCATGGCATATGTTGAAGCTACTCCTAGTTCTAGTTTTGTACCAACAAGTTCAAATGTTGTCTTACCACAGACGGATAACTTCAATGGTGACTCCGCAACGAGATACTTTGAACATGTTATTAAAGAATAAAAAGAAGCATACTATTAGTATTCTCTTGCGGTGAATCATCAAAAAAATTTAATGCCTGTGTCTACACATGTTCAACACTTTGAAGCATAGAAAGAAGAGGAAGAAAGATGGAGATCAAATGAAAAGGGTGAAGAGGTGCCTTCCACTTCCAATCCCAGTCCTTCACAAAATAATGCTATGCCAGTTGCCCAAGACCCATCTTCAACAAATTTTGACATCGTAGCTTCCATGATGAAGACCAAGGTACAAATCTCTCAACTAGAATATCTTCAAGATCATCCAGAAAAACCAGATCAGATTCTCAATGTCGTAAAGAAGCAAGCTCTGCTCAAGTCATATGTCCCAACAAAAGAAAATCCTGAGACGGGTCCTGGTAATTATGTGACTTTGTCAGAGATATAAAATGAGGATCAAAACATTACTTGTTCTGAAAAGAGACTAATATAGGAAAGAAGGTCATGGATAACGCCACACCAAATGCTCAAGATCCATCTTTAGCAAATTTTGACATCATGATGTCTATGATAAAGACGAAGATACAAATCTCACATCTGGAGTATCTCGAAGATCATCCCGATCAATAAGATAGGATTCTCAAGGTAGTAAGGAAGCAGGTTGTAATCTAGCACATGTTGCTAGAATCATCCGTACCAGCAGAAGAAAAGTTGAACCCTTTCTACATATCTCTATATATGTGAGAACTTAAACTCAACAACTATATAATAGACTCAGGAGCATCGGACAACATCGTTCCTTTGCAAATCATGAACACGTTGGGACTTTCATGCACTAAGACTCATGAAAAGTGCTACTCACTTGAGTCCAAACTGGTACTATTGGTAGGCTAACTGAAGGATGCTCAAGTGAGATTAGTGTCCTATCTAGAGAAAAATATCATGATGACCATCCCAATAGTTGAAATTCTAATCAGTTACAGGATGCTACTGAGCATAAGCTCTTGCAAGGATCTTAAGGGTGAAATCTAGTTGGATTGGTTGTACGCAACAATCCTATTAAAGAAAGGTAGCTTCAAGTTGGAACCTGAGGCTAAGTCAAGGTTCATAGTGGTTAAATCATAAGACCCCCAGTCACAAGTGTTATATCAAAACATGGGTCCTGGAACATATGCCATGCTATCTGAAGTGACAGAATAAGAGAAAAAGTTTGCATACGCCACAAAAGCATCAAACAAAAATTTCAAGGATGTGGACAATGCAATTTGATGGACGTTGTTCAATAGCAAGCTCGGGAGCAAGAGTGGTCATCACTTCTCTTGAAGGTACTTTGTACCCATTTTCTTATCGCTTGTAGTTTGATAATACAAACAACACTATGGAATATGAGGCGAATCTTTTTTGTCTCAAAAATGCAAGGGATATGGGTATAAAATTCCTCCATATCGAAGGCAACATAGAACTGATCATGCAACAAATCGTATATCGTTACCAAGTAAAGAAAAGTCACCTTCGATCTTATTAAATAAGGGTGTGGAATGCAATCGACTGGTTTGAGGAATTCAACATCAAGTTCATCCTATGGGAACAAAATAGCAGAGCAGATGCCCTTGTGATATCGGTCGCTCTTTTCATGCCACATTCTGACTTCCATCAGAATGTCTTTTATATTGACTTTGTGTGCAGGCTAGTTATCCCTAACAATTACGACAACTGGAAAGTCTTTGATGATGATGATCATATCGAAGAGTTCCTCTGCATAGCAAATGATTACGAAGACTTATTCTTTGAAGGTAGTACTTTTGCTTTAAAAGAATATATAGAAGAAGATTCTGAAGCAACGGAATCTGGCATCATACAACTAAAGGGCAACAATATCCCCAAGGGTTTAGTATCCTTGGAGGATATATTTGATAGACATGATAGACATGTCCAAGATCAAAGGAATTCAACCAACAAGATATTAGTTGACTACCATCAAATCAACATTGGTATCAAAGTCAAGCCTCGGCTTGTCAACTTGGAAAAATGTTGCACCATAGAGGAAAGCAAAAGCTTCATCTCCCTATTCAAGCAATATTGAGATAAATTCAAATGGTCCTATGAGGATTTGAAAGCATTCACACCTAAGGAATTGTCTCACACATTCCACTCAAGTCGAATGTCAAACCCTTCAAGCAAAAGAAGAGACACTACAACCCACATTTCTAAGACACAATCTACATGGAGGTACATAAGATGGTGGATGTAAAGATCATATTCCCAATCCATTATTCTACTTGGGTGTCTAACATCCTTCCTGTGTGTAAGAAGAACAGAGAAGTTTGGATCTGCATAGATTTTAGGAATCTCAACCAATCATCACTAAAGGATAACTATCCTTTACTAATCATGGAGAACACATTGCAGATGGTAACTAGATCAAAAATTTTGTCATTACTTGATGAATTTTTTGGATACAACCAGATTGGAGTGGCCGAAGAAGATCAACTCAAAACAGAGTTCACCAACCCATGGGGAATGTTTGCTTATGAGAGGATTCCCTTCGGCCTCATCAACACCAGTGCCACTTTTTAGCGAGCCATGGATTTGGCATTTGGGGACTTAAAGGATAAATTTATCATCATCTATTGTAATGACCTTACCACATTCTCAAAGAAGTTGCAAGACCATTTTCAACACTTAGTGAAAGTGTTTGAGAGGTGCAGGTACCACCACATATCATTGAGTCTGAAGAAATCCATCTTCACAATGATGGAAGGCAAGTTGCTAGGCCACATTGTCTCCAAGGAAGGGACGTGGATAGATCATAATGGGTCGACACGATCAAGAACCTTACTCTCCCTACAAACAAAACTAGGGTGCACTCCTTCTTCGGTAAAGTTAACTTCATACAGAGATTTGTACCTGACTTCTTAGAGCTAACCAAAGAGATTTCAACAATGATGAAGAAGACGTCTACCTTCAAATGGACCAAAGAAGGAAGGAAGGAATTCGAGCAAATAAAGGAAGCCATCAGTAAAGCATTGGTGTTGGTTTGATCCAACTTTGATAAAGAGTTCATTCTTTATTGTTACGTGTCAGAACACACTATGTCCACCATATTGATGCAAAAGTTGAATAAGGAGACTAAATTACTGATCACTTTCATCAGTAGTAGCTTCAAGGATAGCAAGTCTCAGTACTCCTAGATCAAAAAGAATGTGTATGCAATTGTGAAGGTAGTCAATAATTTTAGATTCTACATCCTTAACTCCCACACCACTGTGTACATTACAGACCCCACGGTCAAGAGTGTCCTAACTCAACAGCAAATGGGCACCAAAAGAGGCAATTGGATCGCAAGATTCCAAGAATATGACTTAGAGATCAAGCCTACCAAACTTGATCATGGGAGAGGTTTATGTCAATTGAATGCAGAAGACAGTGATCTAAAGCACCAAGTTGTTGATGGCATCCTAGGAACAAAAAATGAAGAAGACCTTCCAATGGTCTTACTAGTTGATTTTGAAGAAGAATGGTGCACTGAATTATGGTACTATTTGACTTATGGGGAATGTGCAAAACACTTGGGAAAACAATAGAAAATAACTCTGAAGTTACAAGCACAAAGTTGTGTGCTTAGAGGTAACGTTTTATACAAGTGTGGGCTTGATGGAACATTCTTGCTATGCGTCAGCAAGGATGAACAACAATAGTTGTTGGAAGCATTTCACAATCAAGCATGTGGTGGCCACTTTTCATTGGGATTTTCCAATCCAAATACTAGCATTTGGTAGCTTTGCTTCTTGGGCTCCCTTAGGCTACGAGGGAACTTTTTCCCTTGTTAGGTTATCATTTTTGATGAATTTCATTTTTAGCACCTTCTGCCTCTACCTTCGTCTGATGGTGTTTGATAAATTTGTTGAGTTTGCTTGATGATCCATTGTAAAGCTAGTAATATTATGGAGAAGATGACTATCTTGGAAAAACATGATAGCTGCATTAGACCTTCTGAACTCATGGGCGCCCCTAGCCAGCAAGGGCTCTTTTGGCTTCAGTGTCATCAATTTCCGTAGAGACCTTCACGTCTCGTTCTTTGTGATCATCATCTCACCAACTGTGTTGATCACCACTTTCATTGATGCGAACACATTCACTATTGCAATTTTTTTCACCACACTGCATGTACGGGTGCTTGAAAATTTCACCAAGGCATTGACCACATAGCACCTTTCTTGTAGCAAGGTGTGCATCTTCTAGACTTAGAATATTTTTAGGATTTTTTCGACCTTTGAAAATCCCCTCCATCATGAAGCATCTTTTTGAACATTTTTCACCATGGATTCTTTGTTGAAGCTTTTGAGGCTTAGATTTTGAAACCTGCTACTAGCCATCTGCCATTAATGGCTGCGGAGGTCCTAGCTTTTCTCCTGAAAAATAAAAATAGACCCACCAGAGTAAAAAAAAAAAAATTGGTGCTTTTGACTTGACCAGTGTGATCGTGAAGCCAATTTATCCTATCAAAATAATTTTCAACTAATTCTAGAAAGGTCCTATTTTTAGAGGTTTTCCTAAAAAAAGGGGTTTGAAACCCTAATTTTCAAATTTTTAGAATTTTACAAGGATCTTCCTTGACATAAACCCACAAAAATCCATTTTTTTTAACCTAGAATGGATTTTTGATAAAAAAATTGCATGATTTAGCTCATTTTTAGAAAAATTCCTAATTGAAGCAAAAAAAATACTATGGGTACAACATTAGGCTCCGTCTAGTGACCATGTTGGATACTTACGACATAAGAGAACTGAGAATCTCTAGTTTTCATAGACCAATGTTCTTATCAATTGGGCATTAGAGTCAGAACTTATTTCCTAATTCACCTAAAAATTGGAGTTCTTATTCATCTAAAACAAGATTACCTAAGAAAACACCTAAAACACGACAATACTTTACAGAACAAGGAAATACATTACAACATAACGTTAAAGCAAAAGAAAATTATTTACAAAGAACTCACCCCATCACTGAAGGGATAAAATGTTTCAAATATTTCCTACTGTATGGTAGTGGGAATAGCCTTCCATCTAAATGTGAGAGAATATAGGAATTATCTCCTGTATCATCATGGATTTGGAATGGCCCTAGCTAAAGAGAGTCAAGTTTGTTATGCATTCCCTTCGGCTTGTGTCTCTTGTCCCATAATAGGACTTCATCTCTAATCTCAAAGTCTCATTGTCGATCCTTCTTTTCAAATATCTTCTTCACTCACTCTTGATGTTGAGTGATCTTATCAACTACCTCCACCCTTTCTTCTTGTAGCTTCATTAGGCACAAGATGCGTTTTTCAATTGGATCTTTGAACTCTTCATCCTCTATTGTGGATGACAATTGTAATGCAGATAACTCTAGAGTGATGGGTAACACAACTTCCATGCCATATTAAATAGTGAAGGGGGGAGTGTTGATAGCTCTTCTAGGTGTGATTATGTCAGCCCAGAGAGCGTCATACAACTTCTTGTGCCAAGCTCGTTGATTGAAGTCTACTAGCTTGCGCACGATCGTGACGATGTTCTTGTTGTATGATTTGGCTTGTCTATTGCCTTATGGATAGTAATCTAAAGAGTGGGACAAGGTGATTCCATGATAAAAAAAACTCTACTAACTCCTTTGATGAGAATCTTATTGCATTGTTGGTCACGATCTTTTGTGGTACTTCGAAGCGCATAATGATGTTTTCCTTGAGAAAGTTGCACATGACTTCAAAGGTAGCATGCTTCGTAGGAATTGCCTCAACCCATTTAGTGAAGTAATTCGTTGCTATAAGGACATAGACATGTCCCTTACTAGAATGTGGATTGATTGGACCTATGAAGTCTATACCCCATTGCTGAAATGGAGCATCTATAATGATCGGCCTAAGTGGGATAGCTTCTAGTTTGAGCTTTCCAACAAATTGTTGACACAATTGGCATATGTGCACCTAGTCGTATGAATTGCAAAACAAAGTCAGCCAATAGAACAATGCTTGTAGGATTTTGAACGTAGTAACCCTTGATGAAAAGTGGCCACTACATGCTTGATTGTGAAATGCCTCAAAAAATCATCATTGTTGGTCCTTGCTGACGCATAGCAAGAACGTTCCATCAAGCCCACACTTGTATAGAATGTTACCGCTAAGCACATAGCTTTTTGTTTGTAAATTTAGAGTTCTTTTATGTTGTTTTCCCAAGTGTGTTAGACATTCCCCATAAGTCAAATAGTACCACAATTCAGTGTACCATTCTTCTGTAGAATCAACTAGTAAGACCATTGGAAGGTCTTCTTCAATTTATGTTCCTAGGATGCCATCAGCATCTTGGTGCTTTAGATCATTGTCTTCTGTAATCAGCTAGCATAAACCTCTCCCGCAAACAAGTTTGGTAGGCTTGCTCTCTAAGTCATATTCTTGGACTCTTCTGATCTAGTTTCCTCTTTTGGTGCCCATCTTATGTTGAGCTAGGACAAAATTGATCATGGGGTATGTAATGTACACAGTGGTGTGGGAGTTCAGGATGTAGAATCTAAAATTCTTAACTGCCTTCACAACTGCATACACATTCTTTTTGGTCTAGGAGTACGAAGACTCACTATCCTTGAAGCTACTACTCATGAAAGCTATCGACAATTCAGTCTCCTCATTTAGCTTTTGTGTTAGTATGGTGGAGAGAGAGTGTTCTGATGTGTAACAATAAAGAATGAACTCTTTATCAAAGTCGGGTCAAACCAACACCAATGCTTTAGTGATGGCTTCCTTTATTTTCTAGAACGCCTTCCTTCTACAGTCCATTTGAAGGCATCTTCTTCATCATTGTTGAAATTTATTTGGTCACAAATCTTTGTATGAAGTTAAAATTGCCGAAGGAGTGCACCCTAGTTTTGTTTGTAGGGAGAATCAGGTTCTTGATTGCATCAACCCGATTAGGATCTATCTGAGTCCCTTCCTTGGAGACAATGTGGCCTAGCAACTTTCCTTCCATTACAATGAAGATGGATTTCTTCGGATTCGATGATATGTGATGATATACATTTACCTCTCAAACACTTTCACTAAGTGTTGAAAATGGTCTTATTGCTTCTTTGAGAATGCGGTAAGGTCATCAAGATAGACAAAAATTAGTTTATCCTTTAAGTCGCCAAACACCAAATCCATGGCTCGCTGAAAAATGGCACTGGCATTGATGAGGCCAAAGGGCATCCTCTCATAGGCAAATGTTCCCCACAGGGTGATAAATGTCATTTTTAGTTGATCTGGCATCCTTGGGCTCTAGTTGAACAACATCCTTGGGCTCTAGTTGAACAACTAGGTCTTTCTCTGGTGACTCTCCAACCAGATATCACATTCATTGAATGAGAGCAATCAGATATCATCAGTAGTCTGCATGTCTTCATCTTTGAGAAAAATACATCACCTGCTCAATGGAGAAACATGGCTACTACTCTGGACAAGGAAGAAAAGAAAGTTGATCTTGCAGTTGAAAGGCCAGTATTACCACCTCCTACATGGCATTAAGCACCCTGGCTTATCAAGTATATACAAGGAGGAGAATAAATCCTCTATTACAAGAAGACGTTGGAGAAGCATCCAACGTAGAGAAAATATTCCAAGAGGTTCCTGATCACTTTCAAGAAGAATATCAACAAGAACCTCCAATAGAAGCAATGGGCAACAATGTCATCAACAACAATGGAAATGGTTGTAATATGATAAATCAAATACATCCAACCCATTTCCTTAGGGAAACAACATAGGCCCATTGGCCCTACAAGGACACCATGAACTTCCCAAAGGATTGCAAAATAATTTCCTAAGATTCTATAGCAATGGGGCTCGACACCCCGATGAGCATATCTTAACATTCATAGTGGCTTGCTTTGTTTGGTCTGTACCTCACAAAGATATCGATGTTCGAATCTTTTTCAAAACTCTCAAGGTAAATGTTGTAGATTGGTTCAATCATCTACAATAGGTATTATCACAAGCTAGGAAGTCATGAGTGAGAAGTTCTTAGCAAGTTTCAAACCTACCAAAGATAGCCATCAACTATTTGCACATTTATCAAACTCAAAGATGGAGCCCACTGAACGGATGAGAGAGTTCATAGCAAGGTTCAATTGCCTCGTTACACGTCTTTCTCACACATCCAATCCATTAGACGAGATTCTGATGAGCAGCTTCATCAATGCCCTCCCCTCGAAGATAACATTTTTCTTGAAAGGAAGACATGGAGTGGACCTACTAGTTGCTTAAGAAAAGGCTATCGAACTAGAGGACAATATGATCACATCTAGAAAGATGAAGGATGATGCTATCAGAACGCTGGTCCAAGTGTCGACAAATCCACTACTAGAGAAGGTAGTAAACGAGGTAACTATCCACAAGAGATAGTCACCCAATCAAGGGCAGCAAGCACCACCCACACCACCACCATATCAACAAAAATAATAGTACTAGCCTAAACAACCTTATCAACCAAAGACAAACAATTTCTAACCTTTCAATAACTACAAGCCTAGATTTTTAGGCCCTCTACCAAGACAGGTAGAGGCTGAGAAGTCTAATGTGTTTTGTTGTTTCCATGATACAAAAGAACACATCAGATCCAACTACCCTGAGAATTTGAGAGTGAATCAAATTATTGGGTATACCAAAGTTGCACCAAGCTCGAGTTTCATACCTTCAAACATGAACGTTGTCTCACCACAAACAGGAAACTTTGATAGCGACTATGCAATGGGATACTTCAACAACGAACCCATAAATCAAGAAGAAGAAGATTATCATTAGTACTCTCTCTCTGTCAACCACAAGAATCTTTCAACACCTGTGTTGACGCATGCCCAACACTTCAAATCACAAAAAGAAAGAAAAAAAGATGGAAGTCAAATGAGAAGGGAAAAGAAGTTCCTTCCACTTCTAATCCCAAATCTTCACATGAGAACACCATGCTAAATGCTTAGGATACATCTTTAGCTAATTTTGACATAGTGTCTTCCATGATGAAGATCAAGGTACATATCTCATAGCTAGAGTATCTCTATGATCATCTTGATCAATCAGATCGGATTCTCAAGGTAGTGAAGAAGCAGGCTATAATCCAACCCATGTTGCTAGATTATTCCATACCACCAAAAGAAAAGTTGAGGACTTTTTACATATCTCTATATATGGGAGGGTTTAAACTCAAAAAATATATAATAGAAAAAGGAGCTTCGGACAACGCCATGCCCCTACAAATCATGAATTGGTTGGGAATTTCATGCACTGAGACTCACAACATGTGCTACTCACTTGAGTCCAAACTAGTGCCACTAGTAGGTCAACTAAAAGATGCTCAAGTGAGGTTGGCGTCATATCTAGAGAAGAAGATCATGATGACCATCCTGATAGTTGACATTCCAATTAGTTACAGAATGATATTGATCAAAAGCTTCTACAAGGAACTCGAAGGCGAAATCCAAATGGATTGGTTGTACGTGACAATCTTGTTAAAGAAAGGAAGCTTCAAGTTGGAACCTAAGGCTAAGTCAAGGTTCATAGTGGTTAAATCACATGACCCCCAAGCACAAGTTTTATATCAAAAATAAGGTCTTGGAACATATGCCATGCTATCTAAAGTGACAAAAAAAGAGAAAAATTTTGCATACGCCACAACAACATCGAATGAAAATTTAAAGATGTGGACAATGCAATTTGATGGAAGTTGCTCAATGGAAAGCTCGAGAGCAGGAGTGGTCATCACTTCTCTCAAAGGTATTTTATACCCATTTTCTTATTTCCTGTAGTTTGATAATATAAACAACACTATAGAATACGAGGTGCCTCTTTTAGGTCTGAAAATGCAAGGGATATGAGTATAAAATTCCTCCAAGTCGAAGGAGACATAGAACTGATCATGCAATAGATCAAAGATCATTACCAAGTAAATAAAATTCATCTTTGATCTTACCAACTAAGGGTGTGGAATGCAATTGACTGGTTTGAATCATTCAACATCAAGTTCATTCTGTGAGAGCAAAATAGTAGAGCAGATGCCCTTGCAATATCGGGTGCTCTTTTCATGCTATATTGTGACTTCCGTTAGAATGTCATTTCTATTGAACTCGTGTACAGGCCAGCTATCCCAAACAATTGCAACAATTGGCAGGTCTTCGATGATGATGATCACATCAAAGAGTTCCTCTATGCAGTAGATGATTACAAAGACTTGTTATTTCAAGGTAGTGCTTCTCCCTTCAAAGAAACTATAGAAGAAGATTCTGAAGAAATGAAATCCGACATCATACAACTAAAGGGAAACAATATCCCAAAGGGTTTAGTATCCTTGGAGGATATATTTGATAGAAATAATAGAAATGTCCAAGATCAAAGGAATTCAACCAACAAAACGTTAGATGACTACCATCAAATCAACATTGGTACCGAAGACAAGCCTCGGCTTGTCAACTTGCGAAAATGTTACACTATAGAGGAAAGCAACAACTTCATCTCTCCATTCAAGCAATATCGAGGTATCTTCACATGGTCCTATAGAAGAAGATTTCAGGAATTGCAACCAATTGTCGCTAAACAATAACTATCCTTTACCAATCATGGAGCACACATTGCAGACGGTAATCAGATCATAAATGTTGTCATTACTTGATGGCTTTTCTGGATACAACTAGATTGTAGTGGCTAAAGAAGATCAACTCAAATTAGTGTTCACCACCCCATGGGGAATGTTCACCTATGAGAGGATGCCCTTCGGCCTCTTCAATGTCAATGCCACTTTTCAATGAGCCATGGATTTAGCGTTTGGGGACATAAAGGATAAATTGGTTTTCATTTATCTTGATGACCTTACCACATTCTCAAAGAAGCGACAAGAATATTTTCAACACTTATTGAAAGTGTTCGAGAGGTGCAGGTATCACCACATATCATTGAATCTGAAGAAATCCATCTTTGCGGTGATAGAAGGAAAGTTTCTAGGACACATCATCTCCAAGGAAGGGACTCAAATAGATCCTAATCGGGTCGACACAATCAAGAACCTGACTCTCCCTACAAACAAAACCAGGGTGCACTCCTTCAGCAAAGTTAGCTTCATATGGAGATTTGTACCCAACTTCTCGGAGCTGACCAAAGACATTTCAGCAATTAAGAAGACATCCACCTTGAAATGGACTAAGGAACGAAGAAATTCAAGCAAATAAAGGAAGCCATCAGTAAAGCACTAGTGTTATTTTTACTCAACTTCGATAAAGAGTTTATTCTTTATTGTTACACGTTCAAACACACTCTCTTCGCCATACTGACGCAAAAGCTGAATGAGGAGATTGAATCGCCGATCACTTTTATGAGCAGTAGCTTCAAGGATAGTGAGTCTCGGTACTCCTAGATCAAAAAGAATGTGTATGCAGTTGTGAAGGCAGTCAATAATTTTAGATTCTACATCTTGAACTCCCACACCACTGTATATGTTATAAATCCCGTGGTCAAGAGTGTCCTAACTCAATAGGAGATGGACACTAAAAGAGGTAATTGGATTGCAAGAGTCCAGGAATATGATTTAGAGATCAATCCTACCAAACTTGTCCATGGGAGAAGTTTATGTCAGCTGATTACAAAAGATGATGATCTAAAGCACCAAGCTGCTAATGGCATCCTAGGAACAGAAATTGAAGAAGGCCTTCCAATGGTCTTACTAGTTGATTCTACAAAAAAATGGTACACTAAATTGTGGTAATATTTAACTTATGGGGAATGTCCAACACAATTGGGAAAATAGCAAAAAATAACTTTGAAGTTACAAGGACAAAGCTATGTGCTTAGAGTTAATGTTCTATACAAGTGTGGGCTTGATGGAACGTTCTTGCTATGCGTCAGCAAGGACCAACAATGGCAGTTGTTGGAGGCATTTCATAAAAAAGCATGCAGTGGCCACTTTTCATCAAGGGTTACTACGTGCAAAATCCTACGAGCATTTTTCTACTGGTCAAATTTGTTTCACGATGCATACGACTGGGTGCATAGATGCCAATTGTGCCAACAATTTTTTGGCAAGCTCAAACTTGCAACTATCACACTTAGGTCAGTCATCATAGATGCTTCATTTCATCAATGGGGTATAGACTTTGTAGGTCCAATCAATCTGTGTTCTAGTAAGGGACATGTCTATGTCCTTACAACAATGGATTACTTCACTAAATGGGTTGAGGCAATTCCTACGAAGCATGCTACCTATGAAGTTGTGTGCAAATTTCACAAGGAAAACATCATTATGCGCTTTGGAGTACCACAAAATATTGTGACCAACAATGCAAGAAGCTTCTTGTTAGAGGAGTTAGTAGAGTTTTGTTTTGATTATGGCATCACCTTGTCCCACTCTTCAAATTACTATCCACAAGGAACCGGACAAGCCAAATCATCCAACAAGAACATTGTCACGATTGTGTGCAAGCTAGTAGACTCCACTCAATGGGCTTGGCACAAAAAGTTGTACAACGCTCTTTGGGCTGGAAAATCATGCCCAAAAGAGCTATTGGCACTTCCCCCTTCACTATTTTATATGGCACGGAAGTTGTGTTACCCATCACTCGAGAGTTGTCTACATTATAGTTGGCATCCACAATAGAGGATGAAGAGTTTAAAGATCCAATCAAAAAACACATCTTGTGCCTAATGAAACTACAAGAAGAAAGGGTGGAGGTAGTTGATAAGATCACTCAGCATCAAGAGCGAGTGAAGAAGATCTTCGACAAGAAGGCTCAACAATGAGACTTTGAGATCGTAGATAAAGTTCTATTATGGGACAAGAGACATGAGCCAAAGGGAATGCTTGTCAAAATTGATTCCCTTTGGCTAGGTCCATTCAAGATCTATGATGTTGCAGGAGAGAATTCCTATATTCTCTCGCATTCAGACAAAAGGATCTTCCTGCTACCATATAGCGGGCAATATTTGAAACATTTTGTCCCTAGGGGGATCGGGTGAGTTCTTTGTAAATAATTTTCTTTTGCTTTAACATTATTTTGTAATGTATTTCCCTATTCCATAAAGTATTGTTGTGTTTTAGTTGTTTTCTTAGGTAATTTTGTTTTAGATGAATAATGAGAACTCCAATTTATAGGTGAATTAGGAAATAGATCCTAACTCCATACCCAACTAATAAGAAGACTGTTATGTGAAACTAGATATTATCGATTCTCCTATGTCATAAGTATCTAACATGGTCACCAAGGAAGATATGTGCAAAAATCTTAAATTTTGAAAATTAGGGTTTGATACCCCTATTTTTAGGAAAACCCATGAAAATAGGACCTTTCTAGAATTGATTGAAAATGATTTTGATAGGATGAATTCACTTCATGATCACATTGGTCAAGTCAAACTCACCAAAAAGTTTGTTTTACTTTGGTGGGTCTACTTCATTTTTTCAAGAGAAAAGTTAGGACCTTCGTAGCCACTAATGGTAGATGGCCAATACCAGGTATCAAAATCTAAGCTTCAACAAAGAATCCATGGGGAAATATGCTCTATGACCGACAGGATTTTCAAAAGTGAAAATGTTGAAAATTGACTAAGTCTAGAAAATGCACGCACACCTTGCTACCAAGAGGAGGATATGTAGTCAAATGCCTTAGTCATTTTTCCAATTCTTGTACACGCAGCATGGTGAAGGTGATTGCTAGGATGCATTCATTTGTGTCATCAACGACAATGCTCAAACCGGTCAAGCTACATGGAAAACGTAAAGCATGAAGAGATGATTATTTTCAAAGAAGATGATGAAACCATAGCTAAAAGTGCCCCTGTTGGTGAGGGGTTCCCATGAAGTTAAAAGGTCAAAGGACATCATCAAGTTTGTTTGAGGTAGTCATCTTCTTCATGCTTCTTTTGGATTTCTAGTGCATCATCAAGCAAGATCACATGATCCACCGATCACTGACAAACAAAAGCAGAGACAAGAGATGTTGAAGGCATGTATCATCAAAGAACTATAGTCAAAAGGTAAAAAGTGCCCCTACAGGCTAGGGTTGCCCTTCATTTTGAGTCACATGATGATCTTTTTAACAACTTTCTACAAGGCATCTGCTCAGCATCCTCAGGTTCATGTTCAATCCAATTGCACGATCATAGGCCCTGTCAAACATTCACAAACTAAGATCAAGCATAAAGCACCCGAAAGAAAAGGTAGAATGAAAGACATGAAGAAATGGTTGTTTCAAGGAAAATGCATCCTCCTAGAAATAGGCGCCCATATTTTTGGGTAGTTAGATGTATTCTGCAAGCTCAGAGACCTCCAGGAAGTCCTTCTTGGTCTTGATCAATCTCAACAATGACACCATCAACAAAGACAATAGACAAATCAAACGTCTGATGATAGAGATCAAACTGTGACCATTAATGAAAGTTTGCAACATGAAAATAACAAGTCAAAAGGTCAAAGGCGTCCATACCAGCTAGGAGTGCCAAAGCTTTTGAAGGACCTAAATCAACTTTTAGGATTCACAAAGCAATTCATCCTTTCCAAGACTAAACCGGTTACCCATCCCATGTTTCAATAAGATCATCAGACTCATCAATCAATGGTGATCTCAGATCATAGCACAGAGGGTCAAAATGGAGGAATTGAAGAACACTCAAGAAAATTGACTAAGTCTGGTGAAAAATGCATCTTCTTGGGAAAAGGTTCCCAAGAATCATAGGCATCAGACTCAGGTTTTGAGCTTTGCAGCTCCCAAGCACACTTCATCAAAGTTGTTAAACCTCAACAATGGATCTATCAACAA
>VDFB02252616.1:66985710-67037759 GCA_007258455.2 Sequoia sempervirens
GTTTAAGGGTTTAGGGTTTATGGTTTAAGCATTGAGGGTTTAGGGTAGAGGGTTGAGGGTTGAGGGTAGAGGGTAGAAAGTAGAGGGTGAAGGGTTGAGAGAGAGAGAGAGAGTTGAGGGTTATAGAGTTAAGGGTTTATCGTTTATGGTTACAGTTTATGTGTAGAGGGTAGAAAAATCTATTTCACTCCAACCTCACTCCCATTGTGAGGTCTTTCCCCCCACCCTAACTAGATAACTCTCTATCCCTCTCAAGTCTCTATCGCTCTTAGGTCTTAGTCCCTACCACGCTACTAAGACTAATCTCAGCCACTCATAACTCCTCTCCCTCTATCTCAAGTCTCACTCCCTTCCTATTGAGAGAGAGAAAGCATTTCAAAGCACCATATTTGGCGCTCACCAAATTTGGTGAGTGCCAAATGGGTTTATCTTGAAATGGTAAAATAGGAGTTCACCCTATGATTCTGGCCCACATGCTTATGCTTTTGTCTATTTCAATGCTTAATCAAATAGAGAAACACCTTTTTTATGCAATTGACTCCCTATTGTACCAATCTATGCTTGATCCATCACCTTTTTGCCACCAATTTCCATGCACACAATGTAGATGAAGATATTTTGAAGTTTCTACATCATTTTACATTATCTCAAGTAATATATTCATTTTTGGTAATATTCAAATGTTTATATTTAGTATGTTTATTTTTGACAATAATCTAAATTCCTTTAATGATTTTATTAATCATAACAATTGGACATAGAATTCAACATTGAATTAGATGAGAGTTGCATAAAAAAGTTTATTTTTTATGAATTTGAAGAAAAAAATGAAAACCATGACATAATTTACATTAATTCATGTTTAAACTTATATAAACGACATCAACTTTTAACACAAATTTTCTTATGAATTCTATTTGCATTGCTTATAGTAGTCTATTTCCAGCATGCTTAGATAAACGAATTCAACTTAGCACAAGTTTTTTTGTTTTGTTTAGAAAATTTATAGACCATTCATTTGATGATTTTATTAATCTTCATTGTTACACATAGAATTGAACATTAAATTCATTATTACTAATGGTGTGGGAAAACTTTTATTTTCAACTAATTTGGAAAACCTAAGAGCTTTCATCAATGTTAATGTGGAAGTTTATATTTTAATTTTTTTGTGCCATAAAGAATTCACCTTCATCATGTTCTTAGATAATTTCAAGTGACTCAAGACATAGTTGGTTTAATGCAATTTTCCATTCATTCATACCATTTACCGTTCTTCCTTGGTAGATTTATGTATGAAAAACGTTGTAGCATATAGACATGTTTGATAATTCCAAACAGCTCGTTGCCATCTTTCATAAAATGCTTTGGTGTGTTCAATAAAATGCAATGTAATTAACATTATCAATATGTTTCATAAAATGCATTACTTACTTTTGTTCTATGTGTGATTGTGTATATGCAGCATTCAACGTCATACCGAGGAAATGACCAAAGCCTCTAACACTGGAAGAGCGTATAGTAAAAAATGCAAGGAGAAGAGAATCAAAAATTGCATCTCGTGAAGCAAAAGAATTGCAGCCCATACAACCAAAAATTCTCGTGCAATCTAAGAGAGATGTACAATTGGAAAAACAAAGAGCACAAATGGAAAAACTTCGTGGAAGGACACAAATGGATCCCCAAGTTGGAGGCACATCATCAACCATAGGTGAAGTTCAATGCACATCTCCAGTAGAAGACACACCAGTAACAACATGTGGTCTTCCAAGTACAATGGAAATCACACCTACAGTTGAAGACACACCATCAACAACATTGTGTTTCAAAAGTACATCAACAAACACGCCTCTATTTGAAGTCACTCCACAAATGACATCTCAAGTTGGAGGTACAACATCGTTTACATGTCAATCTCAAGGTATGTCATCAATTGCACCTCTGATTGAAGGTACACAATCTATCCCCGATGTTGTTGACATTCCTAATGTTCACACAAATTTACATTTGAGAAATCCTCCTAGAGTTTTGCATAGAAAACCTAGATTTTTGATTGATATTGAATCCAATCTTTTGAAATGGATGCCTGATAAGATGTCAAAACGTACATGTCAAAGAGCTGAACAAAGGATATGGAGTTTTTTTTTTAGAAGCTGAGGGTGGAAGATGCCAACTATTTGTTGAAATGATGAGGCAACTCAAATTTAGGCCCACCATGAAGGCTTTTGGGCTGAGAGTTTTGAATGACTCAAGTGAAAATTCCATTGTAAAGAACTTGATGAGTGCATATGAGAATGTGGGTTCTACCTCATGCACGAAGGATAGTTGTGCCACAAGATGTGTGATGACAACAACACTGTTAAGCAGTCAAACAAGGAACAAGGTGAACCTTACAAAGACTAGTAAGTCTTTGAAAATAAGTGGATAATCTCTAATGAGATCCAAAGGAAGGCATGAAAGATTGGAGGAACCAAATAGTAATGAATTATGGGCATTCTCGGGTCGAGTGCCACGGAAAGATAAAAGAATTGCTCAAGGATTGAGATCTTTAATAGTAGATTATTGGAAGGATATCACAAGGACCTCTCATAATCAAAGAGATGTTGTAAGAAGGAGAATTGATAGTAAAATTCGTGAGCCACATCCAAAGCATTATTTGGATACCACTCAAACCCAATTTTTTGTTGATTTTGTACAAAAGTTTCCTAAAATTAAAATATGTCAAAGGTATTTTGAAATGCCAAAGCCTTTTTATGTTAAAATAAATCACACACACAGTACTTGTTGTTGTAGAGTACATATTGATTTTTCTAACCATTATGATGTTTATCGACATATATGTGTAGATATGCATACTGGCAATGCTTTGCAAGAATGTAACATAAGGGCTCCACCCAAATCCTCAGGGGAATTCTTATCTTCCATTTTATATGAAAGAGAGGATGGTCAATTTTTTTACAAGTCATGTTTGGATGGCACATGTCATCATTGTGGTGGCATGCAACATTTTCCAATTTTCCAACACATGGCTAGTACACACACAATTGGAAGCAAAATTGTCGAATTTGGCAAATACAAGACAGTGGCCTACAGTTTAAAAGATGGGAAAGAAGCAAAGAAGTGTGAATTGGTCAGTGATAAGATTCCAATATATCAGTTTATGGGCATTTTTTGTGATCAAGTGGTCTATGAGTATACATCGCATACACATAGAGCTCAATGGTTGGACTCATAGTTCAAGTTATGCAAGGATGTGTTTCCACTTCATAACATCATTTCAGTTGTCAACTTTGTGGAGAAATACACACTACAACCATAGAATGAGGTGCAATCATAGTACTACAACTCCACATAGGTTGCTATATTTGTGCATATAGCATTCATTCATGCAAATGATAGTACAAAGGATAACAAGAAAGTATTAAGGGAGTATCACTTTTACATCAGTGATGATCACACACATTCTACCGAGCTTGTGCAAGGTTGCTTTCATATGTTCTATGTTGATCTGGCTAGCAGGGGCATATCATTTAGTCAACATATCATATGGTCAGATAACTATGCATCGCAATTCAAGAACGCCAGAATGTTTTATTGGTTGAATAGGATGCATAGGATCAGTGGTGTTCAGCATATGTAGAACTTCTCAGAGGTCGGGCATGGAAAGGGGGAGCATGATGGAGCGGGTGCATGTATCAAAAGAGCCCTTGCATGAGAAGAGTTAAAGTACAAAGATAGTGTAAAGTTCATAGATGCAAGATCAATTATCGAGTGGTGCAATCATGCAATGGGTCCAGGTAGTCAAGGTAATTCTTTAATTCATAGATTTTTTCATTTAGTATATGATACTAACATTGAAAAATATGAGGACTATTGTACAGTAACAGGATCGAGTGAGCTACACTCTTTTAGAAGCTCCAATGCAAGTACATGGACTATCCATATGCGGGAGATGGTATGCTTTTGTTCTGCATTTATACTTTGAGCATGGAATGATTGTGAGTCAACAGAGTGGGTTGACAAATGGTCTGTAAGAAGTCTAATCCCACTTGACACTTATTAGCTATGACGACTCTACAAATCACGGAGATGCAATCATCCATTGACTTTGATCATGTATTGGACCTTGTAGAACCAAGTAATATATCTTACTTTGAGGTTTTATTTTGATGTTCATTAAATACATCTAACAAGATGAACATATCAATGTAGGGAACGTATATGTAGTGATTGCAGATGAAGACAATGAAGAGGGTACAGATTATTACCTGTGTCGTTGTATCGAGGCCAAAAATAAGTTGGAGGCCCTAGTTATAGATGGAGAAAATATAGAATATCCTACAAGTCTGGTGGTTGTTACTGGAACATGGCTTAGAAGGTACCCAGTTAAGAATGTTGCATTTTGGTTTTTGAGGACTTCAACATGCATTGGAAGATTCTTCACTACTCGAACCTTGTCGTCATCACCAACATTCATTTGATCAAATATAAGGGCAGACCTGTGAACAAGAACTTGTGAAAAGTGTGTGAGTCTAACCACAAGGAAATACTTGACATGATAAAGAGTAGAGCAGACCCAGATGATTCCCTGGATTGATTGGTAAGCATGCACATTGAATTTGTAAAGTCATGTTATTGATCATTGCTTTATTTCAAGCGTTTAAGTTTGATTGTATAAGGGTTTGCAAAATTTCATTAATGTAGATATACAAAATGATTGGAGCAATGGAATGTAGCCTTTGGGAAAAGGTTAAAAAGGTCATTTGAGGGATTTTTCATCTTGGTTCCATGAGAAAATTGCAAAAAGTTGTAAAAACATGAAATATTGTCAATATTGTCAAAATTGTCAAAGTGGGTAAAAGCAAGGTATTTTGATGGTTGTACTTTGAATCATGAATAAAGGCTTAAATAAGGTACAAATGATCATATTTTATGATTCTATAGGTGTTTAAGTTCTTTTGAGTTCAATAATTGCAAAAATGCAAAATGTTGCAAATGTTGTCAACGACAATTTTGTTGATTTATGCTGATTTTCAAAATTAGAGTCATTTAAAGGGTAATTAGGTGCAAGTTGGTTGTTTTGAAGGTGGTTATAGTTTTTAAATTCTATAAGATGCCTTCTCCAGCTCGAATCAAGGTTGTTGGAGGTGTAACAAACTCACACAATTCAAAATACCACATTTTTGGTGCATTTTTGAGTTTTTTTCACTATTTTTTAGAATTGTTTGTTGTTGTACGGATTGTACAAACCCAATCATGCTTTGAAATATTTAGAGGTTGAATTTTTATGAGTTTACTTTGATCTGCACTTGGTTTGGAGTTCTAACTTTCTATTTTGTGAGAGAAATTGCAAAAATACAATGAATACCCTATTTTTTCCATTGTTAAGGATTTGAAAGCAAAATAATGCACTTTTGACCAATCCACCCACTGTCTAATACTATAACTCGGTGGATTGGTAGGAAATATGTTACATTAGATTTCTTAATGAATTTTATATCAAAATAAAGCATTTTTGTGGTGATTGTTTGATGCCTTGGGGCTGGAAAGTGCATTTTTTCCTTGAAAAGTGATGGCTTTGAAGTGCTTCTCAATGAAATTATGATGGAGTTGAGTTTGTGAGTGTGTAAAATGACTAGGCAGACCCTATGGAAGGTGTTTGAACCATTGATTTGTTTTTTCAAGCCTTGGAGTGAAGATTTTGACATAACCCTTGTTTTTGCATTAGAAAAGGAGGGTTATTGAGTTGGAAGAGTTTAAGGCCGTACAAGTGCAAATATATTGTGGATTATGTGGTTTTGAGGCATTTAATTTCTGCCCCAAGGTTTCAAGGTGATTGGATAACTTTGAAGGGTAGTTTGTTTGTTAAATTGACCTATTTTCCTAGTTTTTCCATGGTGGACGTATAGGAAGTCTATATTGATCCAAAGGAGTCTTACTTGAATTTAAAGTATGTTGTGTAAGTCCTTAAAGGGTGTCTAAATCCATTACTTAATTGACAAGTCTTTTGGGAAAGTTGGTAGAAGGAATACACTTGACAAGTGGATTTGAGAATTTCTCTTGAACTTGCTTTGAAAATTTGGTTGAACATCTTGTATTTTTCATTTGTAGTTGATCTCCAACCTGGGTCTACAACAAAAACCTAGGTTTGGTGGTTTGAGAGTGATGGTTTAGTGGATTGGTAGCTTGGTGAGTGGTTGTAGTGTAGGAGCACCTACACCTCATCCTCTCTTTTTGATCATTTGATGGAAATAGATGGTGAATAGGTTAGAATGAGTCTTTTGAATTTTTTTCATCTTCATTAAGGTCTAATAAGACCATTGGATAGGTTCTAGGTTTATTTTTTGAGTTTTGGAGTCAAAATGTGAAATATATATTGCAATCTTGCACTAAATGTAGTCATGTAGCCTTCAGAAGGAAAAATTATAAATTTGTACTTGGATATGAAATATTGAGGTCTTAAGGATATGCAAGATTGAGGTCTTGTGCATGTTTAAACTATTTGAAAATTTAATGAATAATGGTTAAATTATATCATATATTGTTTAGTTATATTATGGTTAAATTATATAGTGGTGCAGGAGCACCTCCACCTTATGCCTATAATTGGAGCACTAATTATTGAGCATTGAAATGCTTAGAAAGGAATAAAGTTGTTTTGAGGTTATTTGTTCTGAATAAGGTCAATTAAGACCCCTAGGTAGGTTTTAAGGTGAGGTTTTGAGTTTAGGTGTTAAGAAGTAAAATTCTGATCTTGCACTTGGAATTGTTTTTAGCCTTTGGAAGGAAAGTTTTTGAATTGACATGTTTATGTGAAAGAATAGTGTTTTGCTAATGGAACAAGGCTATTTTCAAGCCTTCTGGAAGGTTTTAGGAGGTCATAATGTGCAAATACTTCACTATGTTTGTAAAAGCATTAAATTGTGTAAAAGGTGGGTTTATGAATTCCAACGGTCATTAAGGATTCAAAAATCAGTTGAAAAGGTACTTGTTCAGTGGTTGAGATGGAGAGGCCTTTAAAAAGGCATGAATACATCATTTGTAAATTTTTTGGTTCGGGATTTAAGGTCTTGACAATAAGAAATTCTGAGTTTTCTTTCAATTTTTTGTGTTTTTCCTTATTTTGTAGGTTTGTACAGGCCGTACAAGCTGATGTAAGCTATGTAATCTTTCTTTCTACGTAGGGGTATGTGTGAACATTTATTTCTATCTAGTTTGAAAGTCTAATAAAGGATTGGAAGCCTCCTTTAAGCATTTTCTTGTGAATAGTCGGTATACCTTGTTTTGGAGGGTTTTGTGAACAAATATGTGTTAAAGGGCCCTTACACTTTCTATGGCAACTGTAACTCATGTAAGGGGCCCTATGGACTCTAAATTAGGTGTAGGATGCATGGATAGAGAGTTGGGAGAGGAATAAGAAAGATAAAATTGATGTTCCTGAGTGTTTTGTGAAGATAATGCATGTAAATGAGGGGTTTTTGCTTAGGTTATGATAAAATCTATATGGTAGGTCTTATTTTTTGAACTTTTGAGCATGTGAAGGGTTATTGGACTATGTTAAAGGTGGTTTTAAGGTCTAGGAGGTTGTGGAAGCATGATATCCAATAAACCCTCAAGAAATGTGCATACAATAAGAGTTTTCAAGTTTGGCCTGAGTTTGTCTGTACCAGAGAAATATGATGGTGGATTTGGAGGTTTTTGAGCATTTTAACTGTTTCCACAAGGTTTCAAAGGGTTTGAAGAAGTTTGAAGGGTACTCTCTTTGAAAAAGAGGCCTATTTCACTAGGTTTTTCGTTGGTAGGGGTGTTGGGTCTCCATGTTGGTTCAAAGGAGTTGTTGTTGGGGCTCACATATGTTTTATAGCCTTTAAATGAGTATTTGCATCCATCTTTTGTTTTCCAAATGCTTTGGAGGATATTAGAGTTAGAAGTCAAAAACTACATTTGCACTACTGCAAGGGTTCAAGGGGTGAAAGTGGGAAATCTAACTTTTGTTGTTTGTCAGACTTTGAGAGTGATTTAAATTGTTCAAATAGGTCATCTTAATCTTGTTATATGCCTCTTAAAGGTAGGTTGTCAGATTGATTGAGTTAAGCCTCCCAAGTCTACATCATATAGTTTAAACAACTTTGAAGATAAGAAAATGGAGCCCTCAGCCTAGGGTTTGTAAAAATCAATGAGAGTATGGAGTTTTTTTCAACTTTTGAGCACATAGGGGTCAAAATACACATGTTTGAGTCAGTGGCATGGTCTAGGAGGTTGTGCAAGTGGGGCTTTGAATAAACCCTCTTGGTTTCACATGAAATTGAGGGTTTTTTGGTTTGGCATGTTGGAAGGGTTAACCCTGAGAAAAAATTATGGTTTGAGAGGTTTGAAGGCATAGGAAATGTTTCCCCAAGGTTTCAAGGGCATGTGAGAAGTTTAAAGATATGTTGCTTTGTAATTTACACCTAATTAACCTAATTAGGTCAGCGTAGAAGGGGTGATTTCAGGAGGTTGGTCCAAAAGACTTATTTATGACTTTGGGATATGTGTTACAACTCTAAAATGGGTGTCTGAAACTATCATATTTTTGTCAAGTGTCTTGGAGAATATTTGAGTAAAAGGCCAAAAACTGAGTTTGCACTACTACTAGGATTCATGGTGAAATTGAGAAATGGTGCTTATGATTTTTGTCTAACTTGCAAGATTGTTTGATTTCCTTTAAAATACCATTTTAATCTTGTTATATGCCTCTTGAAGGTAAGTTTTCAAATTGATTGAGTTTGAGCCCCCTGGTCTGTTGAATCCCTTAAGAGCCTGAAGTGCAAAATGAATACAAACTTCAGCATCATGATACTCGAACACTATGAGGCTTATAAAAAATATTTATAAGCCTATGGGATCGTGTTGTTTCCATCTACAATAACCTCTCTCAATTTTTTCTATCTCGGAGGCATTTTCCTATGGTGATGAGATTTCTCTTAGGGAAAAAGTTGTCAAATGCAAGTAGTGCAAAGTTACAAAGTGGTGCAACTTTCGTTCTACAACTCGTGTGACCAAACTAATTATTCCAATGCTTCCAAGTGGGTATTTTTATGTTAGGAATGGTCCTCTTTCACACCCAAACATGTTGAATCCCTCTAAGCTAAGTTCAACCAACTGAATCCCTTAAGAGTCTGAAGTGCAAAATGGCTGCAAACTACAACATGGCATTACTTAGACACCGTGAGGCTTAGAAACTTCTCATCTAAGCCTATTGAATCATGTTGTGCCCATATACAATAACCTCTCTCGGTTTTTTCTATCTCAGAGGTATTTTCTTGTGGTGGCGAGATTTTGTCTTGGGGAAAAAGTTGTCAAATGCAAGTAGTGCAAAGTTGCAAAGTGGTGCAACTTTCGTTCTGCAACTCGTGTGACCAAACTAACTATTCCAACACATCCAAGTGGGTAAATTTACACTATTCATGGTCCTCTTTTGCACACAAACACGTTGAATCCCTTTGAGCTAAGTTCAACTGATTGAATCCCTTAAGAGTCTGAAGTGCAAAATGACTGTAAATTTCAACATGATGTTACTCAGACACCATGAGGCTTAGAAACTTCTTGTCTGAGCCTATGGGATCAAGTTGTTCCCATATACAATAACCTCTCTCTATGTTTGCTATTTTAGAGTCATTTTCCTGTGGTGACGAGATTTCTCTTGGGGAAAAAGTTATCAAATGCAAGTAGTGCAAAGTTGCAAAGAAGTACAACTTTCATTCTGCAACTCGTGTGACCAAACTAACTATTCCAACACATTCAAATGGGTACATTTACGCTAGGAATCATCCTTTTTCGCACCCAAACGCACTGAATCCCTCTAAACTAAGTTCAAACGGTTGAATCCCTTAAGAACTCGAAGTGCAAAATGGTTGCAAACTTCAACATGACGTTACTTGGACATTGTGAGGCTTAGAAACTTCTTTTCTAAGCCTATGGGATCATGTTGTACCCATCTACAATAACCTCTCTCAATTTTTTTTTATCTCGGAGGTGTTTTCTTGTGGTGACGAGATTTCTATTTGAGAAAAAGTTGTCAAATGCAAGTAGTGCAAAGTTTCAAAGTGGTCCAACTTTTGTTCTACAGCTCGTGTGACCAAACTAACTATTCCAATACATATGATTGGGTACGTTTATGCTAGGCATGGTCCTCTTTCACACCCAAACATGTCGAATCCCTCCAAGCTAAGTTCAACCAGTTGAATCCCTTAAGAGCCTGAAGTATAAAATGGTTGCAAACTTCAGCATGATGTTACTCACACACCGTAAGGCTTAGAAACTTTTCATCTAAGCCTATGGAATAATTTTATTCCCATCTACAATAACCTCTCTTATTTTTCACTATCTCAAAGGAATTTTCTTGTGGTGGCAAGATTTCTCTTTGGGAAAAAGTTGTCAAATGTAAGTAGTGCAAAGTTGCAAAGTGGTGCAACTTTTATTCTACAACTTGTGTGACCAAACTAACTATTCCAACACATCTGAGTGGGTACGTTTATGCTAATCATGGTCCTCTTTTGCACCCAAACACACCAAATCCCTCTGAGCTAAGTTCAATCGGCTGAATCCCTTAAGAGCCCAAAGTGTAAAATGGCTGCAAACTTCAGCATGACAATACTCAGACACTATGAGGCCTAGAAATTTCTCATTTAAGTCTATGGGATCATGTTGTGCCCATCTACAATAACCTCTCTCAGTTTTTTCTATCTCAGAGGTGTTTTCCTGTGGCGGTGAGATTTCTCTTGGGAAAAAAGTTGTCAAATGCAAATAGTGCAAAGTTGCAAAGTGGTGCAACTTTCATTCTGCAACTCATGTGACCAAACTAACTATTCCAACACATCTAAGTGGTACGTTTATTCTATTCATGGTCCTCATTCACACCCAAATGTTTTGAATCCCTCTGAGCTAAGTTCAACCGGTTGACTTCCTTAAGAGCCTGAAGTGCAAAATGGTTGCAAACTTCAACATAATGTTACTCGAACACCATGAGGCTTAGAAACTTATCATCTAAGCCTATGGGATTATTTTTTTCCCATCTACAATAACCTCTCTCTTTTTTCTCTATCTCAGAGGCATTTTCATGTGGTGGTGAGATTTATTTTGGGGAAAAAGTTGTCAAATGCAAGTAGTGCAAAGTTACAAAGTGGTGCAACTTTCATTCTGCAACTTGTGTGACTAAAATAACTATTCTAACACATTTTATTGGGTAATTTCATGCTATACATAGTCCTCTTTCACACCCAAACACGCCGAATCCCTCTGAGCTAAGTTCAACCGGCTGAATCCCTTAAGAGCCCAAAGTGCAAAATGGCTGCAAACTTCAGCATGACGATATTCAGACACTGTGAGGCTTAGAAACTTCTTATCTGAGCCTATGGGATTTTATTATTCCCATATACAATAACCTCTCTCAATTTTTTCTATCTCAGAAATGTTTTCCCGTGGCGGCGAGATTTCTCTTGGGGAAAAAGTTATCAAATGCAAGTAGTGCAAAGTTGCAAAGTGGTGCAACTTTTGTTTTGCAATTCATGTGACCAAACTAACTATTCCAACACATTTGAGTGGGTACATTTACACTAGGCATGGTCTTCTTTTGCACCCAAACGCGTTGAATCCCTCTGAGCTAAGTTCAATCAGTCGAATCCCTTAAGAGCCTGAAGTGCAAAATGGCTGCAAATTTCAACATGACGATACTCAGACACCGTGATGCTTAGAAAATTCTCGTCTAAGCCTATGAGATCATGTTGTGCCCATATACAATAATTTCTCTCATTTTTTTCTATCTCGGAGGTGTTTTCTTGTGGCAGTGAGATTTCTCTTGGGAAAAAAGTTATCAAATGCAAGTAGTGCAAAGTTGCAAAGTGGTGCAACTTTCGTTTTGCAACTCGTGTGACCAAACTAACTATTCTAATGCATTTGAGTGGGTATTTTTATGCTATGAATATTCCTCTTTCACACCCAAATGCGTTGAATCCCTCTGAGCTACCTTCAACTAGATGAATCCCTTAAGAGCCTGAAGTGCAAAATGACTGCAAACTTTAGCATGATGATACTCAGACACTATGATGCTTAGAAACTTCTCGTCTGAGCCTATGGGATCCTCTTATTCCCATCTACAATAACCTCTCTTAGTTTTCACTTGGAAAAAAATCAACATGTCTAAGTCAAGAGCAAGTCTGCCCAATCTTGGCAAGGCACTAGCAAAGTCCACCATACCCATGGTCAAGGAAAATGTCAAAGATGATCTGCAAAGTTTGCTTGGGAAAGAAAAGCTATGTCCAAACTACTGTCAAGTTCTCCCTTGGCTTGAATAATTTTTTTGCAAGACAAATTTAAAGTCCACCCAACTCAAAGCATACATGGAAAAGATAACATAAAGTCAGCCCAACTCAAAGCATACATGGCAAAGACAACTTTAAGTCCACCCCAAGTTGAAAATATGAGATGGAAAAAATATCTTGAAGTCTGCTTTAGGCCAAGATCAAAGGGGACATCCAACATGTTGAGATGGTGCCTCATCATCTTCCAACCAATCAAATTGTTTCAAGCTAGCATGTTTAGGTTCAATGAACCTGACACTACATAATTCAAAAAAAAATTGTTGGTTTATATTTAGCAGAAGGACAGTGTCCCCAAATGCAATTTTCTCATTGGTCAAGAGGTAGTTTGGATTGGTCCAATAGATTTTTTTAATCTTGTTAAATTCCTCTTGAAGGTAAGTTGACACTTTGAGTTGGTTTGAGTCTCTTATCTCTGCATCACTTGTCTATGTTATTGCTTCTTATTATGCTTGGATAAAATGCTTTAGTAAACATGTACGAAAAATGTGGTAGCATAGACAAGGCAATGAATTGTTTGAAAAAATTCCTCAAAGAAACGTGGTCTCATGGTGATGGAATGGCATAAAAATCCATAGCAATTTGCATGTCATGGCATTCCATCACCATGAGACCACATTTCTTTCAGGCATTTTTTTGAAGCAGTTCATTCCCTTGTCTATAGTATTGCTTGCTATTATGATTTTGATAGATTTTTCCAAGCATCCATTGCACATCTTTCAAATTCAAAGCATTACTTTACACTACATAATTAATAACTAGATGCTAATAGATGACAAAATTTCAATTACAATATAGCTTTTCATACATGTCTACCAAAGTATTTTGTCAAACTGATGTAGACTGTGTAGCTGCATCCCGAGCACTCTAATAATCTTACGTACAAACTACACCACAAGCACCACAATGGTGGGGTGGAGCTCAGGACCTACACATCTCCTCCACACTAGGCTTTACTAGAGGCCTTGCACACTATAAAATGGTTTGGATGAGTGAGCCAATCGACTCCAGCGTGTCCACCTCTACACTATCCTTAATAATGGAAGGAACGACGACATGATCCACCATGGGTCTGGCCAAGGGTCTCGGTGCCAACTTTGGATTACATTGTGCAGTAGGTCTATCATGTGTGGAGCCCCCACCTCTACCCTGAAAGTCTAAGATGTCAAAATAATTTGGCATCTTATTTAGGATAAACTCACAATAGAGTTTCCTCAAAAAGTATTGTGGTACCTCATGGTTATTGCATGGAGGTTGGTCAAATACCATCCACCACCGCTCCCAAAAAAAAATTTAATTAACTCATGGTGGCACCAATGGATGGGGAACTCCTGCATGTATGAGACAAAGGTGTGTTGGTTTTCGAGTATGTAAATAGGGTACACAAGTTGACTTTGCTAATTTTTTGTTTTTTAACATCTGCATATGACAAACCTCTAGAATAATATTGTCTCATCTCATGCCTCTTATTTGACCAAAAATTTATTTTCTCGCTCATTTCTCCTACATGAGTTACAATTGACTTCAATGATTCAACAATCCCTCTCCTATAAGGGTGGGTTTCGGCATGCTCGGTTAATCTTCCAATTAGTTTTTCAATATCTCTTTTATTGTTTTCAATTTGATTTAGAACATTTTCTTGTGTTCCTTGAGGATGCCTAGCAATTAATGGAGGGGTTTAAAGTTGTTCTTGAATAGGAGGCTCTTCTTGAGGGGGTGACTGTGAATTCTCAAAGTTTCGAGGTGGAGATTCATTCCCTGATAATTAGAACAAAACTTTATTATAAAAACCTATTTCAATCAGCATTCTAAATCAAATTTGAAATAAATTGAATAAAAATACATACCTCTTCACAATATTTGATGTCTTTGACATGTTGGTGACATCCTAGTGAAAGATAGCAAGCTAACGATGCAAATTATGGGTGAAATTTTGCAAGCACGAGTTGCAAACCTCCTATCTTCCAAGCCAAGCCACGAGTTGAAGGAAAATGAGGATTTCAAAGATGGGTTTGGGCTTTTATCTTGTCTTTTACATTTGGTGTGTGCCAAAGGGCCCATTTTAGCCTTTTTTTGCAAATTTTCACAATTTGACACCTAAATTGTGTCATATATTGGTGCACTTACCCAATAGGGAAGAGTGTCATTGCATGGTCCTAGCATGGGTTGTCTCGACAATCTCTCACAAGACCCTGACCCCATCTATGGTTGTCTTGGCATACCTCTCACTAGGTCTCAGCCCCATAGGGTGACACATGTGGAACCAACATTCCTCTCATGAGGACAAGGAAGTTTATCTTTCTAGCCAAGCCTTCTCAACCCATACTTAGCGTAAACAACCACTACAGGCATGGCTAAGGCATCCATTATCTTGTTTATGTGAAAATTACCCATCCCCCCAATTCATTATTTAGGTTATCACTGAATTAAGAAACTATCCAATGGGTTGTCTTGGACACCACTTTGGGTTTCAACCCCCATTAAGAGCCACTCCCCCTACTTTCAACTAGTAAACCCTACAAATCAAGCAAGGCATTCAGCATCTTGAAACTTCACACAATTACATGGATCCAAATACAGTGCAAGGAATTGACCCTCTCACATACATATCACAATCACAAGAATGCAAACTCAGTGCAAGGAATTGATCTTCTTACACACTTATCAAAATCACAAGAATCTAACCACGGCGCAAGACATTGACCATCTTGCACAAATACCAAACATTTCCAAATCATTTCCAAAGTAAAACCATCATAAGAATCATACATACAAAGTATTCCCTCCCAACCTCTAGAAGCCAACCTTAATCAACTTTGCATAAAAGACTCCCACTTAAACGATAACCCAAAATCACCTTAATTTACTAATCAAACACATTATTTAAAACAAGCACACAAATAACCAATGCAACCATGAAATCAACATGCATTGACAAATCATTTATTAACATGATTAAGAAGGAAATCAGCATTAACCTTGAAGACATTCCTTTAATCAGGCATTAATTCCACTCTCTTATCATTCATTTTAACTTAACCACACTATAGTATTTCAGTGCAATTTTTGACGAACATTTGTTAAATTTTCGACAAAATATTGTTGGAATACTGACAAACCACTGAACCAATTTTTGTCAGCACTTTTGCGTTGAACTTTCAACAGACACTAAAAACATCGAAATATCGACCTAACTTCGTCAGTTGTCAAGGGATCATGTTTTTGTCCCAATTGCGACAAAATTTTTATTCGTCAAAAACTTTCTTCTGTGTATTTCGTTGAAATGTCGACGATTAGGCACTGCTATCTTTCGTTTGAGGTACAACATATGCGTCGAACTTTTTGTATTTCGTTGATGGTTTTCGTCTATGGTTTTTGTCGAAAGTTTGATGAAACGGTGCAATTTAAAAAAAAAAAAGTTTCTACATCATAGATCATCATGTTGGGTGAGCTTTGGAATAGGGTATGGACATCCATCATGTCATCTCTTGGAATGCAATGATTGTAGGATATGCTAATGATGTCTACCCTTTTGACATATGGTTTGATTTGTAGTTGCATGACCTGGTGTACATAAACACTATTTATCAACATATTGCCACTTGATGAAGTAGACTCATAAGATGGTCTTGAAGTTTTAAAAATTGAATGTCTTTTGTAAATATATTTGTAAGTTGTTTCTAAGTTTGTATATACCTCAATTATACTTCTTTCCTTTGAACCAAATATAAAATGAAATGATATTTCAAATCAATTTTTTTTGTCCTACTATGACGGATACGATTCTTGGACAACTTAATTGTACTTATTTTATTGCAAAAGATTACTATAAGATAAATTTATTTTTCCCCAATTTCTTCTAGAAAATTTTGAAGTCATAATTCTTAAATGTATCTCTAAAAGTGACTGCAATATACTCAGTTGAACTATAGAAGAAATATGTTTTCACATCCATGTGATGTATGCTTTATTTCTTTTGAGCTTCTATTGAAATCGCCACTCTATTGGTCTCTTATTTTTATAATGGTATAAAATTCTCTTCATAATCTATCATATATCTTTGTGTGAACTATGTCATGTTGTTCTTGTCTTTTCCTTATCCTTGATTGCTTTTACTGATTACACCTTCATTCTTTATGGTTTTTAATTTAAGATAAATTTCTCCAAATGTGTCTCTAAGTCTTTTATCATGAGACATAAGAGATCCTACTAAGTGATCAAACTTGAGAGTAGTCAAATCTTTACTTTCCTTAATGATTATTACAACATGATTCTACATTGGTGTTAAAGATTTTAATAGTTAAACCACAACCTTTTGTTCATAGTCTCTATCAAAGTAGTCATCTTATTGATCACATCTTTTACTTTTACACAATAATCACCCACTCTCCCAACTTCTTACCTCTTCAAATTCTCTCTTCAATATTTGTAGGTTGACAATTTTGACTTGCTCACTATATTGATAAGCTTCTTGTAGATTTTTTGAAGAACCTTTGTTATCTTTGCACTTACAATTCTTATGATGCAAGAGCATCCCAACGATCTGTATCCACCAAAAATAGTTTGACTTGATTTTCATCCATTTAATTTGGTTTTTGTTAAATAATATTACATTCTTTTTAATTGTCTCCTTTACAAAGGACAATATCTTAAAGAGTCCCCAGCCCTAAAAAATAAACACAACAGAAAAAACTAAACAAACACTTATCCTTTCATGTATTTAGCATGAACTTAATTTACCCTCATGCATTCAACATGGAACAAACGTATCATTCATAAAAAATTTAAACATTAAACTCCATTAAAAAAAATTGGTTAAGAATAACATCCATCTATAAAAAAATAAGTTAGAACTTCCAATTTTAAGATTCTAAAAACAAGGGAGTGGGCCTAATAGATGGGCAAGTGTCAATTTGAAGATGTTTGAGCTATACTTCCATGGTGGTGTACGCCAACACCACTGATCAACAAGTCTTCTGGAGACCTCTAAATTATACTCTACTCCATAGCTTTGCTAATGAAAACATCAAAAATGAGGGGCGCTTGGGGTATCGTGGGGAACAGTACAGACTGGGACATTACTTTGCATTAACTGGAACAAGTTGATTGCCAATTACTAGGGATATGACCGCCAATTTAGACACTAAATAGCAGTTACGGGGGAAGAGAGGTGACTGTACTTATCATGGTTTGTCCATGAAGTCTTCCCTTAGCATTCTCCTTTAGCTATCTATGTATCTAATAGGCTTGAATTACTCTTGCCATTTAACTTATGAAAGTTCATAAATAGCTTATGCTTGACCATCATAACAATGTTTGTATCAAGCTTCATTTACTCTTACTTCCCTTGATAGTCAAACACTGTCATTTTCAAGGTATGACTGCCATGCTTTATATACCTTTGCCTCCTTCAAAATTGTGCATTTCGCTTTCAATGATCACAGTCATGGTGTTGTTCACAACTCCTTTGTTTAAGCACTTAAAATATTTACCAAGCATATGGTAGTGTCCTTCTTTAAAGCATTGTCCTCTTTCAACCATGTAGGAACCTTACCTACTATCATAAATCACCGATTTATGCTTATGGTGGATTGTACATACAAAGGTGACTGCCCCAAGCTCTTGTCAATTTAATATATTCCTCAGAACAACCTATTTGAGCCTTTATAGTGATTGTCTTCTTTGCTTCTGAAGGATTCATAGTCACTATCATAGTTCATTTGATATTCCTTAGCCTAAAAATTATGGGATTTGTTTCAATATGACTGAGAGACACATTAAATGTTTTCCAAGTCTTTGTATAATGGTATAGTTAAAATCCTTTATAGAAATCTTCTAAAAATTCCTCCAAACTACTCTCATAACTTAGTTATACATTGATTGTTCCTTTGAATTTGTTCTTAAATAAGCTTTCTCCAAGACCCTACCTAACCATGAACCATAATTGTCTCACCTTAATACATGGCTGCCCTTGGAATGTTTTATATTGTATTTCTTTGTGCCTCCTTTTCTTGCATTCTGGATGCTCATAATGATTGTTTTCAACTATTTTATGCCTCCCTTATGTAAGACTATCCTCATGGCTTTTAAACTGCACTTGATTTTCATACAACTAGCTATGATCTTTTTATGACTATGATCCTCTTGAATGATAGTGATCCTCTATGATCTGCATACCTATGAAAATGATCTCTTTGAACTTGACTTCCCTTATGGCATATTTCAAGGTTATATCATTTGTTCCATGTGAACTTAGGACTACTCATTTGAAAGTACTTCCCACTCTTCCATGTACATTGTGGCTTGACTATCATTAGACTGCCTTTGATTGTCCGTCTTGCTTCATTGCCTTCTACCTATGACCAAAATTATCACATACTTCTTCCCCTCTTTAGACCGTTTGGAATGAATATCCTTTTGGGCATTCCAAAATTACTAGAACAGATAATTTAGTAAGTATAGAATCTAAAAGAAAACTCATCCATCCATCAAGGTGTAGAATTCAAGTAAAGGAAGTAATATCTATATGCATTTTCTACATCTTATACCTTCCAATTTATACATAGGAATGCATTTGAGACATAGGTGTATTATCCTATATGAGAAATTGGAAATAAATCCTCTAGTCCTAGCAATATGAGACATGGAGAATAAGAAATGGAAAGACTTGTATTTTGTTACATCTGAATGCCCTTTATGATAATCATAAGGACTTATTACTATCCTTTATTTTAATATATTGATGGAAGTACATGTTTCAATATCCATAATTTTATTCATACTTGACTACCCTTTTAAACTTTTATCTACACTCCATGGTTTCTTTATAAAATGGTCTGCCTTATTCCTCTATTGAAATCTGATTTGTTTGAGTCTCCTCCACCTTGACTCTACATTAGCTAGTTATGGTTGTGGCTTAACAAGGGTAGATTTTTGTAAGGAAGATAGTAAGTTGAATGAATGTAAGTAGAGAAATTTTTACATACCTATAGATGGTACAAAATTTCATGGTTAAGTGGAAGCCTCCCATCAACAACAAGATCCAAATATATGTGTATCTATCTCAATCGAGCCTCTAAACCCTTCAGAGCTATCAATTTTTCCACTATCCTATTATGCACAAAAAGTCAAATTTTAGAGTTATGTCACCACTAAAAACAAAAGAAACAGAGCTTTGAAACCAAATCCACACACAACATAATGTGGTATTCATACAAATCCATACAAACAAACTAAACTCAAAAAATTGGAATGGAAACAACTTGAAATTATGATGTAGAGCATGGATTCAATTTACTCAACTGGAGGTACATTTCACAATAATGGGTTCTTCATGTAAAACATCTGTACAAGGTTCAAATAGTAAAGAGATTGATGAAAGATAGAGGAATTAAAAAGATACTTGGATGTAGTTGGATTGAGCTTCTCTTTGTTTTGAGAATAGTTTAATATTCTCTACTTAATAGGGCCAACCACGTGACGGTGGAAGCTCATTTGACCCCTCCCCCCCCTCACATCACTCTCAATTCCCCATACCTGATCATATAACATTAATCATTCATTCATCCATTAATAACATATAACATTCATTCATTCATCCATTAATAACATCTAACATTCATTTATTCATCCATTAATAACATATAACATTCATTCATTCATCCATTAATAACATATAACATTTATTTATTCATCCATTAATAACATATAACATTCATTCATTCATTCATTCATCCATTAATAACATATAAGATTCATTCATTAACATATAACATTCATTCATTCAGTTGTTACATATTATCAAAAATATGGTTGTCGTAATATGATTACAATCACTTTTTTTTATCTTTAATTTTGAAGCTAAAAAAAGCTGAAGTGGAGTATCATTTTCTAAATCATCTACCCCCTCTTCAATTGTTCTACCCTCTGCTCATGATCTTAATGTACACATAGTCTTGTACTGATCAAAACGTGGAGGCCATTTCAAGAGGGGCTCTGCTGCAATAACAAAGAAATGTTAAATTGATATGTTTTGTTATTATTGTTACAAATATTTTATTAATTAAAAGAACATTAGAGTGGTGCTCTTTACCTGATGGGGCCACATCATGTTCCTAATCTTGTCGTATAGCCTCATGCTCAACATGTTGAACACCCTCTAAATCCTAATATGAAGTTGAAGCATGAAAGGTTACATTAATGAATACACCAATTGCAATTAAATATGTTTAAAAGAACATTAGAGTGGTCCTCTTTACCTAATGGGGCTACATCATGTTCCTGATCTTCTCTAGCCTGATCATGCTCAACATGTTGATCATGCTCTACATGCTCTAAAGTTGAAACATGAAAGGTTACATTAATTAATACACCAATTGCAAGTAAAGATGTTTAATTGTATTAATCCATACTACGTTTTGTATAGCACATGAATACATCTAGTACCGAGATGCACACCATGACCTTCATCTACAGGTTGTGCTACACCCTCACTAGGTTGCATTCCAATGTCAGGTGCAATATTATCATTGTTTGTTTGTTTAAAACAAATAGGCACATAATTACTTTATGGTGGAAATTAATATTGAATAGATTGCACAAGTATTCAATTTTAAATAAACTTAATTGAGTTTATTTACTTGTGTGTCAAATACAATGGAAGATTGTGTTTTCCCATTCAAGACTCTTAGGCGTTCAGCCACAGCTTCATAGCCATGCTGGAAGGCAATCTTCATTTCCTCTTTTTTGGGCACTCTGTTGAATTCAGAGCCCTGCATTTTTGCATAAGATCATGATTTTTTCTTCTATGGTGTGATAAAACCAAAATTGTTTGCAATTTATTATTTGAATGCAATATTTCATTTATTGATACTTATAATTCTTGCGGCTAATTTCATATAACCACCAGAGCCAAGTTTATGCTTCCCTTGTTTTCCTAGTCTTGCCTTTGTTTCCTTCTATGTGTCGAGCAGCCTATGAAAAGTTTGAAATACATTAGATTATGTAAAAAGAAAGAGTAACCAGTATATAATTACATTGTTGATAGTATCACATACCTTCCTTAGACCGGTGGTGTCTTTCCTTTTTTCTTTTCAGCCTTCTCCTTTCCATTTGACACTAGGTCCTTCCACTCCCTCTCTGGAATCATGGGGGAACACTTGTACTTTTTTTCTTCTCTAAATGTGACCTATATTTGTCCCTCACATACTTTATATATGTACCAGCTTTCTTAAGGACCTTTGTTCTGTTGAATGTTTTATCACTGAACAACACAACTAAATGGTTAATGAGCTCATCCTTTAAATCTTTATTATGGGCATTCCACCGTGTACATATGGTGGGCCCAAAGAGCTCCAATGTTATATCACCTAGATGTTTATAAAAAAACATCATTTCCTGCAAAATGATCATGGGATCATTAGTCTAAAAAGAGTGATCAATAAGTAAATTTCAATTGGATTATATATAATAATAATTAAAACATTTTAAATTCCTTGGGACCTTCTATCTTTATGGGAACGAATCCTTGGTCACCACAAATGTGACTAGCAATTTTCTCATACTAGTAATACGGGAAGATCCAGGAAATGCTACTAAAACATCACCAGCACTAGTGGCCTCTGCATCACCAGTACTCCCCGATGCGTGCATGTTATGTGTTGCCGACATTTTAGTCAAAAATATAGGCACGAATGATGGGGTCAGATGATCATGTGATGTATGTGCAAGAAGATCGAGATGGACACTTGTACCAACCCCTACTCCATGGGCAGCACCTACAATACCCTGATCATGGGCAGCAGCATCATGAGGACGCAAAAAATCTTGTAAAAACAACACATATTTAGTTCATGACATAAAAGATTATAAATTATAAAACCATGAATGAACTTATGTTATAATTAAAGACCTCATAACAACTTACTTGCAAGTTTTGTACTCTCTTAGTCAATATTTCAACCCTCTCTCTTATTTCATCTGTTTGAGGCACTATGAATAACAATTGAAGGATTTCTTCATTGCATTTTTTGTGTCTTCCTTATCATATCGAGAGGGTTTGTTGAATATGCGATGTCATCATCCAATAATAGTGACTACACCTCGACCATATGGATGCTCTCCTCTACTGCTAGTGCCTTTCCTCGATCAGCTGTCTACAACAAGAATATTTAAAACATTATCAAAATTAACCAAATAAACTTATGAAAAAAATATAATAATAAAACATTTTTCTTGTATCTAATTTGTACAATTACAATGAGGTAAACCTATCGAGTAGAAGCGCCTGAAGATTCATTGTGATCTGTGGTCTAGGTCGGAGCCTTCCCCGTATGATCAATGTCCCGCTGTGACAAAAATTAAATATAAAAAACATTACTAAAATGAAACCAATAGACTTACGAAAAAAAATAATAATAAAATGGTATATTTGAGTCATTAATTGGAGGTTGGGTAAAATGGTATATAATATGTACCACCCCCATAGTAACTATGTTTGTATCTAAGTGATTCAAATTGTAATCGATTAGCAACTCTTCCCCTACAGTTATTGATTTTATCGCACATACGAATACATAATTTCCCTCACGCGCCTCAAATATGCAATTGGGTTGCTTATTTGTTGACCCAGGTTGTGTACTATTTATAGACCCTGCAATATTCCCTTATGCTTTTGGCCTTCTATCAATGTACATAGCCACTCCTTTATTTTGATCCTTATCTTTTAGTTGTATATAATTTGTTGATAGTGCATACCTACGCATACTTCGTGTATATCGAACCAGCTGCATCCAATCTTTGTAACTATAACAAGGTCTGACATACTCCATCAATTCAGTAACTTTTTCATAATAGACCTTTATGTCATCCATGCAAAATAGGCCCAAACCATGTAATGATGATAGTGTTATGCGATATATCCTCTCGTTGACACAAAATTTAGTGTTTATTGGAGGAAGTTCCCTAGGTACCCATTGTTTCCGTAGATGTGTGTACCTCAAGGGCACCTTGATGTCGCCTATGCTCTCATCATCATAAGAACATGACCCCCCTTTAGCAAGAAAAAATTCCATGTATTTACGGAATTTTCTTCTAATATTTTGACCTCAAGTTGATCTCCCTCTTTTAGACCTACTACATGTCTAACTTTCCTCTTCTCTTCCTAAATTTCCCTCGCTCGAGGAAGAGAGATCTGACAAACACCTATTTGGTGGTACCTGCACTCATAAGGATGTTGGATGAAGTTCTTTCATGGTGATGTGATCCAAAAGTGACATTATGATTGATCTATCATTTCATCACTAGAATTTGACTAGTTATAAGGTAATCAAGTCTTGATAGATTGCAATTTATTGTTACTACCGTCCAAATGTGTCCATCACAAATCAAATCAATGTATGAAGGAAATTGTCCCTTGAAATTAATGACTTTAAACTTTGTAACAAGTGTTAAATGTGACTATGGTCCACCAATTACACAACCAAGGGGCCTCAAATGTATTATGCAGAAGAATGGTTTCACCATACATAATATTTTGGTTTAAGTTATCTTGAAAAAGATGAATTAGAACACTAATAGACATAATTTAGGTGCATGTGTGAGGTGGTTCAGCTGTCCACTGATAAACTTCATATGTATAAGTGGTTAATGGGGAGGGAGTGTGTACTAGGACTGGTTAAGTCATCATAAGTTTATGCTTTAGCAATAAAAATTGTTTAATTCATCTTAAATCTTCCTATGTCTAATTGCTGGGAGACTTTTGGTATGTTTTAAGGTAGGATGAGTGGTTGCATCAATGTTCTAGTTCTTTATGACAAGGTTTCAAAATCTTCAAATAGTGAAAGTTAGTGCTCATAGTCATTTGAAACAACAATATTTTGATTCTTCAAGGCTTGTAGTAGGTTTTGAGTCTTGGTGATAAGTTTCAATGTAATCACAAGGTCTCCATCCTCACTTTGTAAGCTTAGTGCACCTTGGAAAATTAAAGAATCAAAATGCCATGATGCAACAAGGTGCTTGAGGGGAGTTTCCTTGGTGTGTTGAAATACTTTTGATGCCTTTTGACACCTCTTGAAGGCTCTTTGTATTCGGGCTTGTGGAAGTTGTATTAACTTGCCTTAACTAGGCAATTAGGTTTATAAATGATGTTTTGTTAGTTCCCAGCATACAACCAATTAAAATTTCAGTTGTGGGACATCGGGAAGGTTGGTTGAAGATATAAATAAGCATCTCTTGGTCGAGGCATGTGGGTTGATGAATCATTTTGAAGTTCTAATGCAAAAGCTTGTTGTTTTCTAGAAAATTTGTGTGTAAATTTTCTGTTCTACTGCATGATATGGCCTCTCTACATACTGTATAGGTAAATTCCTATTATGGTTGGATAGAGGGAAGACCTAGATTTCTTTTGGAGGTGATTTGACAAGTTTTCATTGAGTATAAAAGAAGATATCACCATTTTAGCAGGAACTGGTCTGAAAACCCTCAAAACTAGGGTTTTGATTGAAGAATGGTTCTTTCTTCCATCTCCATGTTGTAATAATGCTAGTTCTTGGTGGGATGGAAGATATTTGTGTATATTTTCATATTTTTAGGGTTTTGGAGAATGGCATTTTGTGTGGAGGAATTTTTGCAATGTTCTAGGCCTGGCATCCTCATGTGACAGGCCTAGATTGTGAAGCAAAAAGTTGAGTTTTGCTTGTTTAGGGTGATTTTAACTGTGAAGGAACTTAGGAGTGATATACATGGGTGTAACTAGCCTGTAAGAACCTATTTCAAGGCTTTGGGGTGAAGGGGAGAGCCTAGATAGTCAACTGTCCTATTGTAGCCTACCAATTAGGCCTCTTGGAGCAGCGTTGTTTTGGTCCATTTCTCTTTTATTGTCCACTTGCAAGAAAGAAGGTTTTGACACTTTTTAGGAGCATATATTACTTGTCTAAGTTTAGTGGTTTGGGCCTGATAGAAGCTTATATGTGGATTTTAGTTTTACTATCCTACCGGGCAGGGCTACAAGCCTTTTAATGGTAAAGAGGCCTAGTGGTTAGAGCGATGAGAAAATGTAGTTTCCTAAGTGCAAACTTGAGTGCCATTGTTTGGCTTAGTCCTATTTGACATAATCCAAATGGATACAAGCCCTCTTGATTTTTTGAGTACAAGAACCCTAGTTGGGGGGGTCTTTTCCTTGAAGCAATAGTGGATTGGAAAGTTCCACTTAAAGAGTATTTGAGCGAGGTGTGCTAAGTTGGTGGTAAAGAGGCCTAGTGGTTAGAGCGATGAGAAAATGGAGTTTCCTAAGTGCAAACTTAAGTTTCATGGTTTGGTTTAGTCCTATTTGACATGATCCAAGTGGATACAAGCCCTCTTGATTGTTTGAGTACAACAACCCTAGTTGGGGGGGTCTTTTCCTTGAAGGAATAGTGGATTGGAAAGGTCCACCTAAAGAGTATTTGAGAGATATGTGCTAAGTTGGTGGTTTTATCATCTAGTTGATCATCTAAAGAAGCTTCCCCTGCTCACCAGTTCCTCTGGAAATTAATATTGATTAGTTATTATCGTCCTTTTTTCAATAGAGGATTTTATATCATTCCAGAGCTCGCTTTATTATTGAATATGAGAACACGAGTCTACGTTGATATCTTTTTCATTGAAAGCTAAAGACTGAGAGGTACCTATTCCACCAAAATCATTTGAGACACGATCCCATCCTCATCCCTTGTATCATATATTTGGAAGTGTAAACCTTGATAAATGAACAACTTTGGAAGTTTTGACAAGGATGAAGACTATGAATGAAAAGGCATGTATAGGAAGCTATGCAGGTGGTTCAAATTTCCTTTAAGATCCAAGGTTGAAAAGCAAGAATAGTGACAAATGCATTAGGTGGCAGATCTGAAGATTAAAGAGTAGTCTTCTACAATAGGATCAAGTAGAAAAAAAAACCTTTTAGAGAATTTGTTTAAATCCTCATTAGGGTTCAAATGGCAATCTGATGTAAAGGAAACTGTGAAAGAAAATGGTGCATTCTAAAGCATAATAGTGGGGTAGGTCTTGTATGATGTCAAAAGGGGAGATTTGAGACTATGATGAAATAAAAAAGCATATACATGATACTCCATGAGATTAAGCAGCTAGAAGACCTTAATTATTTTCCTGAGAGTTTTTGGAAGCTATCTCATTTGTGATGGGAGTTGTTTTGGTTGTTTGTGCACATGAAGGGCAATTTGAATGCAATATCATAAGATTTTTCCTTGATAAGTAAAAGTGTGACAGCCAAGAGTAGGTTGATTCACTACAATGAGACCATATTTCTTTGAGGCATTTTTCCAAATAGTTCACTACCTTGTCTATGTTTCTTTCTATAGAATGATACATAAATATTTATTCACTTTCTTCTTCAAAAATCATGGTATGCAATCAAGAGTTTTAAAAGAAAGAGTTTTAGAATATGGGCAATTTTTTTTTTAGGTCCATCTTTGAACCCTTGATTCTACCCTATGTAATGCTTTAGCCAATTATATGTTAAGGTGGTTAGAATTTTAAAATATCTCTACTTAGATGTGAACTTTTATCCCTCAAGTCCTCAAATCTTTGGGTAATGTGTTGCAAGTGGAAGAAACAAGGTCTACTCTTCCCCATCTTAACTCTAGGGTTTTTATATCTCTCAAATATGATGAGTGTATTCTACATATTTTGTGCTTTCAATTGAGTGATAATCAAACTAAACATGATATTGAAGTTTTGAGAGGTTTGAATGCTTGTTTTCTATGTAAAATGGATGGTCATCAAAGAAGGCATGGCCCAAAAATTCTTAAGAATATTAATAGACTTGTAGCTAATAGAATTTCATCCTTGATTGTGTAGGAAATAATAAAATAGACAATAGAAAAATTTACGAGAATGAATTTGATACTTTAGATGAGATTCTTGAAAAATTGGAGGACTCTCATTCTAGTGAGGCATATGTTGGTATCTTTGAATATATGCCTTTTGTCAACAATGAGCTTGCTCTTCTTGTTTTTTTTCAAGGATAATTCTAGGTAATAAAAAAATGCCCAAGAGCTTGCCTCAAGGAAATGTGGTCTCATGGTGATGGAAAATGCCTCAATGGTGATGGAATGCCATGACAAGCCATATACAAGGTAGTAAACTATTTGAAAAAATACCTCAAAGAAATGTGGTCTCATGGTGATGGAATGCCTCAAAGAAATTTGGTCTCATGGTGATGGCATGCCATCACCATGAGACCACATTTCTTTGAGGCATTTTTTCAAATAGTTCATTGCCTTGTATATGGCTTGTCATGGCATTTCATCACCATTGAGGCATTTTTTCAAACAGTTCATTGCCTTGTCTATGTTAATGCTTACTATTATGCTTAGACATTTTTTTTCCAAGCATCCATAGCTTGTTCAAAAGCACCTGTTTTAGGCTTTTAGTCATAGCATTAAGGCAATGAATTGTTTGATAAAATGCTTTGGTAGTTATGTATGAAAAATGTCGTAGCATAGCAAGGCAATGAACTGTTTGAAAAATGCCTCAAAGAAATGTAGTCTCATGAAGATGGAATTCCATGACAATCCATAGCCATAGGCATTTGTCATGGAATTCCATCACCATGAGACCACAATTCTTTGAGGCATTTTTCCAAATAGTTCACTACCTTGTCTATGTTATTGCTATTATGCTTTGATAGATTTTTTCCCATAGCTTGTTCAAAAGTACTTGTTTTAGGATTTTAGCCCATAGCAGCAAGGCAGTCAACTATTTGATAAAATGCTTTGGTAGACATGTATGAAAAATGCTTTGGTTGTTTGTTTTGTTTTGAGTGGTATTTAGTGGTTTTAGGTGTTGAGTATTAAACTATAGTAGCAAGTAACTTTGTAAGGAGAGGAATTTGTGGCATATGAATCTTCCATGCTCCATGCAATGTCATGACTTGAGAGGCATCCATATAAGGAAAGAGCATGTGATTTAAGAATGCCAACAATATCAAAATTGCAATACCTAGTGATGAGGTTGAGTATGAAAAGGAAGAAACATGACACCACGATATAATGTGAATGCACAATGTTGATTCAATCAAATGTTTCAGACAATGTATAGTTACTAAGGTGAAATGAACACAATATAATGGACCACCGACATTGAATACAAACCAAATCAAATCAAAAACCCTATAGCACTCTGATTGATAAATTTCAAATGAAATATACGGACCATTTTGGCGACGGACGAGATGTAGAGGCCTTCATAGCAAAACAAATCACAAAAATTCCAATTTTGCAACCAAGCAAGCTCGATCCCTGGGCTTCCTCTAACCTTTCCTCCTAGCATGCGACTCACTTCTCCAATTGACGAGCTAGATTTTGATTATGTCAATTAAAATGAAAATTGTGGCGCCATACTGTTAAATTTTACATAATAAATTATATATAATTAATATAATTATATAATATTAGCTAAATTTATAATATTAATATAATATTATAATTATTATAATATTAATATAATATTATAATTATTATAATATTAATATAATATTATAATTATTATAATATATATTAATATAATATATAATATTATAATATTAATATATTATAATATTAAAATAATATTAATATATTATAATATTAGCTAAATTTATAATATTAAATTAATATTATAATTATTATAATTAATATAATTAATATAATATTAATATAATATTATAATTATTATAATATAATTAATATAATTATCTCTCTATATCTCCCACTATCTATGTCACTCCCTCTCCCCTCCTTCCTCTTCCTATCCTTTCTCTCCATCCCCCCACCATCTCCCTCCCCCTATCCTTCCTTCTTTATCCTCTCTTCCTTTCTCTTCCATATCTCTTTCTCTTCCTCCTCTCACCATCCCCTCCACTTTCCTCTCCCTCCCTCCATATTCCTCTCTTTCTCTCCTTTCTACATACTTCCTTTCCATGGTCTCCCCTCTTCTTTCTCTCCTTTTTGTCCAGAATCCTGTCTATCTTTCATCTCTTCTCTCCTCCTCTTCCAGCCTATCTCCCTCTCTCTTCTCTGTCTCCTTTCTCTCCCCTGTCCCCCTTCCATTCCTCTTCCCTCTTCCATCTCTTTCCTGTCTATATTTATCTTCTTCCTCTCCATTCTTTCTTTCCTCCTTTCCCTCCATCCATCCTTCCTCCTGTCCACAGATCCCCTCATTTATCTCATTTACTCCTCTATCTCTCATCTCCTCCCATCTGTCGAATCTCTATCTTCATTTTTTTCTCTTCCCATATATCTCCATCTCTCTTTCTCTTCCCATATATCTCTATCTCTCTCTCACACACCATCCCCCTCTATCTCTCTATATCTCCCTAAGCTTCTTTAACCAATGAAGCCACACCTTCCCATGTTAATGCATGACCAGATTGTTGACATCGTTCAATCCATACCGTCATCCAATCAAGATTATTTGTGACGTAAAAATGTAGTGCATCCCACTCTCGACCAACTGTATCAAAAAAAATTGAAATTCACAAACGACATTAACAAATTCAAAAAATTAAAACATTTCAATAGTGATGTTAACAACCTTGAAATTAGTGTGTTTTATGTTTATGTGATCATAAAAGATTAAAAAGTCAGTTGTAGAGGTGGTTGTTTAGTAGTTGAGGTGTAAAGGCCTTTAAAAGGCATAAAGTGGTCATTGTAAACCCTCACAAGATGAGAAATAAATAAGGTATAGCTATTGTCCTCAAGAATTTTGTGAGGAAAAACATGTGAAATGAGAGGTTCAAGCCTATGTTTCAACAAAATATGTATGGGAGATCTGATTTTATGAGTTTTTACCCATGTGCAGACCTGATGGGTTGTGTCTGAGTTGTTTTTGAGGTCTGGGAGGCCGTGGAAGTACGAGATTGAATAAACCCTCATGATTTTGGCCTAAAACAAGGGTTTTTGGGTTTGGAAAGAATCTGCTCGTACAAGTGGAATATTTTGTGGATTTGGAGGTTTGGAGGCATAAAAATTGCTTCCCCAAGATTTCATGGGCATATGAAAAGTTTAAAGACTAGTTGCTTTGTAAAATAGGCCTAATCAACCTAATCAGCACAACCTAGAAAGGGTGATTTTGGTGATTTGGTCCAAAGGACTTGTACTTTCCCTTGAATTATGTTTAATATCACCAAAATGGGTGTCTAAAACCATCAAGGGTTTGTCTAGTGTTTTGGGAAATTTTTGAGTTATTGGGAAAAACTAGGTTTGCACTGCTACAAGGATTCAAAGAGTCAAAGTGTGAAATTTGACTTAAGTTGTTTATCAGGATTTGAGAGTTGTTTGGATTGTTTAAAGTGGTCATTCAAAACTTTTTGTAAGCCTTTTAAATGCAAGTTGATAGGTTAGTTGAGTTGAGCCTTCCAGGTCTACATCAATTAGTTAATTACCACGTGCAGTATACGACCTTAATTTATAATTGATGTATATTGAAGATTAATAATTAAATAAGTACAATATACATAAAAACAAAATGTAAAATTTATTATAATTACCTCTCACTTTGCTCAATCTACCTTTCCCCATCATGTACTCCCCTTCAAATTTGTAATGGAGTTGGGATCCCAAATGCGATCTACATGGATCTTTACTACAAACTTAGGAAGATATTCAGTAATGTACACCATGGTATGGTATACCAGATATCCCTCCACCATAGAACCCTCAGGATGTGCTCTTTTTCTAACCAAATCCTTCAAAAATTTCAAGTGCCTCTCAACCATCCACATTGACCTTGTGTGTACAGGTCCACATAATTCAATCTCCTCAACTTGGTGTGTGAGGTACAGTGTTCTTGTGCATTAAAAAATGTCAAAGGTAGACACTTTTGCATTTCACACATTAGACGAGGAATTTTTCTCTTCCAATAATTTATATCTTCTTTATGGATTTCTTTAGATGGCAGCCATCTACAAGTGATTCAAGGTGCAAATATATTAACGATATTTAACAACAATATACAATATATTACATAACAAGTAAAACAAATGGAAATTATAAGATCTATACAACGAATTGAACAAATATCACTACTTACCTTATGTATTTTCCAAGATCATATATAACTTGATTGAAATTGTTGTCGAAGTTGTCTGGGAGAGATAGAGGTAGAACGCACTGCAACAATTATAAAATGATCTTTTCATTATTTTTTCAAAAGTAGTAAACATAATACACTAAAAAGTACATGCAGTATACAAATATATATATAATATACCAGAATAATTACCTTAATGAAGGTATGTCAATCATGCGTTTTCATCCCTAGCCCAAATTCATCTTTCTTTGTTATGTTATTGTTTATGTTTGCAGGAAATCATGTGGGAAATCAAATTTTTCGTATGAATTCTTTTATAGCATTGCCTTGTTTCTCCATTAATAACCAAGGAAGGGTGCTTATATTAATTTGGTCTCCATTGCTATTTAATTGAATGACATTTTTCATTACATGATTGGCTTCTTGAATGTCACTACAAATTTTGACAATTTTTTTCTTTGTCATGTCTTCCATCCAATATTTTCCATAACATTTCTATTATATTCTTTCCGATATGCATTGTATCAAACAAATGCACAATTTGTAGTTGCTCATAGTAGGGTAACCTACTAAATTTTCTGGGATAACTTTTCATTCCCTATGGAAGCCGACCATTAATGCCTTGATGACCTTCATGAAGCATATAAGTTAAACAAATTAACAATGATAATAATTTTCAATTACAAAATGAACAAACAAAACACAATATAAAAATATAAATTCCAAACATATCATATATGATAGATAAACAATTTGATCGGATGTATAACCTTGATGATTAATTCTATTATATTCCAACTTCCATAGGAGAGGTGTCATTCTTCGTGGTTTTGATGTAGTCTCTTCTTTCCCATTGAAAAGATATTTTTCAGTAGCTCGATACTTATGATTTTTGTGGAGGAAGTGCCTATACTCATCAAACACCTGCTTTCCTAAACTTGTTAAATGACGAGATTTCATCTTTGGACCACAAATTGGACATGCAAATTTTCCCTTTGTTTGAAGACCTGCAAGATCATATATAATTAGATTAAATATATCAATTTTTATAATTATATATAATGAATAGATTATTTAAAAAACATGCATGATATCTACTTCATAAAATTAAATATCATTAAAGTGTAGTCAAATGTTATAACATATCACAAAAATGTGTTAGCCCTGAGGCATCATGAATTGTCCATACAAGCATTGCATGGAATTGAAATTGTCTTTGTCCTATTGGTCTAGAGACATCATACATAGTGACACCATTCCATAACTTTAGTAACTTGTCGATAAGAGGCTTGATATATACATTCATATCTTTAACTTGGTACTTACCTAGTTGAATGAACATAAACATTACACAATTATTATAACCATTTTACTGCAATATATATAAATTAATGTAAAAATAAGACAAATGAGATGCTACTATGTTAAAGAAAATTGATGTAAACAAATATCTGGAACAATCATTTCCAACATTATGTGCTCCCTCTTTATTGACATCCATGGAGGAATGTTATTGTTGATAACAAAAATAGGTCACACCGAGTAAATAAATCTCAGCTCTCCAAATGGATTGACACTGTTCGTTGCCAATGAAAGCCTAATATTACGAGGTTCTTCTTTAAAGTGTGGCCATTTTTCCTCCATATCCTTAAATACAAAACCATCCATAGGCATTCGAAGAATGTCATCTCCACTTCTATTTCGTGCATGGTAATCCATAAATTGTGCTAAGCTTTCATACCTAAATAATTGTTGCATACATGGAATAATGGGAATGTAACGAAGAACCTTGCGAGGCACCTTTTTTGTTAGTTGATTTGTTCGATATCTATTGATATGACATTTCAGGCATTTTGTTGCAAATTCATTTTTTTATGATATATAATATGATCATTGGGACATACATCTATTGCTTGATACTCCATTCCAATATCTTTCATAATGGTAGATAAATCTCAGTATGAGCGAGGTAAAATATTTGATGGTGGTAACAAAATTTCACCAATCAATCTACAACAAAAAATAATTTGTTAATATAAAGAATATTAATGGTACATATTTCATCCTTTATTTACTAATGATGAACTAACAACAATTAAAATAGATGAAAAAAGATGACATATGTGACATACCTTAACATCTGTGATATTTCTATGTTGGATAAACCATTCATAATCTTCAAGTTCACCAGCAACAATACAACAAAGAGAAGAGTTGTTTCAGAGCCTTCATAAAGGGGCTTGTGTGTCTTCTCAGGTATAGGTAAATCATGAACATCATCAAAGTCATCTCAATCATCATGATCAGTTGCGCCACTAAATGTGTCATGGATCAATGTATTTGTACCATCATCTTCAACTGTGTTTTCTGGCACATGATCATCTTCTTCCATAGGATCATTAACTTCATCTTCGATATCCACAGCTCCATGTTCCTCCGCTTGCAAAACCACATTCTTTGGGCTGTGATAATCCATATCTTGTGCCCTAGGGCACCCCATCTTTATAATAATGATCAACAAAAATAAAACATGATCATGATCAAGTGAGTTTTTATATATATAGAAATGTTAAAAGAATATAAACATTTACAAATTCAATCAATATAAAGACATATAATGAACAACTTACCAATTGACGATAATCATGCCCCCCTTCAACATGACCATGCTACCTACAACGTTTCTTAGTTGTTGTGATTAAAAATCTTCTCGTCTTTAAGCCCTTGCAATTATTGCAAGGACAATAATATTTCCCATCACCCTTTCTTTTCAATCTAGCCCACATTCTAGCAATTGTCTGTTCATTTTGTTTTGCACTAATATTATTTGACATGATTTTTCTTTACCAAGCTTGAATATTTAGATCTTTAAAAAGTATCAAAATCAAACTCTGATAATTTTTAATCATAGACAGATAACAAAATCTAATAATTTTGATATTTTGCACCCAAAAAATTTAGCATGCAACCACCCCTGCAAAAGAGAAGATAGTATGAAGTTAATGAACCCAAAAAACACTTTAAAATGCTAATTCCAGAACTTATTAAATTTTGATTTTACTATGATTTCCAACCGTTAGACTCCTAAAATCAAAATATTGAACTTGCACAACAAAATCTGGAAATGAAATTCTTAAAATGCACAAGTCTAAAAATGAAAACTAATGAGATATTGCTTTAAAATATGATTTTCAAACTTGGAAGTACAAATCTGACTTCACAAATAAATTCTAAAAAAAGACAATGACTACCCTCAACCTAGCGATATCTTCTTGAATTTTTTTTAATTTTTCTTAAGAAAATCATCCTTAGTTCTCCACAAATTGTCGCAAGTAGAGAAAATTCACAAGTACAAAAAATTCACAAGTATAGCAAAACACTGTCGCAATAAATAGGCGAACTCACTTTTATTCATGTCGACCACAATTTCATTTTTTTTATTTTCCATTTTTGTCAAAATTTTGGCGAACATGTTTGTCGAAACTTCGTCAAAATTTAGATGAAAACCAGGTTCGTCAAAATTTCGACAAACTTCAAGGATAAAAATTATAAAAATTAAAAATTACACTTCAAATTTCACAAGCACCTGACAATACATCAAATTATAAATATTTCGTCAGAAATTTTCATCAGAATTTAGATGAAAACCAGGTTTGTCAAAATTTTGACGAACTTCAAGGATCATAAAAATTTTAAAAATTAAAAATTACACTTCAAATTTCACAAGCACCCGACAATACATCAAATTATAAATATTTCGTCAAAAATTTTCATCGGATTTTGCAGTCAAATGAGTTAGTGTGCAATATGTAAAATTTAATAAAGTGAATAGAATTATTTTTAGGTTGTGAAATGATTATTAATTATGAAGATATGTCCGTGTGACGGAATGAGATACATATGTATGGCATTGTTAATATAAACTTTATAGGGCCATGAAGTATGATTAACCTAGAATATTACTTGTATTGTATTATAGATTATAAAGTAATTAGAGGCATCTAATATTTTCTACTCCATTAAATTGATTGCTATTTTAATATTAGGAATTAATGTTAGAAATTGGTTGTTTAATGTATTATAACATTATTATATCTGTATTTCATTAAGTGTAAGGTATTTAATTACGGGTGATTGATTTACTCTTAAATTTGCTTATTTGATGAAAATTATTTGTTCTTGTCAGTAAAGGCCTTACACTTGTTTGTCATCATAAATGATTATTAATTTTATGTTTGCACTACGTATTGAAACTTCGATATTCACCTATATATGTGAATGGATAATCTAGAAATAAAAGTGGTGTGTAAGTTCTTAGGTAGGCTTCTTGTTAGCAATAATTCTTTTTCAATCTCTTTATAAGTTCATTTTATGAAACAATAACACAAATATTTGACCTCTATATAATTCAATGTTTAATTGTTGTATTAAAGATTTCATTATTTTTATTACATTTAGGGTAAGTGCACAAAGTTGAGTCCACGAAACGTGGAAGTTTTTTCCCTTAACCAAAAAATTGAAATCGGCATCGAAGAAACGGGATCCCGATTTAATAAACGGGATCCCAATTTTTAAAAATCGGGATCCCGTTTCCCATTCGATTCTGAACCAATGGAAACAGAACGGGATCCCAATTTATAAGAAACAAGATCCCAATTTGTAAAATACAGGATCCTGATTTTTAAAGAACGGGATCCCGAGTTTTATAAATCGGGATCCCGTTTTATACTGCTATTTATTATTTTAAAAAGAACAGTTTTCACTGCTCTGTGGACAGGACCCCGAGTGAGTGTTGGCGACAACAACCCCACGACCAGCTACAGGTACCCCACCTAAACGCCATTTTTTTCATTTTTTTATTTTGAATTGAAATTTTAAAAGAAATAAGTTAATTTAGCATGTATTTTTTTAATTTATTTCACGTTTTAATCATTTTTTAAATTGTTATAGTAGAATTCAATAATTGTAAAAATAGATGAAAACTTGCAATGAAACTTAAATGTTTTTTAATAAAAATGAAAAAAAAACCTTGAATTGTGTTTTAGAAACAAAATTTAACTTTTAAATCTTAAATTGTTCGATTAAACCCAAAAAAAATTGATTTTGAAAACCCTAATTGAAACAAAACAAAAAAAATTGCATTTCAAAACCCTAGAAATCGAAATGAAATAAAAACATCGCATTTACAAATCCAAATCGAGCTTTTTGAAACCCTGAATTCAAATCAAACGAAAAAAATTGAATTTGAAAACCCTAGTTTGAATTGAAACGAAAAAATTTCATTAAAAACCCTAATTGTTTAAAACTGAAACCCTAAATTGAATTGGAACAAAAAAATTTGTTAAAACCCTAAATTGGAATCAAACAAATCATTTTGATTTTGAAAACTAGGTAATTTCGAGCTCAAAAAATTATTCACATTGCTTAAATGTTTTAAATTTTATTTGCTTTGTATGGAAAAAATGATATATATTAAACTTTAGTTTCAATTTTAAATTATAATTAGATTAGAAATCAATATGTTAAAGAATGGTTAAAATTCATAAAGTTTATTTGATGTTTGTTTGCAAATTTAGTTAACAAATTCATAAATCTAAAACACGCATAATCGATTCCAATTGACACTAACTTGCAAGTCTAATTATGCTAAGGGCCACCCAAACTTCACCCTAAGTTTGCTAAACCCTAGACCCTAAACTGTAAAATCTAAACCCATAACACTAAAGCATTTGAAATTTATGAACCCTAGACCCTAATCTTTCATTGGACATACCTAAAATTATGTAGGTTCAATGTCAAGAATGGGTCTATTTGGTATATTTATGAAAACTATTTTGAATATCTAGAATGCCATAAAAGTATAATTATAGCTGTAGACATCTAAATTTAATCACTTCCATATGATTAAATTTACTACCTTTCCACTTACCATATTAATATTAATTTATTAAATTAATATTATACCTTTTGCCTCATAACGGTAAAGTATTTAATTTAATAATTAATACTTTATCTTTCACCTTATTCCTCTCTAAATTAAATAAATACGCTAATTTATTTAATTTAGTCATTTTCCCCTTTTTTTGATTTAAAATCAATTTAAAATTCCTCACTTTCTCTCTCCTTGTCACATCCTCCATAACCTTACCCTAATCTGAATTAATTTAATTAATTCATGATTATGATGTGCACCCTCTTAATCAGAGATTAATGTCACATCCTCCTACCTTTGCCACTTGCCTCTAATCTTCCATTAATTAACCTAATCCAATGTTTGCACAACCTTAACCAAGGTCATTAGCCATTTTTAGCACCACTTTTTGGTCAATTCTTCCTTTTTTCCTTTTTGGATATTGATCCCCTTTCCCATGTGAATTTTTAATTCACATTTATTGGTCCTAGGTTCCCCTCCTCTTTATGTGAATTTTTAATTCACATTTCATTCTTCCAAGGCTTCTAGAACCTTAGACTTGTCACAATCTCCACATGTGAACAAGTCCCACCTTTTTGGAGCCCACCTTTTACCCTCTAGATCATCCTAGGAATGTGAATTTTTAATTCACATTTATATCCCCAACCACCTTTCATTTTTCCATGTAGATTTTTGAGGAATTCCAAAATTCCTCAAATGTCTCTTTCACTCCCACTTGGGGACAAGAAATCCCTTTTTGTGGAAATCCCTCATCCCCAAGGTGCATGTCCTTTTCCACCTCATGTACCTTTTTGCCAACTCACACCTCATATCCCTTGTCCACTTCACCTCCACATGTCAAGATGTGAGGGCTTGTGGGTTCTCAACCCACCATAGCCCTTCATCTTGGCCTTGTTGGATGCATCTTGACCGTTGAATTCTCTAGAGAATTCAAATTCTCCTATAAATACCCCCTCCTCAAGGGCATTTGGGGACACTTTTGAATTTTTATAACTACATGCTGCTAATTTATATCCTCAATCATTTGCCATCATTTAGCCATCTCTCTTGATCATATTGCACATTGAATCTTGCATTTGTCATTCAAGCAATCATCTAAGGAGCACACAAATCATTCCAAGGGCCAATCAAGGAGAAATCAACAGCAAGGAAGGTGAAATCGTTTGTGTCTTATTTTGTCCATTTTCCTTATTGTTTATCACTCTTTTGGCTAATATCACTCTTTTGGCTAATCTTGAGGTGTCTTTGGTATTTTATCGTTTGCATTCTTAAGTTGTTTTGCATATTTAGAGAAGGATAAATTCCAAGGTATACATTTATGGCACGCCCGGTGGGACCCACAAATGATTTCTTGCATTTAACCTTTGTTTTGGCTAAGAATTGTGCAAGAAAAGGTCGCAGAAAGGCGGAAGCGCCCCTTTTTTCTGCTGCAGAAAGGTGGAAGCACCCTTTGTCCTACTGTAGAAAGGCGGAAGCACCCCCTACCTTGCTGCAGAAAGGCGAAAGCGCCCCCTACCTTGCCGCAAAAAGGCGGAAGCGCCCTCTGGTCTGTTCCAGAAAGGCAGAAGCGCCCTCTAACCTTTTGTTACAAAAAGGCGGAAGCACCCTCTAACCTTTTACTGCAGAAAGGCGGAATCGCCCCCACTTTTGTTGCAGAAAGGCGGAAGCGCCCCTATTTTTTTTGCAGAAGGGTAGAAGCGCCCCAAAACAACACAGTTTGGAAGGTAAAACAGTCATTTTAGCTTCATTTTTGCTCCCATTTTTTGCTATTTTCAAGTAGTAACCCTCTAATGTTGTTTTGGCAAGGATAGTGGTATTTTTTGCTAACGTTTTACAACATATTGTGGTGAAATTTGACCAAGGACGAAGAAGAAGATAGCTAACATTTGTTTGCAGGGCCATTTATTTGATCAGATCTGTAAAAAATTATCCTTATTGTTTTGAAACATAGTCTAATTAGGGGAGTAAACTTCATTGTTTTTTGTGACTGTATGTTCTTGTGTTACCCAAGGGGGCATTAATTTGTTTTCGCTTTCCCCTTGCGCTTCGTGTGAGCTTGGGGAGTAGTTGGAAACGGTTAGTGTCTTCTTTCTAGTGGGACCTGCTTGGGGATTTCATCACCCCAAGGGACGATTCCAACCACGCATACCGGCGGGGTATATAAAGGGGGGAGAACGAAAGTTGTACCCCAATCCAGTCACGTCATAATTGGTGGAGCGTCGAAGCTAGGGTGATACCTAGATAGACGTGAAGAGTTGGTCTGAACCTTTCAGTATCTCGCTAGGGTTCCCGACTCACGCTTGTGACGGGCTAGTGTTCACGGTTGTGCCTCATGTACCGAGAGCATATCGAGGACTCCCTAGAAACCTTGTGCATCCTAGATTAAGACTTTGCCTTGCCATACCCTTAATATTAATCATAGGATTGTGCTTGCTTGAAGTGTTTTCTATGAAAAATCTATGAAATCTTTGATACTTTGGCCTCACTTTATCATTTTGCATCCTTTCCATAGCCTTTACCATCAAAACCAAGTTATGTCCCACTGCAGAAAGGCGGAAGCACCCCTGTCTCTGCTGCAGAAAGGCGGAAGCGCCCCCGATTCTGTTGCAGAAAGGCGGAAGCGCCCCTGATTCTGCTGCAGAAAGGCGGAAGCGCCCCTGAATCTGCTGCAGAAAGGTGGAAGCGCCCCTGATTCACTACAGAACACTGTCTACGCCCCTGATTTTGCTATCAACGCCCTAATTTTTGCTGTAGAGGGGTGGATTTTCCCACCTAGACACCCGAAAGTACCCCATTTGGATTCATTTAGCCTCTAAATCACCACTTAATCATTCCCAACCATTATCCCATCATCCTAAGTCTCCATTTTGTCATTCCAAGCCTCCTGAAACCTCCATTTTATCCATTTAAACCTCCATTCTATCACTCCAAATTTTCGTTAACCATTATAAATCCCCATTCATTCTCCACGAATCAGTTTTAATCCACCTTTTCACTTTAATTTTTCATTCACAAGTCCATACCCTCACCTAAAAAACATTGCAACTTTACCATTCACATCCTCAAACACCACCCATAACCAAACCGCCCTAACCTTGTATTACAAAGTAGTTACCCAAATTGACCATAGCACTTGAACTTGATTATTAGTCTTTAACTTTGACCCCAATCAATTTGCCTCCATCTTGAGGTGAATTCGGTGGCATAAGTTATCACTTTCGACCCAATCAATCCATTCCTATCTTAAGGTGGATTTGGTGTCGTAATCACCCTCTTAATCAATTAAAGCTCTTGGTTGTTAAGGGTAACTTCCTTTGATTAAACTCAAGGTCTCCCTCTCATCTCTTACCATCCAATCATACCCATCCAATAGTTCAAATCAAATCCAATCCAATCAAATCCAATCCAATCAAATCCAATCAAATCCAATCCAATCCAATCCAATCCAATCCAATCCAATCAAAATCCAATCCAATTCAAATCCAATCCAATCTAATCCAATCAATCGAAATCTAATCCGATCTAATATATCCCAACAAAATCTAATCCAAATCCAAATCCCATTCAAATCGCACCTTATCCAATCCCAATCAAATCATCTAACAAAGACATTAATCTATTCACCCCACATTTGCATGCCCGTTCAGACCCGTTCACAGACAAAGAAAATGGCCGACCGTCAAGCTCAGAATGCCCAATCAAACAACCCTCAAGATCCCAAAAACACAATCAATGTCTCATCAGATCCTAACAAGGGTACCAACATCTCTCACGATCCTCATAATGGTACTTCATTGCACTCCAACACTGAGAATCAGAATAACTCGCCACATGGAGAAGAGAGTATGGTTAACCAACCTGAACTCACACTTGAGGAACATTTTAGTAATCCTGCCAATGTACAAATGACTGACCATTTGCTCGAGAAACATGGGGAAGAAATCTTGGCCCATCTAATTGAGAAGGGTGTTAAACCCCCCTCCAATGTTGACTTGTCCAAATATAGGGGTGCCCCATCTAACGTACTCCAAGAGTCCCAAAATGCACCCGAAGGTTCATACTTCTCCAATGTTCCTCCAGTCGAAGGTTGGCATCAACCTGAATTTGGCAATGTTGTTCTTTATCAAGTTAATTATCCCCCACATGCTTCGACCACAGCTATAGGTGGACCTCCAGTGCCTGATCCTAATAATCCTTTTGCTTACGGCATGCCACAAAGTGTTCCGCGACCTCCTCCTTTAACGTTAACAACACCCCTTCCTTCCAACCAACCTCCAGTCAACATTGGGGGCACCTCCTTTGCCACATCGCTTCCACCCCCTTGGACCACTAACATACCACCTCAACAAGTTCAACAATCTACCATTCTACCTCAATTACCTCCACAAGGCACACCCCAGCTGAACATTCCGAGTGGAACCCAACAACCCCCTTTACAAAATACGCCTATGCTACCTCCACCATCTCATCCGCAACAACTTATACACAATGCTTTGGCCTCTTCACAACAACCATCCTACCAATCACAAGGCAATCCATCTCAACCTACTGCCCAAACCATATCTCCCTTTCTCACGTCCCTTTTGCATCCAAAGGTTCAACTACAACATAATATCCCACCTCAGTTCATACAACACTCGACGCCACAACAACAACCTCCACAACACTACTATTATCATAATCAACAACAATTTCACCAACAGCTGTTTTATGTGACTTCCCAACAATCACAACATAGCCAATACCCTCAATTCCAACAAACCAACACACAACGTCCTATCCAAGTTCCCCAACAACCTACCCCACACCTTCACTAAACAAATTCAGATTATGCCCCACAACAACAACCCCCATATCAACGAAATCCCCCATCTTACCAGCAATCCATGTCATCATCCAACCATCCAAACCCATATCTCAATAACCTGACACCCTTTCAGCCAGATTCCTCATCTTTCTATCATCAATATCCCTCCAACCCACCACCAGCTAGCTCGGATTTGCTGGAAATCAAAGCCGCACTTAAAGATCTTCAAGCTGGGGCTACGAAACAATCATTCAAATTTGAAGATATATGCCTATATCCATTTGATCCCTCCATCTCATTGGTCCCATTTCCTAAACATTTCGAGATTCCAAAATTTGACAAATACAAGGGAGACAAAGACCCTAAGGCTCATTTGCAGGAATTTTATTCACAGTGTCAAGAAGTCATGTACAGTGATAACTACCTCTTGTGCTTGTTCCCACGAAGCCTAGCAAGCCATGCCCTAGATTGGTTCATGACTCTCGAAAAGGGGTCCATAAAAACTTTTGCAGAATTATTAGAACAGTTTGTATCCTACTTCTCTTTCAATTTACGGAAGGATACAGACACCTTAGACCTCCTAAAAGAGAAACAACGTGATGGAGAAACTTTTACCAGCTACCTCCAACGGTGGCGTGCATTAGCTAGTCGCATGAAAAATCCTCTGAAAGAAAAAGACATGGTCACCCTTTTTGTGGAAAATTCTCATCCTGACATGGCCCACAATTTTAGGCTACACTGTGTCACCACTTTCACCGAAATAGTGGAAAAGGGACCTATCCTTGAACGTTCCCTTATTGCCAAAGGACACATCAAAATACATAGTCATGATAAAGAAAGGTCATTTGGAGATAAACCATGATTCTGGAACAAAAACAAGAATGCGGTCAATGACGGAGTGACAGACACCAAACATGTCCAAGTGGCTAGTGCATCCCAAAGGCAATAGCAGTCTGTACCCAATGCCATATCGGTACCCCAGGGGGCAACTCGCCCCCCTCAACAGTCAAACCAAAAGAATCAGGGGAATACCAAACGTCAATACGACCAATTGGGTGAACCCTTAAGTGTGGTTTTTAATAAATTATTACAAATCAATTACCCCATCGCATACCCTGTCACCAAACCATTCGATGAGTCCAAACCCAAGCCAGCATGGTTTAAAGATAATGAGTATTGTGACTTTCATAAAATCAAGGGACACTCCTTGAATAAGTGTCAGGGTTTAAAAAATTATGTCCAAGATCTCATTGATCGAGGAGATATCAAGGTTGACCCTAGTCAACCTTCATCGTCCAATGCTCAACTGCAAATCTATCAAAACGCCTTCCCCAACCATAGCCAAGGTCCTAGCACTTCCAACAGTAATCCTCAAAACAATAGCACCAATAATGTGAATCACAAGAATACACCCTTCAATTATGAAGGTGTTATTCATTACATTGAGCAAGTGGAACCACGAGTATCCATGATACACGTTAAAGCCAAAGACCCTCAATGTGTTGTAACCACACGATGAGCCTGCATCACCATCCCTGCAGCCTCTACACCCATCCAACCCACTCCTGTAAACTCTCAATATAACATCCTTGATCACCTAAGAAAGACCCCTGCTCATATATCCATTTTGGATTTGCTTAAGTCTTCTCCGGTACATCAAGAGATCCTCAATAGAGCCTTGCAGGAGACCCATGTACCAAATGACATTGACCCCACACAATTCCAAGCTTTGGTGGGACACTTGGCTTTGTCTCATCACCTCCACTTCAGCCAAGATGATATGCCCAACATCGACATCAATCACAACCGCCCCCTACATATCGAAGTCATAGTTGCCCGGCATAAAATAAAAAGGGTCCTGGTAGATAATGGCTCTGCCCTTAATTTATGTACTTTGAAATTCATAAAATAGGTAGGGTATACTCAAGCGGACTTAAGCAACCAGATCATTACAATCAAGGCTTATGATAATACAGAAAGAAATTCAGAAGGGATTATCAATCTTCCTATCCAAGTGGGACCAGTGGTTCAGTACATCACCTGTCATGTCCTTGATCTGGACTTACCGTATAATCTCCTCCTTGGCCGCCCATGGCTCCATGCTATGCAAGCCGTCCCATCCACATACCATCAATGCCTCAAATTCCCAGTCAATGGACAAGAGATCACCATCTATGCCGACCCCCAACCATTTGAATATTGTCGAGCTTTAGAAGCATCTTTTCCCCATTTACATTATTGCCCTAGGGTTGAAATGGGGGCATCTCAGTCATCACCTGTTAGCCCACCATCCACTATAACCACCGCTCCATCTTCCATTGATCCTACAGTCACAAAAGTCCAGATCATTGACAAAGGGTGTGGCGAGTATGAAATGCATACTGCTCTTAATGTAGTGACCATGCCACCATCGCCACACGAGTATGGTCAACCTTCCCATGCTACCCCAAAGGAAGACAAGACTGTCACCTTCCGTGGCAAAAATATCCCTACCACCACTTTTGTATCCCCAAGCATCAAGACAGACGTGCTAGAAGAAGACATAAGCCAATGGGTTTACCGAGAAGAACCTCAACCAGAAACTCCTCTCAAGGAATACTTCCAAGAAAAGTACCCCTGGCCGACAAAGTTCGTGGAAAAGCATAACTATCAAGGCAGAGGCCTAGGGAAGCAGGAACAAGGGCAGTTACAACCCATTGATACGTCTCCGCTACCAAAGAAAGTAGGAATTGGGTATGACAGCAAACAAAAAAGCCCCGCAATATCATCTAATACTTCTAACAGTATCACCAGGGATGAGGGCTCATTGGCAGACATACCCAAGGAGGAATCCATCATACATGCGTATGATGATGTTGATCACACTGACTTGTCGTCCATGTTCGAATGTCTATCCGTTTGCACCATCAGTCTATCCCTTCGTCACCCTGAACTTATTGACTGGGACCTACATAACACCACACCTATCAATATACGTCAACCTTATGGGAATGGGGGAGGATGAACACTCCAGTCGCAAAAATAAAAATAAGAAAAATAAAAAGAGGTCATCTAGTGAAAACCTCCCTGAGGCACTTCCTAACCTAGAAAAGGTAAAAATAAAGGACGCATCTGATGGTGAAAACCTCGAAGAGGCGCCGGAAGATGGAGATGTTCATCTTCCCCTTATGGGAACTTAGCTATCTGCCAGATCATCTATCCTAATTGAAGAGACGCAAGAAGTTAATTTGGGAACTGATGAAAGTCCGAAGATCACTTATGTAGCCAAGTCACTCTCTGAACAAGAGTATCCGATCTTTGTGCAGCTACTCCGAGAAGGAATCATCAACTTTTCCTGGTCATACTCAGACATGCCAGGCTTAGACCCTGCTTTAGTGGTTCATCACTTGGACATTCACCCGGATGCCAAGCCTGTCAAGTAAAAACTCCGTAAGATGCATCCGCAAGTCACATTGTTAGTCAAGAAAGAGTTGGAGAAGCTACTGGACACGGGTTTTATCAGACCAATTGACTACTCTGAATGGATCTCCAATATTGTCCCCGTGGCCAAACCAAACGGAGACATTCGGGTTTGCACAGATTTTAGAGATCTTAACAAAGCCTGCCCGAAAGACGATTTCCCTCTTCCCAACATTGACATGTTGGTCGACTTAACAGTAGGACATGAGATGTTTTCCCTTATGGATGGCTTCTCCGGTTATAACCAGATCCGAATTGCACCTAAAGACCAACACAAAACCGCCTTCACAACTCCTTGGGGCACCTCCTGTTACAATGTTATGCCCTTCGGTCTCAAAAATGCAGGGGCAACGTATCAGAGAGCCATGACAGTTATCTTCCATGACCTCATCCATATCATCATGGAAGACTATGTTGATGACCTATTAGGAAAGTCCAAAACACGAGCAGAACATCTGGCCATCCTGATGAAGATATTTGAGCGGTTAGAACATTATAAGTTGCGGCTGAACCCGAAAAAGTGTGTCTTTGGAGTCACGTCAGGGAAATTGCTAGGTTTCATAGTCTCTCGCAGAGGTATTGAAGTTGATCCTGCCAAGGTAAAGGCTATCCTAGATATGCCACCTCCACACAGTCTAAAACAGTTAAGGAGCCTCCAGGGAAAGATGCAGTCCATCCGTTGGTTCATAGCCCAGCTCACAGAAAAATGTCAGCCATTTACCCATCTTTTGAAGAAATATTCCACCTTTCAATGGACTCCACAGTGTCAAATGGGTTTTGATAAAATCAAGGAATATCTAGCTCATCCACCGATTTTGATGCCGCCTATTCCAGGAAAGCCCCTCCTGCTTTATATCTCTGCTACCTCAGTCGCACTGGGGGCATTATTGGCGCAACATGATGAGTCACTCAAGGAAAGGGCAATCTACTATATCAGCCGAACACTAGTTGGCTATGAGTTAAATTACTCCCCTATGGAAAAAGTTTGCCTAGCACTGGTCTTCAGTACACAGAAACTCCGCCATTACATGCTCAGTCACCCAGTCAAGTTAATCGCTAAAATTGATCCCTTGAAGTATTTGTTATCTAGAACCACTTTGACTGGCCACATGGCCAAATGGGTCATGCTCCTTAGTGAATTTGACATAGAGTATGTAGAGCGCAAAGCTATAAAAGGACAAGTTATTGCTGATCAATTGGCCGAAGCACTATTGGCAGATGCCTACCCCTTAGACACTGAATTCCCAGATGAAGAAATCTACAAAGTGACAAAAGCACTGACTTGGACGTTATATTTCGATGGCTCATACACTCATAATGGATCTGGGGCAGGAATTCTGTTAGTCACCCCTCAAGGTGACTACATCCCAAAATCATTTAGGATAGCATTTCCTTGTACCAACAATATGGCAAAATATGAAGCTCTCCTCACCGGCCTTAGAATCGCAAAACAGTGGCACATTACACATTTGAAAGTCTTTGGGGATTCCTTGCTGGTTATGAGACAAGTTAATGATGAGTTCCTCACAAAAGATGACAAACTGTTACCCTATAAACGTATGGTGGATGATTTCAAAAAATATTTCACCTTCATATAGTTTGACCAAATCCCTCAGGTGCAGAACAAAGCAGCAGATGCCATGGCCACTATTGGTTCTTTGATTGACATGCCGAAGAATCGAACAGAGTGTGAGTTTCTTGTCGAGCAACTTTTAATCCCTGCATACGATGTTCCTAAGACTGACATGGTGTGCGATATTGTAGGTCCCGCCTCCCCGTGGTACCAAGACATATATACTTACCTCCGTAATAATACCATACCCCCAGAACTTACACGCAACCAACGTAAATCCTTTATCCATCGTTCATCCCGATACATCATTGTTGGTGATACACTTTATCGTCATGGGTATGATAGAATCCTCCTCAGATGTCTGAATGAGGCCAAAGCCCAAACGGTACTAACAGAAGTACATGGTGGTATTTGTGGGGCCCACTCAAATGGTATGGCTCTGGCCAAAAGGATCATACGGGCTGGGTATTACTGGCCTACATTGGAATGTGATGCTTGCGAATTTGTGAAGAAATGCCTTCCATGTCAACAGCATGCGGATTTGATCCACGCCCCAGCACAAGATCTTCAGCCTCTCCTAGCACCATGGCCATTTTTTCAATGGGGTTTTGACTTGATTGGCAAGATTCACCCACCCTCATCCGACGGCCATACATCCATAATCACCGCCACTGAGTACTTCACCAAATGGGTGGAAGCAATGCCACTCTCACAAATCACTGGTACTCAGATTTCCAAGTTCATCCTCTACCATATTCTCTGTAGATATGGTATCCCATCCACCATCATTTCTGATAACGGCAAGCCGTTTAAAAACCAAGCCATGAAACACCTCTGCGACACCTTCCATATCCAGCATCGTTGGTCGACGCCTTATTATCCTCAGGGTAATGGTCAGGCAGAAGCAACCAACAAGACCCTCATCCGCATCCTCAAAAAGGTCGTCAATAACACTGGACGAGATTGGCACCTCCACATTCATCCTGCCCTCTGGGCATATCGCACATCCATCCGCACCCCGACAGGCACCACCCCCTACTCTTTGGTGTTTAGTGCCGAGGTCATCTTGCCAATTGAAGTGGAATTTCTATCATTGAGAATCTCTCTTAAGAACCTCATCAGCGAAGAGGATGCTCGCATTGCACGGCTTGCACAGCTAGAGTTACTGGATGAACGCAGAATACGGGCCTATGATCACCTACAAGTATACCAGAATCATCTCAAACGTCATTACAGTCAAAAGGTCTGCCCCAGGCAATTCCAGGTTGGTGAACTTGTTCTTAAGGAAAATCAGCGTACTCAGCAAGACCGCAACAAGAAAGGAAAATTTGAGGCAAACTGGCTAGGGCCATATATCATAACTGCCAAATATGGATCTGGATCCTATAGGTTGACTACTCTGGAAGGAGTTCCCCTTGATGAACCTGTCAATATTCTCCATCTGAAAAGGTTCTACGCTTAAGACCGCTTGATCTACCCTATCCAAAAAAATCAAAAAAGTGACAGAAAAATCCAAAAATAGTAAAGAGAAATAAATCCGTCTTATGGTGAAAACTACCTCTTGGTGGCACCTTGGATAAGTATGGATGGTGAAAACCTGGTAACAGGCGTCATCCATAGAGGGCTTAATCATTATCTACCTAGCATCCTAGTTATTTTATGTTGTCATCCGCACTATCATCCCCACCCACATCAGCCTAGGCCAATTGGTATTTGTTGATTGAGCACTGGACGACCCACCTTACATATCCCTCATCCTGAGCTACTTTATATCCCACTTTGAGCTTATGTCCTTCACTCCCTTTGTCGATCAGTCTGTGTCATCATGTAGAACCATCCATCGTGTCGGTCTCCATCTAGATCTCACCCTCCTGCGTCACTTTCATCTTTCGTCAAACTACGTTGCCCCTGCATTGTCACGTAGGCAAGGCTGATCACTCGATCCGCCCCTGGGGCATTTTTTGGATCAATTTTGTTTTGATCCTCCATCGATTCATCTTCACCAGTCTCATTTCACTTTTTTCCATGGTCCTTTTGTTGAACTACGTTGCCCCTGCGCTGTCACGTAGACAAGGTTGATCACTCAATCCGCCCCCGGGGCATTTTTTGGATCAATTTTGTTTTGATCCTCCATCGATTCATCTTCACTAGTCTCGTTTCACTTTTTTCCATGGTCCTTTTGTCGAACTACGTTGCCCCTATGCTTTTACGTAGGCAAGGTTGGTCATCTGATCCTCCCCCGGGGCATTTGTCTGTTGTGTTTTGTGTCCTTCATCATCGATCACCATTGTCTTCTTTCCGCTTTATCCATGGTCTTTTTCCATGAACTACGAGGGCTCTGCGCTTTCACGTAGGCAAGGCTAATCTCTGATCGGCCCCCGAGCCCCTAGGTCTTTAGGTTGTGTCTTGTCTCCCTTGTGATTGTGTCATCAAGCTATTCCTTTATCTAGCTGGTCCTTAACAAACAAAACCCACTTGCACCAACGAATCTGATCAATTTTGAATATCCTATATCATATCGATCTTTTCACTTAGTATCCATCATAGGTCTCAGCAGGATCCATCCTTCCTAACAGACCTCATCAATTCCATATATCCCCTTGATCCTATGGAAATGGACATTTGAAATTGATTGCGATCTTTTGATGCTTTTGGTCTTTGTTTATCATTTAAGCTCCCTATGATCACTTGTCAAGGCAACCATAATCCATCATATTATGGTGTGTTTTGAATGGTCTACATAGGGGCATATCTTGATTTTTTCTTTGATTTTGTCTTCTCGGTTGTCCCACATAGTACCCACCAAGATCCTAGAGGCCTTGTGTTATGTTGGGGCATCCTTTTCGTGCTTATGGTTATCCCAATACCGGACCCGAACAAGGTCTTCGTGACTTTGGGGTATTGGGATAGATTTTTTTTTGTCTGGCGTTTTTGTCTTATGCATTAGACACTAATCTACCTCGGTCCTCTATACCTTGGTGTATCATGTCTTATGCTATAGAAAAAAACCAGTGCTCCAAAGATGGTAAATTGAATTAGGATTGCATTTTTCATAATCATTGCATTCACACTCACCCTATGGTTTTGGTTGTGTAAATATTTTCCCCCATTCTTTTCCATTCTTCTCAGGATACTGATACCTTTTGACAGATGCCAAATGACATCCATCTTCACCATCACTCCATACCCACCTCCTATCATCACGTCAATTCTTATTGGCACTTATGGCCGTGTGTTATTTCCTCTAAAAATACAAAAATATTATGCCATATATCCATCGTCACTCGCATTACGCACCACCACATGTTAGGTCTATACATACACCGCCACCTGCATCACAAAGTGTTAGACACATAAAACATCACATTCTGCATATATAAAAGGTTCATAAAAAATCCATATACATACATGACAAATAAGTCAACTAGGCATCCATATATATAAATCATCATAGATCCCATAGGTACACATAACCTATCACCCTACACATATCATCTCACCATGCATTAATAAAACTATTCATATTCCATAAGTACATATATCCAATTATCCATAAACATCTCAATGAACCAACGCATAAGTATAAATAAACATAAGCATCATTATTCATATAAAATTATTCATATTCCAATCATCCATGTGAACATCTCATATCATGAACATGAGCATAAGTAAATCAACACATGAGCATAAATAAACCAATGCATCCATCCATATAAACATGTAATACTATATACGCATGCATATAATCACCCATCATAAGAGGAAACATACTACATGGTGTCAATAAGAACTGTCCCATATCAAAATAATCAAATATCTGTCACATGTCCATCATACATCACATGATAAAATACAAAATCCAGAGATATAGAACATCCCTGATCTCTGTCAATAAATCCTGCACACTACATCCTGCATCTATCAAAAAATCAGTAGCCTGTCACCTCCCAAATGAACTCCCCACATCTGATCTCTGTGGAGACTCAAGTCCTGCTCCTCTGCCTAGTGAAACACTTGGTGAATCACTGTAACCATGTGTCCGTGTCCCCAGTGTTTGGGATGGCATTGGCATCTGGGGTGCCTGCCGAGTATACTGAAATATCCGCTGAGACAGGTCTAGAACTGAATGATAGTATGCGGCCATCCAAAATCCTGCCTCTCTCGCATTCTCCTCTCGCTCCGCAACCTGCACCCAAGCAGAATTCTGCTCCTGTCGATATCTATCTCGATACCTAGTGATAGCTCTTCTCTCCTACTCCCAGGCCTCTTGAGCTAACCGATACTATGCCAACTCCGCCTGTAATCTATCCCTCTCTCTCTCCACCATCTGCATATCTGCTCCTGGCATCCCACCCATACCCTGACCTGTCGGAGTCATCACAACATCCCTCTCTGCCTGTAGGGTCTGCATCTGCATCTCTGCTGCATCCCTATCTCTCTCAGCCCCCTGCGCCCGAGCCACTGCTGCGTCTCTATCCCTCTGGAGAGCCTGTGCCCGCAACTCTGCTAAATCCCTCTCTCTCCAGAGCGTCGCTACCTTTGCCACTGCCTCATCTCTCCCCCTCTGTAATGCCTGTATCTTTGCCTCTGTTGCAGCTCGCTCACCTTGCACCTGCGCCTGTGCCGCATCCCTCTCTGCCTCCATCACCTGTACCTGCGCCTGTGCTGCGTCCCTCTCAACCCGCATAATTTGTGCCTGCTCTACTGCCGCGGCCTCCCTCTCCTGCATCAACCCCATATCTCCAAGTGCCTGCTCAAGACAATGTACCCTATCCCGAAGCTCGTCCCACTCTCGCTGAAGATCCCCTAACTGCTGGCTAGTACACCCTGTCCCCTGATCTACTCCCTACT
>VDFB02252616.1:67037859-67081062 GCA_007258455.2 Sequoia sempervirens
GAAAAATAATTGATTTTTAGTGCTCTCGGCCGTACATGTGAAGTTGCAAAGTTGCAGACTTGACAGTAATTGTGCATAGTGTTTTTAAATAAAATAAACGGGATCCCGTCTATAAAATAGGATCCCGCTTATTATTAAATGGGATCCCATTTATTAATAAGTGGGATCCCGCTCTATAATCAGGATCCCGTTCACTAAGATTGAGTGTGGGGGCCATTGTAAAGGCAATGGGATCCCGTTTTATAAACGGGATCCCGTTACCTTTACAACGGTCGGAATGGGAATGGGATCCCGATTAAAGCACGGGATCCCGTTTATTAATAAACGGGATCCCGTTTTTTTAAATTTGAATTTTGTTTTGCATCGTGGGCGGGTTTTTGCCAAGGTTTTTGGTTTGGGAAAACCATTGGAAGTCCGAACCTAAGCCTTCAACCTGATTTGACCTACAAGTTGAAGGCCCTAACAATGTCAAAGAAAAATACCGACTTTGGACATATGGTCAATTTTAATTCCAAAATTTTCTAATGAAATTAAAACCCATTTTAGATCAAACAATGCAGATTCTAAATATGTAATTTGTTTTGGTAATTGAATTATTTTTCTATTTTTCAACTTAATTTCTAATAAAAATTGGTCCATAAACTTAAATATCGAAGTTTTACTATTTTAATAACTTCTTTTGATCAACATAACATTTTGACAAACGGATTGCACGAGAGCAAACTTCGTGACAATTTCTTTTCAATTTGAAAAATAATCAGAAAATGATAAGTTTAGGTCATCTTATGCATGTCGTACATGACGATTTTTCAAAATGACAAATCTGCCTAATAAAAAATTAACAAAAAAAAAATATTCAATAAAAAATTACAAAAAAATATCAAGAGCAAGCTTCAGTGAGTCATAAAACTTTTCCCAAAAGTATTTAGAAAAATACGATAATTTAAGTCAAAATATGGATGTCGTACACGTGCATGGTATGGTAAAAAAAAATGACTTTTAAACAATGGTTTTTAGAAATGCCTATTAAAACTCAATTTGTATAATCTGGGTATTGAAATAAATTACATATTTGGAAATTAGACTCCAAGCACTACATTTTATGATCAGTGACTTTTTTAAATATTTCATCTCTAAGTGCTTCAAATTTTAAGGTCAAATGTGTCAAATACTGAAAATCAGGGAAAACACTTCCACTTTTTGGCCAAAAAGTGGACTTAACTTCTTGCACACACCCTTCATATTTTTTATAGTATTTCTAAGTAATTTACCTTTGGTTGAATATTAAGTTGTATTTCGTTAGTTTATTGAACCTACTTAAAACAATCACATAAATATAAATATTATATATAAATTTTATTTATTCTTTCTTTCTAAAAATACTCTTTTAAATTCTAGATAATATAAATAAATAGAACTATTCTTTCTCACATAGCAATTCTATTAATGAATTGAATAATCATTCTATCTACTCTTAAAAGGGATATTCATGTATTCATAAAACCACAACTTTAATGAATTAATTAATTATAAAGCGAGAAATATTCTTTTACTATAACCATAATATAATATATATATATATATGTTTGCAGCCATGAGGAAAACAACCTGATAGCAACCCCGTGTTTCAACCATATCTCAAAAACTACGATCTGGGTTCTTCAAATTTTTGAACAGAGATTAGAGAACAAGGCAAAGAAACCCTTTAAATTTTTCACTAGCCCAATTTGTAAAAACAAAGTTATGGATGATGCAATCAGGCCAATTTATTGGCAGGGAATAAATCAATAACACAATATGCAATACAATAGGCTAAAGCTTGACAACTAGATGCCAAAGGAAAATGGTGAAGCAAATTTATTTAGAAAACTTTCAAGCAAATGCATTTAGAAAGGAAAAAAATATTTTATAACATCAAATGCAATGGTTGCAAGATATACACAGATTAGGTTTAATAAAACATTCAAGAAAAGTAATTGAATTGAAGAAGTATAAATGGAATAAACGAAATTAACAAAATGCCCAGAAGAAATGTGGCTTCAAGGCTGCAATAATATTTTTACAGAATAAGCACAAAATTGTTTACAGAAAAGGGTTTTAAAATATTCAATGAAAACATTCAAGAATTCTTTCGATTTAGGAATTAAATTAACAAATAGATGTTTACAGACAACATAATCATTCAAGCAATTCATTTTCTAAAAAGAAATAGAATTTAGAAAACAATGGAACCTGGATCCAATTGCTTGGCACGGTTGAAGATTTGATGTTGAGCTCCCAAATCCCAAATGGCAATTCCAATCTCTTCAAAAACCCCAAACAATCTTTGCAGAGTCCCAATTCAAAATCTCCCAAAACCAAATGAAAGTCTCCCAAAAACAAGAAAATATTCACGGAAAACAAAAATCAATAATCCTCCAAAATCTCATAAAAAGATAATTATTTACAAAAAGGAAAGCTATAAAGATTCCATGCAAGCTTTATTTTTAAAAAATAATTAATTTTTTTTAATAACTATTTGAGTTGCATGTTGTTGCATACTCACTAGACTATCATGTGCAGTCCCATTTTAGAAAATCTATTTAATGTTTTCTTCATGAGTCAAACTTTATTTACTCATCATATTATTATTATTTTTTACTATTTATTAATTGCATCATCCCATTATAATATTTTATCTTATTTTAATATTTGTTTCATATTTAATTTATTATAGTATTTCATTAAGCTCTTAATATATCATAAACCATATTTTTTAATAAATATATTTATATTAATTATCAAAGTGTCCTTGACTTAATAATTTATTTTAATACATTAATTAACCAAAACAACATTTTTCAAAAAAAATTAAATTAAACAAACCAAATGTAAACAACAATTACCCAACCATAATCAGGGTCAAAAAACAAGACCAACTGACCGCGAACAACAAACAACACTAACGAGGTGACATACCAGATACTCATCCTCTTCGAGGATGATGGCTAGGGTAGGGGATCTTATGTTATCTCTGAATAACTATTCCATTGGGTTTAAGGCACACTCAGACTTGCTAATTTAGGTGGAGTCAATGTCTAGTACCTGCAACCTGCAACACGCAAAATATTCAAGCATATACATAATCATACAATCAAGCACACTGTGAAAAGAAATCACAGTGTAGTAGGGTACTCACAAGTGAGTAATGCGACACTATCCCTTTCATTCAATCACATCAAAAGACAACACTCAGTAATCAAATCAACTCGTAAACCATCTGCTACGTAGCAATCAGAATAATAATCATCTAATGGTCATGATAGAATAATCACATATTGATCATAACAATGCATCTAGTTCATCATATATTGTCATAAAACAAATCAATTGCTTAACATACCTTTAATTATCCCTATTAACCTCTGAGTTCCAAGGCCGACTACCTGCACATTCACGGTGAGAATGGAGGGGCACTACAATCAAGCATCCTAAGACTTCACAATAGTATTATTAGAGTATTCAAGAGTATTCAAGAAGGCATTCAAGGATAGATTTCTTCATCATTTGTAGTAGCAATCAAGATTCAATTATCATTTCAAAGGCTTGATGCATCATGCATGTGGTTTTGAGCTAACGTTGTGATGTATTGTTCAAGATCAATTCAAGTATTTAAAGACATTATCTTTCATCAAGAATCATGACGACTTGATTTACATCTATTGAGGCCACTTCATGCTTGTTTGCATGTCTACAATATTTCAAGCAAGGTTCTATTGTTTCATCTTATGTTTCATGTTTCATTTCATTTCTCATTAAGGTTTGATTACCAAAATGAGGTTTGACCAAGGAAAACCCCTATCCACTAACAAAAAAACATTTTTCCCTCTCTTTGATGTGTGATTTGCAGATTTAGGGTGAAGATCCATTCAAGAGCAAGATTGGAGAAAGTTGTCAAAGTTGTCACCTTTCTTGCAAGATTACGGAAAGTCACCTACAGGTTGGAATTCAGAGTTTTAGACTCAGAGATCAGATAAGAGAGAAGCTACAAGAATCACTAGAGGATATAAAAGTTTCATATCAACCCTAATATTGGGACTAAATCTCCACCTTGGGCGTATGAGTCCCAGTATACCATTTTTTCATCATTTTCTATAGATCCTGGTTTACCAATAGCAGATTTTAGTTTTGGCCTAAAACCCTAAACTAGGGTTAAATCACCCATACTAGTGTATGAGTCCTAGTGTTGTTCAAAAGTCATAATTTTGGGATTGCAGACCTTGTTTCAAGCATCTTCAATTTTCCAGGTGCACCTCTGTTCATTCTCGGTTCATTATTCTGATTTGAAGTTTCATATTCTAGGTTACATTGTTAGATTTGCATATCATCTACATTTCCTTCTTTCTAGGCCTTTGCTTAGTGGTGAACCCCATTTTGTCTTTAATCACACCCAACTTGGAGATCTTATAGCATACCCCTTCTCTCAATTGAACTATTAGGTTGAGATCTCTAGAGTTTCCTTGAATGAACTAAGAGTGAAATAAGGCCCTCCTAGTTCCATCTCCTAAAAGGTGGAACCCTATTTCCTTGTGTTCAACTTGATGGAAACATTTTTTTAAGTTGTCAATATGTATGTTTTTTATAATGTATTATTCCAAAAGTGATTTTTTTCCATTTAGAAATTTTTTTTAATGTTATAAATTTAGTGACACAAGCATAACTATGACATATTCTTAGGTGTTGTAAAAATGTACTTTTCCTTTCATTGAGAGTGAGACACTATAAATCATATTTGGGTGTGTTGTAGGCATTTCAAATTTTATTTATTTTATGACATAAGCATTAAGAAATAATGATGATATTTTATAGCATGGGAATTGCTATGAACATATTTTTGGGTGTTGTAAGTATTCCTATATCCATTTGTAGAAATGTAGACATTGTATACTATAATTTGTTTTACTTTGTCTTTGATATGAAAACAAATAAAAACTATTTGTACTTTTATTAATGAGTAAGGGATAATTTATTTGTCATAGATGAGCATAATAAAAGATAAAATAATAATACTGATGTTATTAATAATTTACTATTTTATGAAAAATATAATGTCTTTGGCCAAAGAAATAATGCACGTCCAATTCTTAACCTTCCACAAACACTTATTATTTTAATAACATCAATATCAAGTTTTAATATTTAACTTAAATTTTTTTTAGATAAAAAAAAGAAAGGGCCCTCATCTTGAAAGTCACAAAAAAAAACAACAGAACCAGAAACAAAGGCCAGATTGGCCTAGACCAACCACAAAAACTAGCTCAAAGGCCAAGATGAACACCTAAAACATGTTATCGGGAGGGGAAAGTAGAAAATATAAACAAAAGTAGGCACATAGGCCTAAGAATAGCATAAAGAGAAAGGAAGATCAAGCTTCTTTTTTTTTCTTTAGCTAAATCTTGAACTTTTGGGTTCTATTTCTTCCTCTACTTTTTTATTTAGACTGACCAAAAATGGTTCCCATTAGGGTGTAATCACAAAATTGTGTGTCACTTTTTGGCCAAGATGGACATTTATATCAACATTTTTAATTGAATCTTCACCTTCTGAGACCTATAGTAAATAAACTATTAAGAATTTGAAGATGATGTGAAGTAGTGATTTGTGGCAATTATGTGTAAATTCTAAAAATATATTTATTTATTTTTTGAAATAAATCATGAATCTTTCAACATCTCCTTTAATAACTAGTTTTAAATAGAAAACAACATTTTCTTGAAAGTAACATTTATGTTGTCAAACATTGGTGAAACAAGGACATCAATACCTAGGGAAAATGTATTTTTTGAAAAAAAATTATACTGGTTTATTATTTTCTCACCTCTATAGAATGAAGAGCTTGATGTTCAGTGAAAAACCTATGTTTATTAAAAATTAAAAATTAAAATATATGATAAAATGAAAACATATAATTTAAACTATACTTGTTGGAAAGCTCGTTTCAAGGGCTACAATCTTGCAAAATATCTTGTCAAGTTAAGTGCATCTGAAGAACCAACCCGAAGTTTGAAACTAAATTTTCTGTGGAAATTTTGATGCAAAAGCCAAAGCTATCTAGCTAAGGCCCTTTAGTCAAATGGATTCCTTTGACCAAAGGCCTTATTGCCCGAGAAAAAAACAATTGTTAAACTACCTTCAAACAACTTGGTTATACAATAAAATAATATTTATGTTAATTTAGCAGTCGATATTTGAACAAAGGCCAACTTAACTTACATTTGAAAAGAACATGACTATTTGAATTACATATATATATACAAGGTCAAATTTTTATGATTTTAATATCAAAAAATAAGGAAATTTTGTAAGATGTGTTTAATAGTTCTTTTTTTTTAAGTGTTTTACAAATTTGGAACGTGGAATTAGAAAAGAATTATCAAGATCATATTTTGCAACTTGAAGAAGATGGGAAATCCAAATAATAGGAAAAAGAAGACTACACAATATCATTCTGAAGAAAGGAAACAACAATTGAGTGAAAGAAGGAGGCAAAGGTATTATGCTAAATAATATCAAAAATAAGGTATACATATATTTTATATTATAAATTATGATTTTTTTTTCAATTAAATCATGTTCTAGATAAGATTAGGATCAATAAGATCAAATTGTTTTCACAACTTCTTTTACTATATTTTACACTCATTTTAGATGTCCACTTTGTATGTTTTTTTAGCCTTGTTTTATCCCTATCTAGAAATGTTTATCCCTGTTGATCTTATATTTGAGGTGTATGTCCCCTTATAAATCCTTCCCTAATAATAAAAAAGATGTGCATTCACCTTTAGCATGTGTTATCTTTATCTCCTTATACTTCCTTATAGAACAAAGCCTCCTAGCATTAAATATTAAAGTCACACCCCTAGTGTACATGTCTAAGCTATATCATCCCACATTCCTTGATTAGAGGGGATAATTTTGATGAGTTTTAACTACAAAAATTAATGTGTCTCATTTATGATCCACCTATCATAAATTCAATGTTCACCTACCCTAAAACACTTAGAAAATATATTATTAATAGATCCATCTTCATCCACTTCTCATCATCATGCATCCACAAGAATTTTATGTTAAAACAATGAATTTTTTGTGTAAGCATAGTTCTTTACATCCATCTCTTATCCATCCCAAATCCTTAGAACCTCCATTTTCATTCCCAATCTACATACACCCTAGTTATTATCACATTATGTCCAAGGCCATGTAACCTATGGTAAATTACTAAGTTAGAGCTATTTTCATGTCATCACTAGTATCCATACTTGACAACCTTAAAAATTTCCAAGGACCTCTAAATGTAGTATATCTAAATATTTTCATGTTGAATCACTTTCCAATTTTTAGGTGCATAAGTCATGATTTTCCTATTTTAGGTTAGGTTAGGAATGCTTACTTTGTAATCTAAATTCTAATCTAATCTAATAATTGATAAACATATTTAAATAAAGAAAAACACTCTAGGTAGTTTCTTAATTTTGTTCATCTCTTAACACTAAATTCAATAAATATTTAACATATTTATGATACATTACAACAATGGTTTAGCTCTTATATATTATTCTTATTTATTATTTATTAATTGTATATATCCCTAGTTTCAATGAGAATTTGGAGGTATCATTCATTCCAATATATGCTCATTCTTCTCTCTCATTATTTTATGAAAAATTTCTCAAGTTATATCATTTATATATATAAAATTATGATTATTAAGATTTACATGATGATATCTTTAGTTATCTCCTTTCTTCTTCTTCCTTCCATTCTTTGTATTCAACTAGTCGAGGGGGGGGGGGAAATATTACAACACTAACATTGTTTGTATGTCTATGGTTATAGTGGCCCAAATAATGCCCTAAACAATATTTTAATATTTCAATCATGGTTAAAATGGCCTATTGGAGAACATTTCACCTCATCCTTTTTTTATTACATTTATTGGCTTCATGGATTCATGCCACCCTTTTACATTTTATTTTTTCTCTTACTTATTTATTATTGTCATTATTTAAAAATTTATTTTAGTTCCTATGTTCTAAGTTTATTTAGAGATGATATTCACTAAATTCTATTCACCTTTTTAGGTTTCAAGATGGAATTCTAATTGCAAGGAGAATCTACTAAAGCTATATCCATATCTATATCATTTTGGTTGTTTAGATTATTTTACTTTCATGTTGATATCTTGATTTACTCTTACATACATCTTTATGATAGGTCAAAGTGGGGGAAAATGTAATGGTGAAAATTTCATAATTTACATTTTTACCATTAGTTTTGGACTTATTTTGACCAAGTTATCCTTTATGTAATATATACAAGTTACATTATTTTACACTAATAGTTGGCACATTCCTTGAACCTATCCTAATTTGAGATCCACACATTCCTAGGAACTAGTTATGACCCTTAGTTTAACTATCTACCTACCTAGTTCAAATTTATGGTATAAAATTAGACTCAATTTCATTTCTTGATGTGAAATTTATCCAATCATAGATCTAAATTCAATATTTAAATTAGGCCAATATTTCCCTCCTCCAACCAATTGTTGTGTGCTAACTTGAACTGTAAAAGATTTAAAATTATATTTTAGGGTATTTTATAAAAAGGATTTGAACTCTATTAATTTTACACAATGTAATGGATCATTCAAAATATTGATCACCCACATATATTTACACCATTATTCAAGGATCACATGTGAGCATTGTTGGAAATAGGATGTCATTTAATTGCAAATCCTAAACATTAATTATTTCATGTATCTCCTAGATTCTTGGAATGTGTTCAATAACACTAAGATTAGGATGAGATTAATTATTTGGATGAAATAAATCATGAAATTGACATTTGTAGTTATTCCTAAATAATAGGAGCATGTGGGTGCACACATGGTAAGGTGAAACTCACCTTGAGTTTAGTTAACTATTCGGAGTAAGAGATAACACTTCCAAATGCATGTAAAGATCCTAGGAGTGCATGAAGTTCAGTTCATTCGTTTAGATGAGTTCAATTCGTTCAGTTCGTTCAGAATCAATTTAGTTCAGTTCAGTTTAGTTCAGTTTAGTTCAGTTTAGTTTAGTTCAGTTATGGTTCAGTTATCTTCAGTTGCATGCAAGTGCATGTTGCATGCATGTTGGTTATTTTGAGTTGCATGTAGTTAGCTTCAGTTAACTTGGAATGCATGGCTAATAACATTGAGTTGTATGACAAATAACAGGGACTACCTCCAGTTAACAAGGGATGACTATTCTTTGGGAATGGTGTTGAGTAAATGTTTCAGTTAACAAGAAATCACTTGGAGCCAACTTGGGCGCCCAATATGCTTTCTTGGAATTAACTCCAATGCATGATAAGATATTTCTGAAGGCTCTGTTAAGTGGGACCCTCTTTTGGGCGCCATCTTTGAGGAAGAGCTTTGTAATTATCACCGAAGTGAAGGATGAGTTGTAGCTTTAGTTTGGAAAGCCCAAATGGGTAAAGCACATGTTCTAAGCTTTGTTCTTCATGGTAGAACTCAACTTGAAGCAATATGGCGTACCTTTTCAAGGGCTTGAGCTTGTGCATTGTAATTATCACCATTTGGAGATTACAAGGTTGCATATTGTCTATTTATCTCAAGCAAGTTGAATAGAGTTGAGAGAGTTTTTTATTGCAGGTTGTGAAGAAGATTGGTGAAGACAGAAGAAGCATTCTCAAGCAAGAATTGGAGCTATTGTAATTTAGATATTGAATAATAGAATAATTCTTGGTGGAGTTTTTTCCCGAAAGGGTTTCTCCATGATATATCTTGTGTGATCTTTCTAATATCCTGTCTAGTTCTTCTATCAACTTCTCTCTTCATTCTATAACAGTAAAATGAATTAATCAAGATAATCACCTACAAATAATATATGTAACAAAGAAAAGACTTACTTAGATCAGCAATATTAAAGTTTTACAAAGTATTAAGCTAAGAAAACACCTCATTTTTCAACAAGCATACACTATCACATCAACATCTACATAGCTAGTGATAGGTGGGCATATTGCATGGTTTTTTATTATTTTTTATCATTATTCATAGGTTGGAGTATTGAATAAACTACCATGAGTTCCAATGATCACATGATGCTCACTTAGTTAGATAACCAAAGGTGCTTATAAAGACCACTAATTCATCACTACAAATATTAGAAGGCAAGCAAGGAAAGGTTAGTTTTCTAGACCACATAACTTATCAAAACAATGTCATGTAGCATAGCTTGATTTTGGGCACTGAGATAGATTCCCATACCACATAGTTGACCCATATCAATCTTACAATGAGATTTCAGCCCAAATAAGAGAAAATTTTAGTTCACTTACTATTAGAGAATTAACAAAGTTGATATCAAAGAATTATTTTAGATCAATGGGTGATACTTAATCCACCTTCATCATTTGAAAAGTGTGCTTTTCAATTTTTATTTATTTTTTAACTTGTAGAATTATTTTGTCAATATGATTATTATGTATTTACTTATTTACCTCAAAATATTTTAAGGGTTCCTTTTTTATTATTTTTTAAATTACAAAATGATACTAAAACTAGTTTTGCAATATCCCTCAAAATATTGTACAAATTAATTTTATAAGCATTGTTTACATCAAACAAGAATAAAATACTCTATAAATTATAAAGCTATAAGCATGTATATTAAAGACTCGCAATTATCACATGGTCCCTTTATAAATCATGAAGAATATAATCTTAATTCATATAAATAGTAAAAAATATATATTTTTAATCTATTTGCTAGTTTTTCTTTTTGTTGTAGAATTTAAAATTAAAGCATATTAAATGGCATTTAAGTTGTATTTATAATTTCTACATCTAAATAATTATGAGATGATGTTGGGATTAAATGTGGAAAGTAAAGGTGTAAAATCTTTTTTAAAAAAAGAAGAAAATGTGTATATTTTTAATAATTGATATAGATGTTATTAATAATTGATATAAATGTTAATGAATAGAGAAGCTCAAGAAGAAATATGGCACTACTAGAATTAGGTTTTGTTCTCTATGTTCTTTCTTTGTGTTGCTAGGGACAATACTATGGGTGGTTTACATTACTAGTAATGGTTTCATCGTTCCATCTATGGTGGTATTCTATACAATCATGTTAATATTGTGTATGATCCTAATGGTGTCCTATATGGTCATGATAGCATTCTTTGCAACTTCTAATAGAAAACATGCAACCTTTAATAATTTTATTTTGCATGTATACCTTCACTTATAGTGTTTATTATTGGGAATAGTGGTGTTTCTGGCACATTTAAAGTTTTTCCTTAGTTAGATTCATACACTAATTTAATAGTTATATTAGAAAATTCTTGGAATTTGTGAGAAAAGCAGTAGTTACAAGAGGGTGCATGTTGCTATAGCAATGAACCTACCTATTGTGCATAGTGGTTTTCTAAAGTGTAGTAACTATTCAAGTTTGTTCCCTCAAAGTTCTCTTATTCAATTATTCATTGTCTAGTGAACATCCTTGTTTATAAATAGACCTACCTCTTATGACCTTTGGACTCTTGAAAATGGATTGGGGTCTTGTGCTGGGAAGAGTAGGAGTTTGAGAGGGAAAATTTACATTATATCTAGCAATGCAAATGTGTAAAGCTTGTCAAAATATAAAATTACAGTGCACTAGTTTCTTGGACGAAAGGAATGGCCAAGAGTAAGAATGGGAGATCTCCAACTATGAAAGTGGTAATGTTTTGATATAAGAATACACAATAAAATATAATTGAATCTTGAAATAATTAAAATATCAAAATCATATCTAATAAATTAATTTTGATTTCTACACAAACCTTATAAATAATGTAATTTTAAATCCCTATCAAACTAAACTTGATCCGAATAATCAGGAGCTAATTCTGAAATTTAAAAACTGACCACCAAGTTTCTTCCAAATTCGATATTCCTTCTATTACAAATTGGTAAAAGAAAGAGAAAAGCCCCACATAGACATCCTCCTCAACCTAGTATAGATGATACAGCTTGGATTCCTTGAGAGCAGATGTAAAATTGAAGTAGGTGAGAACAGTAAACCACATCTCCCTGTCCTTGAGCTTGTGTACAGCAATGGTATCAGGAATTAATTCATGAGAACATGAGGGATTAGCAAGAGGAAAGTCATACATGGCAGGCTTATTGCTATACCTATTCTTAGCCTTGTTCCCATCATCTAACCATTGCCCTACCATCATATCTTCTGGCCCCACTGTCTTGTTCTTGGGGATAGGAGACTCCTCAATCCACTTCACCAAATCCCATGACAGGGCATATCCCATACCAGACATATACTTGTCCCAAGGATCCGTTTTGTCACAAGGTATAACATAGCCATAGTAAGTGTCATTCCTTGGCAAAGGCTTCAGTGATTCAGCCAACTTATCAATCCTAAAATAAACATCATCATCAGCCTTTATAACATAATCATACTGCAATCCCATCTTTGGCAGACTAGAGAAATAAGTATAAGTCTTACCCTCGTTCATGTTCTCTTCACAGTTCAATATGATGATATCATTGTAGGTCATGATCTCCAAGGCACAAGGATTCTTTGATCATCCTTGGTTAGATTGCCGAACACAAATTTCACATCCACTTTTGCATGAACTGTGGATTGGCTTCTGTAAACCATACGAAGAAAATGTCTTCTTTCATACAGATCTGCCCTTGTTAGAACTCCAATCAGAATACTGAACTCATACTCAGGCTTTGAGTCATTCCTCTTATCAACTTCAATGGCTGCTCTGACAGTCTCCTTAACATCCTTTGTGCAGTTCTGAACTTGTTGTGGGCAGCTACAATTGATGAAGATCTGGCTGCCTTGAGAAACCACGTAAGTATTATTATCCGTTCTCAGAAGAAATGGTGGAGAGATTGAACTCACACTATTAGCATTAGAAATAGACAGCATTGCTCTGCTAAAACTAGATGGAGTTTTAACTATTTCTCTGAATTCTGATATATTGAGTAAGGCTACTAAAAAGACAAGGACTATGAATAGACATAGCAGCCCTGTTCTAAATTTTAAGGCTTGGAAGAAAAAATAACAGGATTTTCTGCTATCCTCCATGAATCTTCTCACAGAAAGTCCCAATAAGAAATAGCTATAAGGCCATTACATTGAACATTCAGTGTGTTGGCTTCAATAAATGCGCAGAGACTTAATTGCTTTCATGTTCTCTTCCTCCAGCGGTTGCTACGGTTTTGCTTTTGTGTCTGGGTGGCAGGATAAGATTCAAGCCTTTACAGCAACTTCTCTTTCTGACTTTCTTCCTTGTTGGGTATTCTAATACAGATGAAACATTACTTTAAACTTCATATAACAGTAAATTCCGTTCCAGAAGGCAAGCTTCCATTAAAATAACCTGCAGTGAGATTCCCACAAACTTAACTTACGGGACCCACATGGCAGGCCACCATCATTACAGCAAAAATTAACGGCCGTACCTGCCTGCTATTGGCTGCACATTTCACCAAAATAAAAATTAAATAGAACTTATTAAAACAATTTATTTATTTAATATCCACATCCAGTATATTACCTGCCTGAATTCAATGTACTAGGTAGTGATTACATTGAAGGCCTGCAATAGAGTAGCTTAATAAAATGGTCTGGAATAAAGGAGATTTCTAGGAAATATAAGCTATGCACTCTTTCCAAAGTCAATGCCTTGTAAGATCATTACAAATCTGGTATTCCCATGTGAAAGATTTGGACTTAAGACTTACATATATGTATTTTAATCTATATAAAGACTTCGTCTTATGCACTCAAGATCACACATTTTGTTATTAGTTTATGTGGGTGGATACCGACCTCTATAATAGCAATCATTCCATTTAAATAATATTCATGAAATTTTTTGTTTTATTTCTATGGTATTCACCTTTATGCTAATGGAACCATTTTAATGTTCATATATAAAGTTACTTGACATGTTTTGGTATTGTTGATTAGAAGTTAGTTGCATCGTAATCATTTCTTGCCATTTTTCTATATGTATGTAAAAAAATCAAATCCACTTCTTGCAACTTTTTTTGTGACTACTTGAATCTATTAAATTGGCTATGTTGAAGTTATAGTCTATATGTTTGCAATAGAAGCACATATCAATTTATTAGTGAATTGTTGCTTCAATATGATAAAATATCATTCAATTTTAATAACATTAGATATTACTCAGCTATTTTTTTATTGTTCCAAATATGAATGATAACACTTTCATTTGATAAGTATATAAATTTTATGGTGGGTTTGTGCACAAAGGTGAGGACCAATCTTCAATCTTTAAATATGATAAAAGAATAATGTGAGCACTTTTACAAACTATTCGAGTAGATTCAATTCAATATAATCCCACCACGATGTCCATGAGGTTGAGGAGGTAAGATTTCTATAGCTTTTGTAGTTTAAATTTAAATGAAATATATTTTACAATTATTTTGATTTAGTATTTTTTAAATTGAACAATTGGATGTTATTAAGGCTTTCCACTTAGGTTGTTGAAGGAGTTCTGACTTGTCACCACTTAGCACTTTGAAGTGTTTGTAGAAAAATATGTTATGTGATATGATTTGTGGATTTCCTCTCTTTGTTCAATGACTACTTTTTAGAGTTTCATGTTCACATATTTGATTGTGGTGAACTTGGTAGGTTTATGGTGGCTTCTTGTGAGAGATTATGCATTAGTTTTTTTGTTTCATATGTGAATCATTATGAGCTTTGTTGCCTTCATTTTGCACTGTTTAATCTTGTAGCTATGAAGCCAAACACAAAAAAGACAATAACACAGACATATGTTGGATCTTCTATTCCCTAGAAAAACAATATCCAGAATCTTGTATTTATAGAGCCTGCTTTACTTAGCGTGCAGGAAAGAATCTTTCCTTGCTTTCTTTGCTTTATTTACACATAAAATCACTCTAGGATTTATCTTATCCTCACAAACTCGGAAACATTCTATTAAAGAATAAAAATCCTGCTTTGCTAAAAATGAACTCGAATAATTTAAAGCAAATCTTATCAAGCTTTAAAGCTCCATCATTTTTATTTCAGTAATCAGCTCCTGGTGTTTATCATTTAGAAAAACTTCCATATCCAGTCTGGGAGCTTTCTGTAGATAAAAATGCCATGCTAAATCTGCCTTACTGGATTCTACATCTTGCAACAAACAGTACCAATCCAACCTAGGGAAAATGATTTGCAATGTGGTGTACTTGGCAATATGGAATGTTACACGGAGAGGAAGAGTATAACAAATTTCAGAATTTAGAGCTTTTTCAGTTTCATTCGAATACTGCTGCCCATTATTCTTCTCCCTGTCAGTAGAATGTTGACGTAGCTTCCCATCTTGACTCAATGCAGTGGGATTGTCACCAACCATATTGGTTTGGCGCTGTTGGCAACCACTATCTGATTCAGAAAAATTAATGCTATTGCCTTTACCTTTATCATTAGTATTAAGAACACTGGATCCATTTTCCTTTACATAATCTGAGAACCATTGGCTGTCTAGCTTTAGTTGAACAACATTCCTTGGGCCAATGGAATGAACATTGTAAATTGCATTATCTTTACCCTCTATGCGAACTTCATAACTTATATCACTTGGAAATTGTGATGGGCTGGGAATCCCAGCACTTATGCAGTATTTGATTATTTGCTGAAGCTACAGATTGTATAAATGTTTATGTGTTTCAATGTGGCTCACAGAAACATTCTCCTCACAGCAGCACTTACCACAGGGAGAAATCTGTCCCTCGCAGAAATCACAGCACAATACTCTACTTAATCCAGACCCATCCATGTTAGATAGAATTTATGTCTTTCCTCTGTAATAATTACGTCTTTCCTTTCTTATAACTTAGAATTGAGTGTGGATCTAGTTCGTGGATAGTCTAATTCTTAACACGAAGATTTAGTTTCAAAGCCAAAAAGTTGTCTCAAAGTATTTTGTATTGCGAATGTTAGGGTAACAGTAAACTTCATTATCTAGAACCTAACAAGCATATGTTTTATACAACTACGTAGAACAGGAATCTGAAGTCATTGGAACCACTAGCTTGCCGACAGCTAATTGAGTGGTGATTTGTAAGAAAACTTATCACTAAAGGAGAGGGCCTATAGTGGGCCACCCTAATTTTGTGCTTCTTATAAAAATTGGTTTCAAAGTCACATTATCAAATATGATGCCACATCACCATGCTTTTTGTCAAGGTATCCAAAAAGGCCCAAAAAAAAGGTGAGATTGATATGGGTCACTAAGTCATGTATTATTGGTGCGTTGATGTGGCATCACATGATTTGCTAGTTTGTGTACTTTATGGATAAAAGTGTTTTGCAATTGGATATTAAGTGTAAGTTTATTGGATATTACGCCTACCTACTATAGGCCCACTCAGACCTACTTCTATACCCACCATTGGACCCCTACCCACTATGGGGCCCTTTCCCTTAATCGGGTGGTGATTTTGTAAGAAAGCCCACAACTTGATGTGGAATGAAAACCAAGCCTTTCAAGGAGGTATGGCCTTCAAATAAAGACAATGATTTATTGTAACCAGTTACATTACCAACATTGAAGGTGCATATGTCAGGGTTTTTAATATTTTGAAGACTAAGTTCTAGTCTCAAGTATGAGAGATTTTATATTAAGCTATGTTTAAAGTTATGTTTTGGTATTTATTAAGTCATAGTTTATTATAATGGTGAAATTTATAAATTTATGTTAATTTTTATTTAGTTTGTGTTTATTTAAAAAATATTACAATGTAATTATTTATTGATAAATGATATATTTTTATTAATTTGAGTTATTTTTTCTTGTTCACATATTTTTACATATCATTTTACATCTTTGATCTTATTTTATATATATTTATATATATTATTTTATAATTATACTTTATTTTATTCATTGTTATTATCATACTTACACATTTATTTTTCATATTGATAAATTCACTTTTTCTTGTTTCTAGTCAATCTTGTAGCATGTGACTATGTAACTATAAAGTAGGAAATTGCATACCCTACAAATTTCACATTAGCTTTTAATCCTCCTTTGTTGTTCTTTTTTTTTAGCAAATTTTAAGGTCATTTTAGCCTTTGCCTTGACCTTTTCCACATACAAGATTGTCAAAATTTTGTACCACTCTAATTCTCCTTGTTGACCTAAGACCACATATTAAAATCTAAACATTTTCATCATAGCACCAACAAGATATGTGGACATCTATATGATGTGCTAATGTACCATAAGATTTCAAATTTTAAGATGTTGATTTCCTACTCAGCTACTTGTTGTCACCTAGTATGAAGTTCATTTATCATAAAATACCCTTTTCATCCAAGTGTCACCCTTCATCTTCCAAGAAACCCTTTTAGAGAAACCCTCTCTTTATATTTTGACAAAAGTCAATCACCTTCTCCTCTCTTTGCTATATTTAAATAATTTACTCTTCTTAGCTATCTTGGTTGCATTCTATTAATTAGCCCTCCCTTGTTCAAACTTCATACTACTAGATCTTTATTGATACTTCTTATGTTCATTTTTCTCTATATTATGTTTCTTATATTATTTCACTAAGACATTGATTTTATTTACATAATTTTACAACTCTCTATATCATTTATTTCAATTTGACAATATATCTTGGTAGTTTCATTTTATACAAGTTTATTATGCACACTAGGATGTGGCTCCTTATAGACCAAGGAGTTCCTAATTATAAACTATTTTATTTATTGCTCTCAATTCTTAATGCACATAATATAAGAGCACACAATCTTTCTCTTTCTATTTGACTACCTATGGAATCCAAAAGGCTAAAATTTGGGGTGTGACAAATTATGGCAAGATCCTAAGTAGACACAATCCCTTTTCATATTCATAGATATAGGTGTGTTTCAAACACACAAAGGTTTTATTTTCTTTTACCTTTTTGTCATCATTTCTATTTTTCTTATAAATCTATAGATTAAATTGATTTTATAGCATATCTATATATTCTAGTACTTCCTAGTTGAAAGGAAGTTGGGTGAGCGGAAACAGCTTCCTACACTAATCTAAGCAGGGGAGAGTTACACAAATTTTGTTTTAACACCTTATGTTGTTACAATATGAGATATACAAAGAGAATAATGGAAATAGAACATCAAGTACAAAAATGCAATAATAACAAATATACGTGGGGAAAACCATTTCAGGTTAAAAACCCCACCCTCCAAAAGAACAGTTCTTTCTTTATTAATTCAAATAATGAATAAAATATATCACCAAATATAAAGCTTCTTCAACAAGTGCTTCAACACGAACAGGTCTATTTTGGAGTGATTTTAGCAACACTTCGTTACCTATAAATAAACTATGCATTTTACAACTCAATGCACTCAATAAATAGAGTGTTACAAGCTTAAAGAAGCATCTAGAAGGTGAGGGGTATCCAAATCCACATGGCACAAAATCCAATGCCTTAGACATGCATTTGGACACATGTACAACATTCCCTTACACCTCTTACAATGGTCAAACATGCAAATATTCTTCTTCCAAGCTTGGGCGCCTAGAATATGCTAAAAATAGCTTATGATAGATGTCTTACAAATTTCATAGAATACGTCATAAATCTGCCATAGAATCTGTCATAGGATCCATAAGAGAATCTGTCATAATTGACTAAAAATAGTTGATTCTTTTACATCCTGTCATAATCCATCTTGGCCACCAACTTTCTCCATGCATTCAAAGATGCCTTATGACGTGTCATAGAATTTTTCATATGTCATAAATTCCAAAGTGGGATGCCTATGTCCACATGGGATGATTATGTGTCATCCAGTCACCTCCAACGAGGATGCCACCCAACTGGTGGGTCCCGATTTGTGACATGACACCATAGGCAATTAAACTATATAAATAAATACTTGATATTCATCAATTAAATCAATATTAGGACTCTAAGGTTGAGACACCTTAATCCCAACATTCTCCCACTTGTCGAAGACCTACCAAGAGTCATACAGAATCATCTACTTAGGGCCCCAAGGCCCATGGAATTGGAACACCATCTGAACTACTCTATACTCACTAGTTTTATCAGTGCATTTACAACATTCACCAAAGTTTCAACCTTCTCCAGGTTCACCTTTCCATCTTCTACCATATCACAAACAAGAGGATATTGAACATCGATGTGCTTTTTTCTGGCATGGAAGGTAGGATTCTTTTCTTAAAAAATTGCACTTTGACTGTCACAACAAATAGTAATTTTTCCTACATCTAAACCAATATCAGAACACAATCTCTTAGCCAAATGGCTTCCTTATACAAGCATGAGTGGCTGCCATATATTTTTCCTCTGTCATGGATAACGTGACTACAGCCTATCGCTTACTCATCCAACTGATAGCATCACCAAACATCATAAACATATAACCATTGGTGGATCTTTTGTTGTCAATGTCACCTGCTTAATCTTAATCCACATATCCTCGAATGCTCATAGAATGTTGAGGTCCAATAAGATAACCATGAAAACACAAGGAATACTCAGAAATGCCTCATAAATAACTGAGCACTCTTTTAATAGCATCCCAATGCACCCGTCCAGGATTAGCCATAAAATAGCTAAGGGCTCCCACTACTTGGGCAATGTCTAGTCTCTTACACGCCATCTCATACAACAAACTGCCAACTATACTTGCATGTGGTACTTCAGTCATGTCCTCCATCTTAGTAGGAGATTTTGGACAATCATTCATAGAAAGCTTCATCCCTTGCATCATAGGAACAAGTAGTCATCTGCAATCTACCATGTTGAATCTCTCCAACAAAGAGTTCGCATACAAGTGCTCTAGCTTAACCAAAGCTTTCTATTATCTCTATCTATTTCCATTCTCAGAATGTACCTAGCTACACCTAGGTCTTTCATCTCAAACTGTGCTGACAACTAAAAATTCAAATCTGAAATCATACTTTTATCATTCCCAATAAACAACATATCATCTACATATAGGGCAGTAATGACAATGCAACCATTATCAGTTGTAAAGTATACACAATGGTCAGATTCAGATCTTTGAAATCTCAATGACAACACATAGGTATCGAACTTTTGATACCACATTCTAGGAGATTGTTTCAAACCATAAAGAGACTTCTTTAGTTTGCAAAACAAATTTTATTTACCTTTCTCAACAAAATGCTCTGGTTGTGACATCTAAATATCTTCCTCTGAATCACCATGGGGGTGATCCCACAATACTGGTTTACAATTTTTGGCCAAACTGGACACTGAACTGATTTTTTCTAACTAAATCTTCACTTTTGGGCACCTATAACGACTAAACCGTGAGGAATTTGAAGATGATGCAAACTAGTGATTTGTGAAATTTTGTCTGTAGATTCTAAATATATTTTTTACAAAAAATTTGGAATCACATTGCACTTCTTTTTCTACCTCCTTCGAAAACTAGTTTTTTTCAGTAAACACCATTTTTAAGTAGTGATGCTCACCATATAACACAACTTTTTTTCCATGAACGATAAAATTCTAATTTTTTTGAATTTAGATTTTTAACTACGATATCTAGTGCTTCCAATTGGTTTCATAGTGTTTTATTGAATACTTTTTCCTTAATCAAGTTTCAAAGTCAAACCAATTATAATTTAGACATAGGCGGACTGTATAACACATCACTTTTTTTGTGTGTATCAAAATTCAATTTATTTTTTGTTGGATCAAGGACTTCAATTTCTAGTGCACTCGTATTTTTAAAAAAATATTTGATAATCTTCTATTTTTCCACATGTGTAGAACAGAGAGCTTGATTTTTAGTGAAAAACCTACATTCACAAGAAATAAAAAATAAATATAATAATTAAATTAAATTTATTTAAAATTATACTTTTTGGGAAGCTTATAATAAGGACTACATACTTGAAAAAAATTAATTTTAAATGAATTCATTTGATCCCCGAAAGGTTACAAATCAAAAGTGGTTTTATCAACATTTTGATAGGTGTAAAGGAGACTCTATTATAGGTATGGTTTAAAACTAGCAAGGTTCTATCCAAGGGGTTTGATCTAAGGTAGTTTGATCAAACCCTCTTCAATTAGAATGCTTTAAATGAAAAATTTTAAGGCTTAAATCATTATATTTTCTAAAAATGTGTTATTTCAGCAAAAATCAGAATCTCCCAGAAATTGTAAACCAACTTTGTGGGATCACCCATGGAGGAACATTGTCTTCACATCCATCTGTTCCACTTCTATGTCATATGCAGCTACAAGTGACAATAGAAACCGGATAGATGTCAGCTTCGCTACAAGAGAGAATATCTCCCTATAATCAATTTCTTCCACCTAAGAAAACCCCTTAGCGACCCTCTATTTCTTATACTTCTCAACATTGCCATCAAGACCACACTTTTTCTTGAAAACCCATTTACAACCAGCAGGTTTACGTCTAGCAGGAAAAGGTACCAAATCTCAAGTCTTATTTTTCTTTAATGAAGCAATCTCCTCATCCATGGCTTGCATCTAGGAATTTGAATAATTCATACCCAATGCATCTCTAATAGTCCTAGGCTCATCAGTGTTAGTAATCAAGGAAAATATATAACTAGAATCCAATAATGAATAACCAAACCTTTTTGGTTGTCACCTAATTCATGTAGACCTCCTCAAAAAATGAGGTTGAGGTTCTCCTTCTTATTCAAAACTTTCAGAGCTACTTGAGCTCTCCTCATCATTAGATCCAATAGGGGTACTTGGTTCTTCTTTATTTGGAGTAGGTGGAAATTGAACTATCTCCTTATTCTATTTCTCCTCTTTTTCTGGCTACAACTCAACAGTAGAAGGTTTCATCTCTCTGGAGATCACACTTATGCTATAGAGAACCTTTTGAGCTTTTATGTTCCAAAGCTTGTACCCTTTCACATTAACACCATAGCCGATAAAAATACACTTAATAGCCTTGTTCTCCAACTTTGACCTCTTCTCAATTGGAACATAAGCATAAGCTTTACAACCAAAAATTTTGAGATGTCTCATCAAAGGATTTTTACCAGACCACACCTCCATGGGTGTTTTTCTAGGGTGATCCCACAATACTGGTATACAATTTTGGCCAAACTGGACATTGAAATGATTTTTTTTAACTAAATCTTCACTTTTGGGAACCTATAGCTGTTAAACCATGAGGAATTTGAAGATGATGCAAACTAGTGATTTGTGACATTTTGTTTGTAGATTCTAAATATATATTTTTAAAAAAATTTGGAATCAGATTACATTTCTTTTTCCATCTCCTTTGAAAACTAGTTTTTTTGAGTAAACACTATTTTTAAAAGTGATGTTCACCTTAAACAACGTAACTTTTTTTCTATGAAGGATAAAAAAAAAAAAAAAAAAATTTACCTTTGTAACTATGATATCTAGCGTGCGTTCATTTGGTTTCATAGTATTTTATTGAATATTTTTTTCTTAATTAAGTTTTGAAGTCAAACCAATTATAATTTAGACATAGGCGGACTGTATACAACTTTTTTTGTACATGAATAGATTTTTTTTTTTGGATCAAGGAAATCAATAACTAGCAGGGACATATTTTTAATATTTTTTTTGACAATCTACTATTTTCCACATGTGCAGAACAAAGAGCTTGATTTTCGATGAAAAAACCTGCATTCACAAGAAATAAAAATAAATATAATAATCATATTAAATATATTTAAAATTATACTTTTTGGGAAGCTTATAATAAGGACTACATACTTACAAAAAGTAAATTTTAAATGAATTCATTTGATCCCCCAAAAGGTAAATCAAAAGTGATTTTTATCGGATTTTGATAGGTGTAAAGGAGACTTCATTATAGGTATGGTTTAAAACTAGTGAGGTTCTATCCAAGGGAATTTGATCTAAGGTGGTTTGATCAAACCCTCTTCAATTGGAATCCTTTAAATGAATCTTTTTAAGGATTAAATCATTATATTTTCTAAAAATATGTGATTTCAATGGAAATCAGGATGTCCCAAAAAGTGTAAACCACTATTATGGGATCACCCTCTGGACAACAAGCACTAATGTAGGAGATCTATTGATCAAATAACATGAAGTGGCTACCGCTTCAGCCCAAAAATTTTGTTCAAGGCTAGCACCATTCAACATACTCCTAGCTCTCTCCATCAACATTTTGTTCATCCTCTCTGCAAGTCCATTTTGTTGAGTGTAGGGAGTTGTTTTATGTCTCTCAATCTTGTGCTCTATATAGAACTTGTCAAACTCTACAGAACAAAACTCACCACCATTATCAATCCTCAAACATTTAATATGTTTGCTAGTCTAATTTTGTACCAAGGCCTTAAACTCCTTAAACTAAATAAAGACTTCAGCTTTACTTCTGTGGAAATAAACAAATGTCTAGGTTCTACTATAATCATCTATAAAAGAAACAAAATATACAGATTTTGATAATGAAGGAACATTTAGAGGACCAAAAACATCTAAATGTACATAATCCAAGACCCCAGAAGACTTGTGAGAACTATAGTAAAAATAAACACAGTGTTGTTTTCCATATACACAATGTTTGCAAAAGTCGAACTTAAGATTACAATCATCAAGGCCTTCAACAAGGCTCTTATTTTTTAGGGTTCTAAGACCCTTCTCACCAATGTGACCAAGTCATTGGTACCATAACATTGTCTTCTATGTAGGAAGATTCATTTCCATGGAATGAGCACCCTTAGGTACCCAAAATGCATTACCATCAGATGTAGCTGCAACATGCTTCTTTTTTGCACAATTTGATGGTGAGGATGAAGAATCCAAAGGTTTCTTCTTCAATACATCAGAAGAACTATTGCACTATACAGTGCATGCATCAAGTTGAAATAAAGTGTTAATACAAACACCCTTAGCCAACACCATAGCACCTCTAGTCATCTTGCATCCTCCACTAGAGAAAAAAATTGCACTCCTAAATCATTCAATTTATTTACAGAAAGAAGGTTTTGTGCCAAACCTAGGATATGCAAGACACCATCAATCCCCTTCACTTTTCCATCAAGAAATCTGATTTTGACTCTTCCATGACCAACAATCTTTAGGTGAGAGTCATCACCCAGGTACACCTCTCCACCATTATACTCCTCATACTTCGAGAACCAATCTCTATGAGAATTCAAGTGAAATGATGCACCTAAATCTATCAACCACACATCATCTAATGCATGGGCTACCAAGGTTTCAATAAAAGCTTCTCTATCATCTTGGGGTGATTTCTCATATTCAAAATCAGAGAAATACTTTTTCTTCTTCTTCTTATCCTTCTAAGTGCAATCTTTTTGAATTTGACCAACTTCACCACAATTCCAACATTTTTCCTTGGACTTCTTACTATGAGACTTTGATTTAGATTTTTTGTCTTTCTTTTTGCTTCTCTCGTTTGGCCCACCACAAACTACAAGGGCCTTCTTGGCCATCTCAGAAGACTTCCTTCACATCTCTTTAGATAATAATGAGGAAACAACCTCATCCATCTTAAAGGTGGAAGTAGTGCTTCCAATAGCCATTACTAGGTGATCCCAAGAGTCTGAAAATGAACACAAAAGGAGCATGCAATGGTCTTGTTCATCTATTTTGTCTCCAACAAAACCCAGTTGTGCAACCAACATGTTCAATGCATTTAGATGATCTGATACGGACCCTCCATCTTCTATTTTCAGAGAATACATCTTATTTCTCAAGAAAAGCATGTTTACTAGGGATTTAGCCTAATAGACATCACCAAGCTTCTTCCACAGAGAAGCAGAAGTTTTCTCTTCATGGACATTCAGGAGGATAAAATCATCCAAACAGAGTCTAATAAGACCCTTGGATTTCCTATCCATGAGATCCTAATCTTCTTTTTTCATGTCTGACGATTTGGTTCCATAAATAGTAGCCCATAGGTCACATTCTATGAGCATGTCTTCCATTTTGAGCTTCCAATGCTCAAAGTTACCAAGTCGTTAAACTTCTCCATCTCAATCCTCCCACATGTGCCTGTCATCTCTTTTCTACAACAAGGTAACGAAACACACACTTCTACAAAACTCCCACTAAAACAAAGATTAGCTCAAAAAACCCTTCTACCCAACAAAGGAACCAAGGCTGGCAAGGCTCTAATGCCAACTAAAAGGAAGTTGGGTGAGCGGAAACAACTTCCTACACTAATCTAAGCAAGGGAGAGTTACAAAATTTTTGTTTTAACACCTTATGTTGTTACAATATGAGATACACATAGAGAATAATGGAAATAGAACAACAAGTACACAAATGCAATAACAATAGATATACGTAGGGAAAACCATTTCAAGTAAAAAACCCTACCCTCCAAAAGCATAGTACTTTCTTTATTACTTCAAATAATGAATACAAGATATCACCAAATACAAAGCTTCTTCAACAAGTGTTTCAACATGAACACTTGTTCTAGAGTGATTTTGGCAGCACTTTGTTACCTGTAAACAAACTATGCATTCTACAACTCAAGGCACTCAATAAATAGAGTGTTACAAGCTTAAAAAAGCATCTAGAAGGTGAGGGGCATCCAAATCCACATGGCACAAAATCAACACCTTAGACATGCATTTGTACACATGTACAACATTCCCTTACACCTCTTACAATGGTCAAACATGCAAATATTCTTCTTCCAAGCTTGGGTGCTAGAATATGCTAAAAATGGCTTATGACAGATGCCTTACAACTATCATAAAATATGTCAAAAATCTTCCATAGAATCTATCATAGGATCCGTAAGAGAATTTTTCTTAATTGACTAAAAATAGCCAATTCTCTTACATCATGTCATAACCCACTTGGAAGCCAACTTTCTCCATGCATTCAAATATGCCTTATGACACGTCATAGAATTTGTCATATGTCATAGATTCCAAAGTGGTACGCCTATGTTCACATGGGATGATTATATTTCATTCAGTCACCTCCAACAAGGATGCCACCTAGCCGGTGGGGCCCAATTTGTGACATGAAACCATAGGCAATTAAACTATATAAATAAATACAATATTACACCAATTAAATCAATATTAGGACTATAAGGTTGAGACACCTTAATCCCAACACTAGTCTTCTATTTAACTACATTTATCTCCTAATTTTCTAGAAAACTATTTTATAGGACATAAAATATATTTGTAGTTCTCTAGGATGACAAGGCATGCACCCTAAATAAAAATGTGATGCTTGGATGTCCACACAATAAACCAATGTATTGAACAATGGGCTACTAATTTTGGCACCAAGTTCCTTTCTTTCTTCTTTGTATTGTTCTATATATTTTTTTGAATTTTGTAATCCAATTTCATGTATAAAATAATTCTTCATCTCATCTTTATGCCTTAGCTTAGCACAATTATTTTGTAATTGAATGTAATGAAAAATGAAGACCTAAAAAAATGAACTTGAAATTATAATATAAGAAAAGAACACAATTACTAGATTTCACTACAAACCTTGAGACTACTGTAGTGACTTGCTCATGAGTTCAAATGTGGATGCAACTTAGTAGCATAATACTATAGGTTTTGATAGTGTAATTGAAAAAAGTAAACTTGCATAAAGAGTCAATTCCTAAAAATCATGAGAGGAAAAAATATTTATAGATTTTGAAAAAAATCAAATGAATGATGAGGTTAAGATCAAAGACATGGTGCTAAGTGAATTGATTGTGGTATCAACCCAAGAAAATGGAGAAGATAACTCAACTGGTTATGAAAAATTTTCATTTTGAGCTCTTGGGAGGATAATAATGAATTATTTTCATTTGCTAAACGGATAACTGAGAAGAAGAAATTTCTATTAAGAGTTCAGTGGTGATGTGATAGTTAAAAATTTATTTATTTATTAAAAATGGATAATTACTTCTTATTAATTAAATAATTAAATAATTATTTAATTAATTTAGATAAATGGATAATTGAAAGTCATAATAATTAATTAATAAATGGTAAATGATGTGATAAATGATAAATGATAAATGTAATGATATGGTAAATGGTAAATATGATAAATGATTAATAAATGATAACAAATTATATATGTGATGATAATTAATGGTATGATAATTAATGATAATTAATAGTCAACAACATGATGAATAATTTAGTGTCTACAATAATTTTATGATATATTTAGATATTTTTAGCATGATATTGTTCTTTCTACAATATAACAATGGAAAAGAACTTTTATTTATAAAAGAGCTAGTCTTATCCTAATGTTTGTTTAAAAATATTTAACATAGATAATAAAATAATTCTTTATTAAATCAATCTTTTCAACATCACATTTTGGAAAGCTTGATGTTTTTATTTGTAATAATATATCTTCTCTTTGATCTTAACATGCTATCAAATATTATTCTTATAGAATATAGTGCCTTTAATAAGGTCTTTTCTAAAGATGTATTTTTTTTTTATATGATGAATTAGATGACTTAATTCATGTCCCTTGTCATTATAAACTTAATAAACTATTTTATTCTATTTCTATATTATGTCATTGTCATAATCAAACTATTATAATATTTATTTCAAGTGTAATAAATAATTTTGAAAAATGAACCAACATTGTACATTGGGCCACTCATTTACCCAAGCCTTCTCATCTTGAGATCATTGTTTGGGTATTGCTAATAACTCTTGAACTTTTAATTTTTTCACTTTCTTTAGTCAATGTAATATTCCTATTGCTACTAAATTTTATGTGGAAACATAAATATATAACCCTCATAGGAATAAATAGGATACCACTATTCCTATTTCTCTTCATCCTTCAACATAAACTCCACTTCTTACCATTGAGAATTCTATGTGATATGATCTTTTTAAGCAACTTCAATCTACTCAAGATAATATATCTCTTTCTTAAAAAATCCAAAAATTCTCCCTCTTATCATGAAATTCTTCAAAAAGCCTTACAAAATATTTTATTTTGATCTTTCACTAAACCCAATGAAGGATCTACTTTATTAGACTATATTTATAATAATACTATTAGTATCACCTTTCAATAATACAAGATTCCTTCTATCAAGGTCTAACTCTTCTTATCATTATCAAAATAGATTTTATTGCAATAAAATGTATCTTCATTTATAATGCTTATAGTTTCAATGTATATGGTTTAGTCCTTTTGAACCATATTAATGTTAATACTTCTTGCATTTCTCCCATGAACCTTTCTATACGAGGCTTTATAATAGTGGTCTCTAGATTCTATGAGTTATTAATTTCCATATTGAGTTAGGCCTTGTTATAATTATTACACTAACTCGTGATGTTGGGACTTCTTTCATTTAATCTTCTTTTGGATAGATCATGTATTTGTACTAGGGTAAAAGTAAAAACCTATGTCACACTTTTATAAAGGAATCGACCAACACAAACATAAATTCTCAACTTTGACTGTACATAAAAGTGTTCTTTATGTTTTGGATTTTAAAATGATGCAAACTAATTAAATTTAGAACTTTGATGAAGTTTATTCTTGCAATTTTTCTATATATATTTTTTAAGAGCATATTTTGAATTGGTAAAAATTCCAGGAAAAAGTGACGTTGATTTGAGGTCAAAAATTATATAGAAAACAATTTTATTTTCCCCTAATTTTTTTCCCAAATAGATAACTTCAATATCTAGTTCATAGAAAAAAAAATTGATGTATATTTTCCTCGTAATAACATGTTAAAGTCAAATGTACTAGAATTTGATAGTTTTCATTTGACATCAAATATTATCTATTTTTTTTATTATTTTCAAAAAATAAATTATACCCTTTTTGAGAGGATTCCCTCCTCTAGTGCACCATATATTTTTTCAAATTCTTTTAATATGTTTTAGTACTTTTTTGTAATTTCTAATCAAATTCATTTTTTTATTTTAACAATCTAAGTTTGCATTATTTATTAAAAAAAAATACTAAAACTAATCAAAATTTTAAAAGAATTATATATTTAGATTCTTGATTCTGAGCACTACAAAAGGGTATTTTTAGTTTTTTGAAAAAATCATTTTGATTGAAGAAATATCATGCTCAACTAGAAGTGTTACCTGATTTTGCTTTCAACTAAATCAAGTAGACTTATGATTGTGTTTGCATTTAAAAGGTAAAAGGCACATATCATTTTCTTCATGAGTTTCATCCATGTGCATAAAATAGATTATCAAAAGATTGCATTATTACAGTTGTGCAATTGCATACAATAAGAAAGAGAGTCAACATTTATTGCAAATATAATCTTTATTGATGATCATAAGTGTATAGTGTCCCTCACAAGCCGAGGGATTGACTATTCTAATGCATATAAAGAAGAGACTATACATTTATAGATACAAAAAAGAAATGCACATAAAATGAAGAGGGACTCATCATTGCTTGAAATGATGAATCTTGTTTGCCTTGTCCTACATCATCTTCATTCTTCCCTGCTTGTCCTACTTTTGTTTGATGCTCTCCTTGTTGCTCCTAGGTTCCCTACATCTATAAAAAGAGTGTTGTTAGAGCAATAAAAAGTCACTAATCAGAATATGTGCAAAACATCCATAAACAAATAATTTGATGTCCATAAATATTAAAATAGACAGCATACCATAGGTGTCCAAGAAAAAAAAAGAGTAATCAAACAAACCTACCATATATGCTTTGTTTATCTAACATTTTTTCTCCTTGTGCAGATATAAGATAAATCTTTGTTACTATTTTGATTCAACTGATTACAACATGTGGAGTAAAATGTGGCTCCCATGAGGGTTGAACCCAACATGCTTCCCTCTTGTGTTGTAGGAGGGATAGGAAATTTAGCAACTTGATCAAATCAATGATAAACATATAATTGATCCAATAAATCAATATGGAATCATACCAATTGATCAACTTTCATTATTAGATTCAAAAGATGCAACAAACAGTATTTTTTGTTATCAAAGAAGTTACTCTTCATCTTTTCACAATGAATCAAACAATAGGTTGCCATTATGCTAAAAAGGGGCAGTCATTTGGAAATATTACTCTACTAGATATGTCTTTCAATATTATTAAGTGGATCCAAAGTCCATTTTAATAATGATATGAGTTGGATTTAATTGTCATCATTTTCAAAGGCTAGTAAAGAAGGAAACAAGATCAGGACAACAATCATTCAAAGATGAAATAGTTTGTCTCTTCCTAAGAAACAAATGATTTTTGTGATAACATGAACACAAGGAAGCACATATGCATCAAGTTTAATTACGGAGATGCATCAAGTTCAATTATGCATCCATCAATAAATAATGGAGGATTTATAAAGTCCTTTCTAGAACCATCATGAGTTACATGGAGTAGCACACGGTGAAGAAATGAATGTTGGACAGTCATGAGGGGAAACCTTTGATAAGACTTTGTTGGTAATCATGTCACAAGTAGTCATTACATTCATTGAAGGAACAAATGAATCATGTTTCACTTTAGTAGTGAATGATAAACTATGGAAAAGTCATTTGGATACATGAGGACAACAAACACAATAGAAGTTTTACTTGTCAATGTTTGCTCTTCAAAGAGCTTTGGGATACTTTTATTAAAAAGTATGCTTATGAATATCAACATGGAATTCACAGGTAAAGATGTGTCACAGTGCCAATGCAGATCATGAAGAAAGAAACACAATGGAGTAGGATTGTTATGTCAATAACAAAGTGATAACTTGAGAAATGTAGAAATCCTATCACAGGATCCTTGTTCAAGGTGATAAGTCTAGGACAAACATAATAATAAATTTGTTATCAGAATGACAATTATAAAAGGCTAAGCATAGTTAAGTGACTATCTATTCAAGGTAGTTGGAAATCATTAAGAAGTATAAGGTATATCTTAGCATAGTCATAAACAATCATCAAGAGATATCATGGGGCAGACATATTCAAATGGGTTGGATAGAAGTAGCGTGTAAGTGATCAATGGATAATGAAAATACTTTAGAGGTATCTCAATTCAGGTAGCTTGTCATGACATTGAAGTCTTTTTAAGATATTCATGACAGTGGCCTCCTCAACAAATGTGATAATCACTTATGATGATCCAAAGGTAATTAGAGATCTCATAGCAAACACCAAGGACTGGATATCTTGCAGCAATACATGTTTGAAAGGTAAATGACAATTAGAATGGCATAAGATGTTTTGTTGATGATAATCATGTGAAGGAAGATTATTATGAATGTGGTGATCATGATGATCTATTCATTGCTTCAACAAGAAAATAAATTAATTTGCATGAATGCTCTTTGTAATTTGGCTACATCTAGGATGTTGATCTCATCACAGAAAGAGTGGAAGGTGGGATAGTCATTTATGTTTTTGTGGATAGGGAAATGTTGGAGAACAATGACAGTGAACTGGTGGACTACATGGATTTTTCAGACTCTTGTAATGTTAGGGTAGTCACCAATAAAGTCTGTACTTACAGTCCTTGAGAATAATTTCCATATTGATAAATGGGGCAACATATATATGCATTTCCAAATATGTTTGCATAATAGTGACAAGACAATATGGGCACTGTCAAAGTAGAGGATGAGTTGAGGGATCAAAGGAAATCATGTAAAATCAAGAAATAGAGCAATAAGAGAAGTTTGGATTATCATAAGAATCAAAGAGCAAGTCATTTGTTATAGGAACTATATTTCTTAATCTTGGTGAACAGGTGTTACTTGTAGAGACAAATAAAATTACAAATTTCTTGTTATCTAATTCTATTGAAGGCTTTGGCTCAGAACCAACATCAAGCTTTATTGAAAGACATGGAGAGAAGTCATCCACAGTTTGTAGAGAGCCAATTGGCAAAGCATAAATGGCATGGGCCAACAATTTTCAAATACTAGCAATTACAACATTTGATAGTCTTATCTTTGTCACCCTTTTGGATTGTTAATAAAGGTTGAGGAGTTTGGCTTTATACCTAATAATTTTCATGATTTGAAGTTTCCACGGGCTTGTAATCAGATTATTCAACACATGAACATGTACTAGGTTTTTTATTGGTCAAGCATCATTCAAATTTCTTGATTAAGCTATGATTTCATTTAGTTTTATTCAAGGCATCAACTTGCATTTTACAACATTACATGAAGTGCTAGAGGATTCTTTGAGGATCTCACCTCACTCTTGGCATTGCTAGTAATATGCAGAACTTGAGGAGCATGATCTAAGGGCCGAAGCATTTGAAAAGTTACTGGAGTACATGCATGTATGGACAAAGTGGTTGATATTGACTCAGAACAAGTAGAAGAGATGTTTGATGCTACATCAAGTTATTTATTATTCCCCCTAAAACGGGTTGTTGCAAATGTGTTGTTACCAAATATAGAACATGCATCTCCTATAGAGTTGTGTGACTAGCTAATGCTTACAGATATGTATGGGGTATGAGGGTTACTTCAGCAAGCAATGAGGTCAAGCCACGGCCATGAATGAATGGAAAAATGTGTAGATCCTATGAGTTATGCCTGCATTGCACATGGCATTGAATCATTTTGCAAACCATTTTTTATTTACACGGCAGCATTGTCTTGTGGAATAGTTGACTAAGATAGTTTTTGTTTCAACTAATAAACCTCATAAAATCTCATGCATACTATAATCTTGCACGGTTTTATCATAGTAGAGGGATTATGACACAGTTGGTCACCATTTCATGGCATCAAAATAACAAAGATATCCATATTCATAAATTAATAGAAGGAAACCATATAGAGGTTGAGAATCAGAATGTGAAAGTAAATGAAACTTGCGGCCATAAAGGAGAATAAATCCTTTGTATTTTCCAAGTAGGGAATCCATAAAAATCATAGAGGAGTATAGGAAAGCAAAATGCTCACTATTTCTTGCATTTACTAAGCTCGAAATGAGCTTTTATTCACAGAAATAAAAAAAGACAAATGCATTTTTAGCAAGAATAAAGCCATACCATGCACGGATTTTCACCATGGAAAGCTCCAGAGATTGCATAATACCTGCAGGTTGAAACCCTTGGCGGCACCCAAAATGTTTCCAGAAGATGCTAAGTGAAAAAAGTGAAATCAAATGTGATGGCCACGGGTTTTTTCTTTTAGGGTTTCTACCCTAGCTTTCATCGATAGGTGACTTAGGCATTTTTTTTCCTTTTTATTTTATTTTATTTTGCAAATGAAATTAAATACCCATGGTAAGTTCGTCTCTAATGAACTTAAGATGCTCTTTCATATATGTTATTTGCATACGAGTCCTTTAGGACTTAGTCAATTTTGCATTGTCTCCCAAATAGGTTGAATCTTGGCCTTATGCTTTTTGTTTTGTTTCAAGGCACAGGGATGTTAATGTTCTATTTTGCATCAAACCAAAATGTAAAACATTTTGATTAAGTGACATAATTATAAGTCACTTAGTCAAAGTGTTAATTTTAATTCAAAATATAAAAACATGTGTTGATAGAGCATGTGCTTTTAAGATTTAGTCAAAGGATGTTTAGTTGAGTCATGTGCTTTGCAAACACACTACAGGTGTGAATCAGAATAGTTTGGAGGCATGTGAAGAATTTAGAATATTGACCAACATGAGGAAGATGTGAAAGTTTGTCTTTGACTATTTTTGAGGGAATGGGCTATTTGGAGGCAGTTTTGTCACACTTTTAGTGTGAATAAGGTCTAGGCTTGACCTTGCTTCATTTGGAGGACAATTTGGAGTGATTTTAGAAGGTTCTTTTTGGCCTTTTCTACTGCATCCGACCAGAATCTTCTAGAGGGACATGTGTGAAGCAATTGTTTCAAAAATTGCTTAAGTATCTTCAAACTGAAGTTTTTGGGGTTTCTTTCTTTCTTTCTATAGGCATTGTAGCTTCTTTTGGAGTTCTTTGAGGTGGAGGATAGCATTGTGACTTAGTATCAGACATGTACAATAGTATGTAACACCTTTTCATTAATGAAATTCAGTGTTTTACCTTCTTAGAAATTGTTTAATAGTGTACATTGTTTGATTGATGATTGTTCTTGTGAATTTTGATAATTCCTTAAATGTTTGTCTCTTTTTAGCACCTTTAGGTAGAGAAAACATACATTTTGTAGGTTGTAAACTATGCACTAGTTCAATAGTTATTTTAGTTGTGGAGATTTTTTCCCTTCAAAGTGACAAGTGAACCAAGCCTCGTTACAAGATACTTATGCATTGATATGTTAAAATATTTGAGTTGTGTTAAGTTAAGCTAAGCTTTTGATGAAATTGTGTGTTAAAGCAGCTATATAGGTCTAGGAAATCAAATTATGTGCATCACCATAGGGGTTTAGTTTTCTTTTCATATTTTCTTTCTCCCTTTTCCCAGTAAGGAATAGTTTAGGTGACACCAAAAGGGGAGCCAACCCATAATCTAGAGGTCTACTTTCACAATAGGATACCCACGGCTTGAAAGTAGTCCCATTTTGCTCCAAATTTGTTGATTTTCTACAACTTGGCAAGGGTGCAAATTTGGATGGTTAACAGTTTTGGCATGCACGATGGGACTGTTTGAACTATTTTAGTTCAAAAAATTTCCTCACAACACTGTTGTTTGATGTGTACAACAATTTTTTTTGCCTTTGGAGGTAAGTTCTTTACATATCTAGTGACTCTAAGTGCAAATTTTCTAGTTTCAGCAGTTCAAGTGATGATATGTTTTAGGTTTTTGAAAGAAATCTAATTTGAATGAAAAGAAATGTCAGGATTTCATCGACAACATGGGTATTCACCCCCATATCATGAAAATATTGTCCCAGTTCCTTATTGGACCAGTCATATCAAACTCATGGTACAACTGGTTTTATTCTTAATCCCATTACATCATAAAGAAACTAGAGTCAGTCAAATATTCTTACCACCCACCCACCCCTACTTAGTTTTCACATCATCTTGTAGAAGTCCAGCAACAGTTTCAGCAAAATCATCATAATGTCAACCAAAATGCTTATTCACGTGTCCAATCTCAGAGGGTTAACAACATGAGTATCGAAGATATAATATTTGATTTTCAAAGACATATGTTAGAGATTGAAAGACAGCAGGAGGTTTACATGCATCAGGAATATTTGGCTTACCAGGCATTCATTCAAGAGTAGGAGATGGAGGTTCAAAGAATACGGCATGAAGAACACCTTGCAAGAGAGATTGTTGCAAGGGAGGAAAGGATGAAGATAATGTTTGCCCAGGTTCCAAAGGTGGAGAAACAACAACCCATCACCTTTGTAAATCCATTTTATGAAGAGCAAGTTAAGCATGTTGAGGAGCAGAGGATGGAGTGGCAAAGGAGAAAACATGAGGAATTTCTTGCAAAGCAGATAGATGCAGAGGAGGAGAAAGTAAGTCTTTCACTTGCTCGAACCTAGAGGTTAGAAGCTCAAGCAACTCTTTCCATTCCTAGTTTCAAACAAGCTCATACCTCAATGGATCTACCTGTAAAGGAAAGTTTTGAGTACAAAATTCCTAGTTTCAAGCCCATTAAACTTTTTCACATTCCAAATGAGTATCGAAGAATTGAATTCCAAGTTTCAAGAGTTTTCATCCTAAGGAAGACATAGCATGTATGTCCAATGAACCTCTCACGAATAGTCTTTAGTGAAATATTTGGATGTAGAACAAAAGGCCTCAATTCAGGATGCACCTGTATATGAGGTCAAACTTGAGAAACTAGACCTTCAAATTGAAAAGCAAGAATCAATAAATGATGTTGAGGATCCCAGTCATTTAGGATGAAAAATTTTAGAACCTAAGAAATATGAGGATCCCCAAGTCATTGCTTATACAACTGATGAGTTTTCATGTACAGAGGTGGATAGTCAGGAAGATCAGTTTATGATCACAGAACTTGTAAGTGCAAAACAACATATAGATACAAAAGAACATGATCTTTGCTTCCCTCAAGAGTGTTGTCTAGAGAAAAATAATAATCCTCTTATCATTAAAGGTTCTGAGCAAAATGATGAGGATTTGTTTTAGGATGACTTGGAGGTTTTTGTTTCAAGCTTGAATAATAAAAGTCTTCTAGTGAAGAGCATAAGTAAATATTAGTATGTCAAGTGAAATAGAGCCTGAACCTCACACCCTTACTGATTTACTTGATGAGCTTCCTGGTTGTATGGAAGAAACTGAAGGAAAAGTTATGATACAATCCCTAATGCCAAGTGTTGACCAACACATTGAAGAATATGATGATGTGTTGATCAATATGCAAAAAATCCAAGGTAGACAAGACCTAACGGATAGAGAAATGGTTCCACATTCTTATATTGTTCAAATCAACCAAGTTATAAATCCAATTTGTGATGTTGATAATTTTTGTTCTAGTATTAATGATGATATAGTACATTTGACTGGAGTAGCAACATTTGACCAGCTTGATAGGGTGGATGAAATAGATATTTCATTCTTGACATCTAATCCAACTCATTCAAATGAGGTTGACATTGTGCAAGACAGAAAAAACAAATTTCTAGAAAGAAATCAGCATTAAGAGAAAATAGTTTACCCTTTCCATAGGATGCCCAATTAAGGATCTAATCAAAAAAATGCCCAGGGGAGAAGACTATGCCATTGTTCTAGAAAAGGATGATGCAAGTATAGCTTTGGAACAGCAAGATCAATTCACTTATTCATTTGCAAACACCAGTATTTATGATCAATTTGAAATGGTAAGTGAGTTTTTCCTTGTCTTTATAAGTGTTCTACAACAAGTGTGGGCATATTCTCTTATTTGTCATGTTTTATCTACAAGTCATCAACTTACAATTCATCCTTTCTTGGTTAGGAGGGGCAGCTATTTCAGTGAGCCTATTAATGTTTTCATCTAATCAAGTCTCATGGTTGGTTAGTTTAGAGTAGGTTAGAATAAGTTTCAGTTTACCCGTAGTTTTCATTTTTCTAAGTGTTGTTTTGCATAGTTAGTTTGTTTATTTTGAGTCTTCTGGTGTGTTTTGAATAAGTTTCAAGGTGGCATATGTTGGTCTGATGAGTTATAGAATTATTCAAGACTATTTCCAGGTTGTGTCAGCTTTTAAGTGACTCTGTGCCCAATGGATAGGCTTCAGGCAACTGGTTAAAATGTTTAGCAGGCAAACATATAACAAATGTTGCCAAAAATGTTACCTGATGTTGCTTCCAGCTAAATCAAGTAGACTTATGATTGTGTTTTCATTTAAACAACCTAAAAGGCACATATCATTTTCTTCGTGAGTTTCATCCATGTGCATAAAAGAGATTATCAAAAGATTGCAATATTACAGTTGTGCAATTGCATACAATAAGAAAGAGAGTTAACATTTATTGCAAATGTAATCTTTATTGATGATCATAAGTGTATAGTGTCCCTTACAAGCTGAGGGACTAGCTATTCTAATGCATATAAAGAAGAGACTATACATTTATAGATACGAAAAAGAAATGCACATAAAATGAAGAGAGACCTATCATTGTCTGAAATGATGAATCCCATTTTCCTTGTCATGCATCATCTTCAGTCTTCCTTGCTTTTCTTGCTTCCATTTGATGCTCTCCTTGCTGCTCCTAGGTTCCCTACATCTATAAAAAGAGTGTTGTTAGAGCAATGAAAGGTCACTAATTAGAATATGTGAAAAACATCCATAAACATATAATTTGATGTCCATAAGCATAAAAATAGATAGCATAACATAGGTTTCTAGGAAAACAAAAGAGTAATCAAACACACTTATCATATGCTTTGTTTATCGAACATGTTTGCTCCTTATGCGGATATAAGAAAAATCATTGTTACTATTTTGATTCAGTTGATTACAACATGTGGAGTAAAATGTGGCTCCCATGAGGGTTGAGCCCAGCATGCTTCCCTCTTGTGTTGTAGGAGGGATAGGAAATTGAGCAACTTGATCAAATCAATTATAAACATAAACTTGATGCATTAAATCAATATGGAATCATACTAGTTGATCAACTTTCATTATTAGATTCAAAAGATGCAACAAACAATGTAAATTATCAAAGAAGCTACTCTTCATCTTTTCACAATGAATCAAACAATAGGCTACCATCATGCTAAAAAGGGGCAGTCATAGGCTGCTTGGAAATCTTACTCTGTTGGATATGTCTTTCAATCTTCTTAAGTGGATGCAAAATCCATTTTAATAATGATATGAGTTTGATTTAATTGTCATCATTTTCAAAGGCCAATAAAGAAGGACACAATATCAGGACAATAATCATTCAAAGATGAAACAATTTGTCTCCTCCCAAGAAATAGACGATTTATGTGATAACATGAACACAAAGAAGCACAGATGCACTAGGTTCAATTATGGAGATGCATCAAGTTCAATTATGCATCCATCAATAAATAATGGAGGAGCTATCAAGTCCTTTCTGGAACCATCATGAGTTACATGGAGTAGCACACGGTGAACAAATGAATGTTGGACAGACATGAGGGGCAGCCCTTGACAAGACTTTGTTGGTAATCATTTCAATTGAAGTCATTACATTCATTGAAGGAACAAGTGAATCATGTTTCACTTTAGCAGTGAATGATAAACTATGCAAAATTCATTTGCATACATGAGGACAACAAATACAATAGAAGTTTTACTTGTCAATGTTTTCTCTTCAAAGATCTTTGGGATACTTTTATTGAAAAGTATGCTTATGAATATCAATAGGGAATTCATAGGTAAAGATGTGTCACAGTGCTAGTGCAGATCATGAAGAAAGAAACACAATGGAGTAGTATTGTTATGTCAATAACAAAGTGATAGTGAGAAATGGTAGAAAGCCTATCACAGGATCCTTGTTCAAGGTGATAAGTCTAGGACAAACATAATAATAAATCTGTTGTCAGAATGACAATTATAAAAGGCTAAGCATAGTTAAGTGACTATCTATTCAAGGTAGTTGGTAGTCATTAAGAAGTATAAGGTATGTCTTAGCATAGTCATAAAAAATCATCAAGAGATATCATGGGGTAGACATATTCAAATGGGTTGGATAGAAGCAGCGTGTAAGTGATCAATGGATAATGAAAATACTTTAGAGGTATCTCAATTCAGGTAGCTTGTCATGACATTGAAGTCTTTTTAACAAATTCATGACAGTGACCTCCTCAACAAATGTGATAATCACTTATGATGATCCAAAGGTAATTAGAGATCTCACAACAAACACCAAGGAGTGGATATCCTGCAGCAATACATGTTTGAAAGGGAAATGACAATTAGAATGGCATAAGATTTTTTGTTGATGAAAGTCATGTGAAGGAAGATTATTATGAATGTGGTGATCATGATGATCTATTCATTGCTTCAACAAGTAAGGAAATTAATTTGCATGAATTCTCTTTGCAATTTGGCTGCATCTAGGATATTGATCTCATCACGGAAAGAGTGGAAAGTGGGACAATCATTTATGTTTTGTGGATAGAGAAATGTTGGAGAAAAATGACAATGAACTAGTGGACTACATGGACTATCAGAATTTTGTAATGTTAGGGTAGTCACCAATAAAGTTTGTATTTACAGTCCTTGTTCAGAATAATTGCCATATTGATAAATGGGGCAGCATATATATGCATTTCCAGAGATGTTTGCATAACAGTGACAAGAGAATATGGGCACTGTCAAAGTAGAGGATGAGTTGAGGGATAAAAGGAAATCATGTAAAATCCAAAAATAGAGCAATAAGAGAAGTGTGGATTATCATAAGAATCAAAGAGCAAGTCATCTATTATAGGAACTATATTTCTTAATCTTGTGAATAGGTGTTACTTGTAGAGACACAAATAAAATTACAAATTTCTTGTTATCTAGTTCTTTTGAAGGCTTTGGCTTAGAACCAACATCAGGCTTTAGTGAAAGACATGGAGATAATTCATCCATAGTTTTTAGAGAGCCAATTTTCAAAGCATAAATGGCATGGGCCAGTAGTTTTCAAATACTGGAAATTACAACATTTGACAGTCTTATCTTTGTCTCCCTTTTGGATTGTTAATAAAGGTTGAGGAGTTTGGATTTATACCTGATAATTTTTATGATTTGAAGTTTCCATGGCCTTGTAATCAAATTATTTGACACATGAACATGTACTAGGTTTTCTATTGGTCAAGCATCACTCAAATTTCTTGAATAAAGCTATGATCTTATTCAGTTTTATTCGAGGTGTCAACTTGCATTTTATGACATTACATGATGCACTAGAGGATTCTTTGAGGATCTCACCTCACTCTTGAAATTGTAGTAAAATGCAGAACTTGAGGAGCATGATCTAAGGGCCAAAGCATTTGAAAAGTTATTGGAGTACATGCATACAAACAAAGTGGTTGATATTGACTCAAAACAAGCAGAACAGATGTTTGATACTACATCAAGATATTTATTATTTCCCCTGAAATGAGTTGTTGCAAATGTGTTGTTACCACATCTGGAACATGCATCTCTTGCAGATTTGTGTGACTAGATAATGCTTACAAATATGTATGGGGTATGAGGGTTGCTTCAGCAAGCAATGAGGTTGAGCCACGACCATGAATGAATGGAAAATTTTGTAGAGCCTATGAGTTATGCCTGCACTGTGCAATGAAATTGAATAATTTTACAAACCAATTTTTATTTATAGGACAGCATTGTCTTGTGGAATAGTCAACTAAGATAGTTTTTGTTTCAACTGATAAACCTCATAAAATCTCATGCATACTATAATCTTTCACGATTTTATCACAGTAAAGGTATTATGACACAGTTGTCTACCATTTAATGGTGTCAAAATAACAAAGATATGATCCATATTCAGAAATCAACAAAAGGAAACCATATAGAGGCCAAGATTTAGAAGGTGAAAGAAAATGAAACCCACGGCCATAAAGGAGAATAAATCCTTTGTATTTTCCAAGCAGGGAATCCATAAAAATCAAAGAGGAGTACAGGAAAGAAAAATGCTCACTATTTTTCTTGCATTTACTCAACTCGAAATGAGCTTTTATTCACATAAATAAAAAAAGAGAAATGCATTTTAGCAAGAATAAAGCCATACCACACATGGATTTTCACCATGGAAAGCTCCAAAGATTGCATAAGACTTGCAGGTTAAAACCCTTGGTGGCACCCAGAATGTTTCCAGAAGATGCTAAGTGAAAAAAGTGAAATGAAATGTGATGGCCATAGGTTTTTTCTTTTAGGGTTTCTACCCTAGCTTTTGCTGATAGGTGACTTAGTCATTTTTTTTCCTTTTCATTTTTTTTTTTGCAAATTAAATTAAATACCCATGCTTAGTTCATCTCTAATGAACTTAAGATGCTCTTTCATATATGCTATTTGCATAGGAGTCCTTTAGGACTTAGTCAATTTTGCATTGTCTCCCATATAGGCCGAATCTTGGCCTTATGCTTTTTGTTTTGTTTCAAGGAACATGGATGTTAATATTGTATTTTGCATCAATCCAAAATGTAAAACATTTTGATTAAGTGACATAATTATAAGTCACTTAGTCAAAGTGTTAATTTTAATGCAAAATATAAAAACATGTGTTGATAGAGCATGTGCTTGTAAGATTTATCCAAAGGAGGTTTAGTTGAGTCTTGTGCTTTGCAAACACACTAAAGGTGTGAGTTGGAATAGTTTGGAGGCATGTGAAGAATTTGGAATATTGACCAATATGAGGAGGGTGTGAAAGTTTTTCTTTGACTATTTTTGGAGGGAATGGGCTATTTGGAGGCAGTTTTGTCACACTTTTAGTGTGACTAAGGTCTGGGCTTGACCTTGCTTCATTTGGAGGATAGTTTGGAGTGATTTTAGAAGGTTCTTTTTGGTCTTTTCTGATGCATCCGACCAGAATCTTCTAGAGGGACATGTGTGAAGCAGTTGTTTTAAAAATTGCATAAGTATCTTCAAACTGAAGTTTCTGGGGGTTCTTTCTTTCTTTCTACAAGAATTGTAGATTCTTTTGGAGTTCTTTGAGGTGGAGGATAGCATTGTGACTCAGTATCACACATGTACAATAGTATGTAACACCTTTTCACTAATAAAATTCAATGTTTTACCTTCTTAGAAACTGTTTAATAGTGTGCAGTGTTTGATTGATGAATGTTCTTGTGAATTTTGATAATTCCTTACATGTTTGTCTCCTTTTAGCACCTTTAGGCAGAGGAAACATACATTTTGCAAGTTGTAAACTGTGCACTAGTTCAATAGTTATTTTAGTTGTGGATATTTTTTCCCTTCAAAGTGACATGTGAACCAAGCCTCGTTACAAAATACTTATGCATTGATATGTTAAAATATCTGAGTTATGTTAAGTTAAGTTGATATTTTAATGAAATTGTGTGTTAAAGCAACTATATAGGTCTAGGAAATCAAATTAGGTGCATCACCATAGGGGTTTAGTTTTATTTTCATGTTTTCTTTCTCCCCTTTTCCCAGCAAGGAATAGTTTAGGTGACACCGAAAGGGGAGCCAGCCCATAATCTAGAGGTCTACTTTCACAATAGAATACCCACATCCTAAAAGTAGTCCCATGTTTCTCCAAATTTGCTAAGTTTCCACAACTCAGAAGGGGTGCAAATTTGGATGGTTAATAGGAAGTTTTCAAAAAATTATGAAAATAGATGAAATGTCTACCAACAAGGATGCCACATAGACAGTTTCAAGTGAAATGGTTTCAGTCGAAACCCTTTCGATTGAAACCCATGAACAGTCAAAAATTTACATGCAAATTTAGTTATATTTTAAATTGACAAAGGAAAAAAAAATATTTTGCCATTTTGGGCGAAAGGGTTTCGCCCAAAAACCTTATGTGCCATGTATAGGCCATGTAGTTTAAGGTGAAACTATTTGACTTGAAACTATTTAGGGTGAAATTGTTTCACTCAAAACTATTTAGGTGGTTGAAAGTGTGATATAGGTTTGTGCTTTTACCCACTATGGATATAGTCCCATCTACCTTCCATTTGTTTATTAAATGTTTCCTAACAATAAAAAATTTATAATCAAAGTTGATCCACATCCTATTAATCTATTAACTTCTATTATATTATGCATAGGTCTCTCTCAC